>LPNX010128530.1:228124-263735 GCA_001517045.1 Pseudotsuga menziesii
CAATGATGATAGAATTGATCTATTATTTCTACAGTATAGAGTGTTACTGCTCTGGTAATGCCTGTTTCCAATAGGAACAGAGCAGTGGCACTGCCCTTTGTCCACTAGATTTGCATGGTGGCACGATTTGTTTCTTTTGCAGAAAGTGTGGAGGCCACTCTTAGTACACTACCCAGGTGCGGTGGTGCTTGCAAGTTCCAAAACAAAGCACAAGGAAAAAAAGATAATGTTAATGTTCAATTCAATGGAATCAAACAATAATAAAAATACAAGAAATAAAGTGTATGAGGAAGATATGGACAGATCCAAGCATATCTGATCAATCTCAAATCTAATCCAGCTAAACAGCTAGCAGATCTTATCAATGGAGAAATTGAATTTTGAAGCAAAGGAAAGAACTAATAACTAAGAAATACCAAAAGTTCTAAACACTCTCCCCAATATGGTCGCCAGATTTGTTATTGGAAATAATCGCCTTCTGCGGACAGAAGTTGTTTCCCTAGACCGAAATACTCCAAGCTAGAACAAATGAGTAACAACAGTGAGAAGCACTTACACTAAGATTGATAGATTCTTGGAATTATATATTTCACCTCTCATACAATGTAATGTACCATTATTTTGGAATGCTCGGTCTTCACAGATTCACCTGCAAGAAGCACACAACAAAAACATACAAGATCAAAGCATCAAGTACAATATATAATCCTAGGTTGATGACTAAGGAACTCAACAATGAAACAAGTGATTAGTACACAATATGATTCATGGGAAAGTAACTTTCATTGCGTTAACAGAATAAGAGAGATAAACTACAACCAAGAGCCTTAGTGTTGAGAAGTCTCTTCTCAAGCAAGATATTTCCTCCAAAGATTCAAACTTGTCCACCTAGTGCTCACTCTCCTTGGCTAGATTTGGCCAGAGTTTTGATGTTGTAGCATAATATTCCTCCCCTTACCCATGGGGGATGAACCAAGATTTATAGCCATGGGAGGATAGGAATAGTTGAGATTATTATGGATGAAGTGGAGGGGAGATATTACAAGGAGGGATCTCAAGTCTAGGTTGTCCAGAAGTCTAGGGATGAGGTTTCCATGAAGCTAAGGTTCGAAAAGCTTCATGAAAATTATTTTTTTAGCTTTAAAACTCAAGCACCACTCTTTATCAACTAAGATAGAGCATTACCCATAGTGCACCGCTTATTGTATAAAGGAAGCTGGTGGTGGCACCACTTTTTTCCATGGAAAAAATTCATTACGCATTGGGGTAACAAACATTATCCCCAAGGAAAGTGCAGTGGTGGAAAAAGGAATGAAATCACTAATCCTGGTCCAAATTCAACTTCATAACTTGGGGATTGGAGGCAAGTTATGATGTTTGTTTCTTAGTATATGATGATGAAGATAAATACGTGTAATAATTTTCTTGGCCAACTGTGAGTTGAGAGGTTTGAACCAAGACTTGTCCCATTTACTGGGTAAGTCAATCAATTTGGCTGACAGAACCAATCACACCATCGACATGAGGTTGTTTCGATGGCCTTGATGGATCAAATGCAGATATCGTATTAATAGGTATTAAATCATAAAGTGTTCCCGATTGTGAATATATAAAATCCATTTGTTGGGCACTCTGAATGAGTTGTTCTTCACTCATGGATCCTAACATAGCTACATATTTGGAAAGAGTAGGAAATAGTGATCTTACATACCAATCTGGTAAGAATTGATATGGTATTTATTCTTTAATAATCCTTTGGCGTCTCCTCCACTCACGTATATGATCATATATGTGAGTCGTAGTGGATTTCTTAAGCGAAGTCAAAAGTTTAGTACCCGTCTCATAGAGGATAGGTAATTGAAAATGTGTCAAAAATACCGTAGCTAAATATGAAAAATTTGAGAATGTATCATGCAATAATTCAATGTATGATTTTGTAGCGGTTTCCATGAGGGTCCGCTGAAACAACCTCAACCGAATACTATCATCAACTAGGGAATTGGATGAACACCATAAATGAAATGTCATCACATGAATTGATGGATCGTCCCCTAGTCATCCATCAAACTTCGGTATGTCTAAAGTAAGTTTGGTTGGTATGGTTGGCCAACCATTCATATGTAGAACATGATCATTGGTCAGCCAAGATAAATTTGGTAGATTCAATGTGACTAGAAATGGTGATCTGATAGGTGCCTTCATAGGTGTTTGATATGTGGGTGGAACTTGATAGTTCCACTACCCTGGGGTATGATTTACGTTCCAAGGTGGATTTCCCCCTTGAAAAGTAGGACCCCAAAAATATTGGTTATTCCCCATATTTTTCCCATTCCATTGTGGGATGGCATTGAAATTTGAATTACCTCCTTGTGGACGTGGACTCCAACAAGGTTGATAGTTTCCTGGGATTTGGCCATTCCAAGGATATTGTCCTTGTAAATGAGAAGTATTCAAATGTGGATTTCCCCCCTATTGGGGTAGGTTCCCAAAATATTGGTTACTTCCAAGACCCATACTACTCTATTTTAAGACATGATTCATAGGCGGAATTCCCCTTGGCATAGTGGTCATTGGAGGTGTATGGTTTCCCCTATACATTGTGCTAGGATTAGTAGGAGGATAACCTCTCAGGACATTTACACTCATTTGCGGATGATGGATCCAATTGGTATTCATGTTCCAAGGTCCATTTCATCCACCGGGAATATTACCATACCAAGGTGTAGAGTTTCCTCTAGAAGTGGAACCTAGAGAAGTATTAGGTTGACCAAAAGGATTCAAATTAAATCCTTGTAAGTTTTGACCTAGATAAGCCCCGCCATCTGGGAAACCCATATTTGGAAAGGTACACCCTATAGTAGGGATACCTATATATGAAGTGGATGTCCTTCCAGGATTAGAACCTAGAATTGTACCAACTGGCACTGAAGTGCTGGTTTAACTTATGTTATTAACATACATGTTAACTACTTGGATTGTCATTAGGGTCGAATCTAAGGTATTACCTCGTCCATCCACCATTTGGGACTGAACTGATGTGTTTCCTAGAGCTTCTGAAGAAGCCAAAGGGTTAAGAGTCAGATTTTGCATGTTATTTGGATATGTGAAAAGAGGGATTCAGATTGACCTTGTGCTTAACACTAATGTTAGAAACGCTTACTCGGCAAGCACTCTTTGCTACTAATGGATTTGAATATCTTTAATCAATACTAGTTTTAAAGTTTTGTGTCTTTGGAGTGTTAAATCACCATATTAACCCAAATCCATGGCCTAATCTTGTTGGTGATATCAAATAAAAAATCTTGTTTGTTTTTATATTTAGCGTTGATTTTAAAGGTAATTCGATTAGTTTCAGGGAGTGGTGGTGAAAATGATGGTGTTGTGACTTATAATACTAAACCAATCTAATGCACATATGCGTTTAAACCTCTCTTTTCATTTGATGAAATCTTTATACTAGAATCAAGGTAAGATATTTCTTCGATAATACTTCAAACATGCATCTTGCAAAATAGAATCACTTTTACAAATTTGAGAAAAAAAGAAGTTTTCAAAATTTTAGCAAGGGTTCAATAGGTTGGCTTCAAACATAAGATTTGTTCAATTTGCTTCAACTATCACTAATTAGAAACACAAAATGTTTGAATGTTTAATGTTTTTCCTGTTTCTAATAAGTCTCTTAAACCGATGTTTACATGTAGGATTGTGATTAAATATTGATTTTTCATGACAAACATTTACACTTGAGATCCACTTTCTCTTTCATAGGATCACCCAAAAGCGCAAGTGAAGAGGTTACTCGAGGCTCGACGATATGATTCTAAACTTCAAAAAATCCTATTACACTTGAGATCCAATTTCTCGTTCACATAACTGCCTGAAAGTGCAAGTGAAGAGGATACTCATGGCTTGAACACACCTTATCTTAATAATCTTGAAATTAATGAAAACGATCCTCTCATTGTGTTTGAAATGATCTTAAGTGATAGCTCTGTGTTTTTAGAATTTATGTGAATTTGATTTTTTAAATGATGGTATTAAAAGTGTCTTAGTTGTGATTTCAAGTTGTGTGGAAGGTCAACAAGTTCACATGACTTCAAAATTCATGGCCTAAGGGTTCATAAATTGAAACAATGTGTCATGTTCTTTAGTTTTTCAACAATTTCCTTATGCAAATATGTGATTAAAATGACCAAATTAGACAAATTTTTAGATGTTCAAGAGTGAAATAAAGGACCTTAATGGTAAACATGTCATATAATTTCATATTTGAGCATTATTTTTAAGGAAAACTTTGAACAATACTAAAAAACTACTTCTCAAAGTGATTTTTCCTATATTTTTAAGGAGTTTTCCAAGCCTTCCAAAATTGAGGGAAAATGTCTCTAAATCCTTAAAAAAGGCTCCTAAAAGGTCATAATAGAAATCAACAAGTGTTTAGGATATCGATTAAGGTTTTACAAAGTAAAAAATGAACTCAATCCAAGGCCAAAAATCATAAATTAAAAAAAAATCAATCTTAAGTCAAATGCACACCAAACTTTCAAATCTTCGAAAAATCCCTAAATCCTGATAAAAGGGAGGTAAATATTGTCTAAGACCTCATATAGAATATTCCTAATGCATCTACAATAGGTTAAATCAACTTAAATGATCCAAAACTGAAGATTCAACCATAACAAAATCAAGAACCGTGACTTTCCAAGGTATTCGCGACTGTTGCTCGCATGTACCCGCAAGTTTTTCAATGCATTCACGTGTGTTACTAGTATGTCCCGGTGAGTTTTTATGGACTCATGAATGTTACTTGAATGTACCCATGAGTGTTTCAGGGATTCACGATTGTGCATAGCATGTCCCTATGACTTCCAAGGAATTCACGACTGTTACTAGCATGTACCCACACGTTTTTCAAGGAATTCATGACTATACATAACCTATACCCGTGATTTCCCAATAAACTCGAGATCCCGTCCAAATATTTCAAGATTTGACTGGTTAAATGCCAAACTTGGCTGGTCTTAGACTCTAGAACTGAACTAAAACCTCTAAATACAAATATCAAGCATGCATCAAAGGATTTAAAAGAAAAGAAACACCCAAACAAGGGTAGTCGCCAAGTGGAGTCACCATTCTGTTAGTGGAGTATTATACAACTAAATCAATCAAATACTCTCCTATTTCTATGGGGTGGGTGAATCCCATTTGACAGAAAACAAATCAATTATCACAAAAATCCTAAGATTTGAAACATTTTTCCATTGAGTTTGAGAAGGGGAGGAAGAGAGGAGAATACCTTGTTGTTTGATAAAGTCCCTTAATGATTTTCCTTGTAGCCCCTTGAGTATCCTTCACACCTGCAAATATCACTACCAAATCCTTCTTACCAAATTGACTTTAATAAATATGGGTTAGATCTAATTGCCTACCAATTCTACATTCAACATGAAGCTTAAATAAAAAACATTGAATGAGAATTGGGAAGAAGATTGAATTGATTCATAATAGATGAACATAGAGAAATACTCACAGCCCTTGCAAGTTCATTCCTCCTCCATAGCCTAGACCTTCTCCTCTACCATCCATGCCTTTGGTGCCCAAAATATTTGTGGTAGAAAAGTGATTTCTAGCCCTCAATTCCTGCAGCATTCATTTGCTCTCTAATTTGGTCTCCTCTAATTTGCCTCATATGCCTTCCTTTTCTAGGATTGGGATTTGAGGACCCAATCTCTTAACCATGAATGTGTGATTAGTATTTCTGAATATTTTTTATTGTGTCCTTCAAAAAACCCACTTTACCTAGTTTTTAGGCATACAACTTGATTTTCAGTATTTCTAGAACAATTAATACCCATGTTAGGCATTTTTTTCCACTGTGTGAGTTATAGGAACTAGGTTTTGACCCTTAAGTGGTCATGGACATGGCCTATTTAGAGCCACCTTGTCTTCAAACATTTATTCCTTTGTGGAAGCAGTGGTCGAATGAGAGATTGAAACTCTCAATTGTTCAAAAACTCTGATCTTCATGTTGCGGGTGAAGTAGAAATACGCTTTCAGACCAACACTATCAAGGGTGTTAATTTTATTGTTAACACCTATGCCATAGTTCACTTGAGCTAGTAGTCTCATGGACAAGGGTTGTCTCTATATTTCCTTTGAGTTTGTATAGTCCTCCTTCTTCTTCACCAGTGACCACAACATCTTCAAGTGTCTTTCCTTTGGATCACATAAGTACTTGTCCATCTATAAAAGAAACTCTATATCCTTTCTTATTTAGCACCGATATGGAAAGTAGGTTCTTTTTCAACCCTAGTACATATAGTACTTCCTGCATCTTCATTGGAGTCCTAGAGTCAAGCTTGTAGCTTGATTCACCAATACCTTTGATGGGATATTGATAGTCATCTCCTAATGATACTTTTTGAGGAGAGATCTTTTCTTCAAGTCTTAATAGAGTTTTCGTCTTCCCTATCATGTGCTTTGAAGCACCACTATAACTAAGTCATGTATCTTCTCCAGGTGTTACAAACCCAGAGAGTGCAGAGAATAGTACACATTCTTCTTTTGTTAGTCTCTTTCGAGGTCTTTCTTCCCCATCCTCATCTTCAGTTAGATGAGAATAATGTATTTTTTTGTTGTTATTATTTGATGGACACTCTCTGGCAAGGTGTCCTATCTTATGCCAATTATAGCATTACTACTTTGAGTAATCTTTCTTCTGATTGGTTACTATTTTCTTTCGAAACTTCTTCTTTGAAGGTATATGACTACCTTTCTTGAAGTTTTATTGTTTTCTTCCTTTAGTATGGATGGCTAGAGCTTGATAATCTTCTCTGAGTAGAGATTCTCTATTAGGTACTCTATCTTCTTCTTGAATGCAATCTTCCCATACAATGTCAAACTTCATACTTTCTTTTCTGGAACATAGAGTCTGTATGAATGAGTCCCAAGTTCTAGTAAGACCATTGAGATGAGTAATAACTAGTTCATCCTCACTAAGGGTGTCTCCCATAGCACTTACTATGTTCCCTGAACTGGGATACCCTTATGAAGTAACCTTGAATTGAATCTCCTTTTCTCATCTTGGTGCCCTTCAGTTGAGCTCTCAAATTCATCTTTCTGTTGATGTTACTTCCCTCATACATTCTGGAAAGTGCATCATACATTTTCTTTGGTGTCTTCTTAGATGACACTTGAGGGATCAAGTGATAGTTGATAGAATCAACAATGATCCTCATTTCCTTGATTACATATTGTTCATAATTTTTCTTAGATTCATCTTATTTAGGTTATGAAAATTCATCCTTGATGTACTTCTCAAGACCATTCTCTTTAAGAATGAGACAAATCCTATACTTCCATGCCAAGAAGTTTTCTGTGCCTTCTAGTTTGTCCTCAAGCTTAATGCTTGGGGCCTTCCTATCCAAGAGGTCACTAAATATTGAAATTTCTCAAAATGAAAAGATGAAATTACCAGGAGATGAGCATGAATGAGGCGATTTGGTTGGTCCACTTGGTTTTTGGAGATCCCAAATCTTTACCCTTCAAATATTACTTGCGAGGTTCCAATTTCTACATAATTTATGGTTCTGGTTTTTTGTAGTTTTCTGGTTCAAGGCCAAATTAGGGTTTGGATTTCCTAGAGATTCAACCACCCAAAAATTCGATCCTGGGCTCAATAGATGCGCTCTAGGGAGGCACAAATTTCTATGCAAGCAAATCTTCCAAATTCCAAACTTTGCAGAAACCATGATTTCTTCCAAAGGGAGAGGAGAGAGATTTTCACCTTGTGAAAGTTGTTCTATTCAGGCTAGCTCTGATACCATGTTAATATTTCATATGATAAGATATATATCATTAATGTTTAATCCAAATTCACAATAGTATCATATGAAAAATCAGTGAAAGAAACATAATCACAAGATAGACATAGTATTTATCCTGGGAAACCCTCAAGGGGAAGAAAACCCAACAAAACTTCCTATGTATAAGATGTATAAGATAAAACCCCAAAAGAGGTATTCTCCTCCTTACTGATCTCTCTCTCTCTCTCTCTCTCTCTCTCTCTCTCTCTCTCTCTCTCTCTCTCTCTCTCTCTCTCTCCTCTNTAATGAGGAACACAACTCCTCTATTTATACACTTTAAGTCACTTGAATTTTACCCTAACAAGTCATCCCCACTAAACTGACTGGGCCGACTTCACTTAGGAAGACTCAAAAAAATATTATATTGTATTCATTGGGGTGCTATTAACCTGACTTACAATGGAGGATTTATCTCATGACTCTATGATGAATAGTTACAATAATAACATCCTGACAGAGGTATAATAACATCTCCCTTGGGATACATCAGTAAATACATTTAGAATATCATTTGAAGTTACAATATTTCAACAATACACACATGTATCGTTGATCACATGTTTATCTCACACTTAAGAGATTAGGTTTTAATTTATTTACAAGAAAAACATTTTTATGTTTCATATTGTCTCTAAGAGCCACTATACCCTTCCCAATTATTTTAGAGGATAAATTATCTCCAAGAGTGACTCTTCCTTTTTTATTTCTTTTCAGGCTTATAAACTTGTTTGGATCTCCTATCATGTGTTTTGAGCATCCATTTTCTGCATGCCATAGATTTTGTTTTTCTATTGCACATAGAGCTATTGAACATTCCACATCTTCCTTCTTCTTCCAAACCTTCCTCTCCTCATTTCATTCATATTTTGTGGTGTCATTCTCCATAGGAATCACTAGTTTACAATATCTAGCTATGTGTCCTTGGTATCACATTAGTAGGATTCTATATTATAACTATGTAGAGGAGCAAACAAGTTATAATTTCTTCCTTTTGAATTTCTTCTAGTAACATTATTCTTATAGACAAGAGATTGTAATGTAATTCATTTACCAATAGGAATCATTAGTTTACACTTTCTATCTATATGTCCTTGGTCACCACACTTGTAACATTGTATCCCACACCTCAGTAAGGGTGTAAAAGAATAATGATTTCTTCCTCCTTGAAAAACACTAGAATTTCCATTGTAGAAAGATTTATGACTGTGTTTTTGGTATGCTTTACATTCCATTGATTTATGTCGAAAATTGTTACAGGCATAAAAATTTCCCTAAAAGAGTTGTTGATGTCTGCTTGGCACATTATATGTTTTTTCTTTCGTTTTGAGAAGAAGCAATTTTTTGACTATATTCCTTTACAACTGGTCTCATAAGTGAATTAGCATAACTTCTTTTATTTCCTTCTTTATTTATGAAAGATGATTGTTCTGACTTATTTCCTTTGTCATAAACTAGTCCAATTTTATTATTGGATGATCTTTGATAACTTAGGATGTCATCTAGAGTTTTTGAGCTACTTTTAAAATTTGATTGAAAGGATTTTTCATTAGTATTCCTTCTAAGCATGATAATTTCATCTTTGAACTTTTCTAATTATTTCTCTCTTTTATTAAGCTATCATTCTAGATTGTTTTCAACATTTTTGGTTTCTTGAAGAAGATTTTTTAAGTCAATAATAATTCTTTTTGCATCATTGTTTTTCTCCTCAAATTTTTTCACATGAATTTTTAATTTTTTGTACATCCTCTTATACTTCTCTAACTCTTCAATATCACTTATAAGTTCTGCTTCAATATCTACCACACCTTCTACTTATTCTTTATAGATTTTTTTCTCTATTCCCATGAATAGTACTTCTATTTATTCATCTTCACTAGACTCAGTTTAGTAGCTATCATCCATGGAATAATTTTTTTTTTCTTAAATTTATTCTTGTATATACTTTTACTATTTTGATCTTTCTTATGGTGAAAGTTTCTTTATCATCAATATCCTCTTGTTTTTGGTTGTTAATATTTCATATGCTAGACTAGATATCATTAGTGTTTAATCCAAATTCACAACAGTAGCATATGAAGAATCACTGAAAGAAACAAAATCACAAGATAGAAACAATATTTATCCTAGGAAACCCTCAAGGGGAAGAAAACCCAACAAAACTTCCTATGTATAAGATGTATAATATAAAACCCCAAAACAAGTATTCTCCTCCTTGCTAATATTCCTCTTTATCTCTCCTATGCGATACTCAAGTGAGTGAGTTTGTGTTATAATGAGGAACACATCTCCTCTATTTATACACATTATGTCAACTGAATTTTACCCTAAACAAGTTGGCCTTACTAAACTATTTGGGCCGACTTCACCTAGGAAGACTCAAAACAATATTTTATATTATTCATTGGGGTACTAATGACCTGACTTACAACGGAGGCTTTATCTCATGACTCAATGATGACCAATTGCAATAGTAAAATCTCGATGAAGGAATAGTAACATATCCCTTAGGGCACATGAGTAAAATTCATTTAGAATATCCTTTGAAGTTACAATATTTCAACACTCCCCCTTAACAAGAAGGGTATTCTACTGACAACGTCATCATCAACCACAGGAGTAACGAGAGAGAGTATCTTCAATAGTATCGAGGTAATACATATATATGTCATAGGAATTTTTCAACATTCATTAGTAACTGGAATAGTTACTCTTCAATGTATTCATCTTCTGCAACACACAATCACTTGATCCTTTTGCAGCAACACTTCAATATTTTGATATTTTGCAGTAGCACTTTGATCTTCTCGATCCTTTGCAGCAGCACTTCGATCTTCTCAATCCTTCATAGAATCACTTCAGTCTTCTTCATCCTTTCTTGATCCTTTGCAACAGCACTTCGATCTTCTTGATCCTTTCCATCAACACTTTTATTTTCTCTATCCTTTGTAGAAACACTTCGATATTCTCAATCCTTTGCAGCAACACTTTGATATTCTTTATCCTTTACAGCAACACTTCGATCTTCTCAATCCTTTGCAGCAATACTTTGATATTTTCGATCCTTCACCGCCATGCTGCCTGCAATACACATGATATCTTTGTAGGATGATCAATCCATATCGCTTTAGGACATAGGTCCAAGGATGATAAAATCCTCCATCAACCTAATCCCCCTTAACGAGGAGGGTCCATAGTATCGACCAAATGAATCATCTACAACTGAATGTGGATATCAACCACACATAGATGCATGCCCTATCATCCATAAGGACTCATCATAGTGCATCCTCAGCTTCAAATCTAGGACCACTCTTGAGCGAGTGTTATACTATGACATCTACATATGCATGTAGGCATACTCTCTATATAGGAGTATTGTCTTAAAATGTATATATTGATCACACCTAGGTGTCGGCCCTCATCCTAGGACATCCTCGTCCTATTAGAAATACCACCACTCCATGAGAGTGTTATGCTACGACGTCTGTGAGGACTCATCATAGAGCATCCTTAGCACTAAAGAAAGGAGCACTCTAAAGTGAGTGTTATTCTATGGCATCTACTTATAAATGTAGGTATATTGTCCATACAAGAGTAATGTTTGCAAGGCAGATCTCAACTGCACCTAAGTGTCGGCCCTATCATTTGTAAGGACTCATTGTAGGAGATCGTCAGCGTGAAATCTAGGACCATTCGCAAGAGAATTTTATACTACGGTATCCATAAATTAATGTGGGTAATATCCACGCAAGACTAATGTATACACAACCATTCTAATGAACATAGTGTTATAACTACAAGACCATCCTCAAGAGAGGATATTATCATCCACAAGTGAATGTTGGACTTGTCAGCATCTTCAGGTGTACTTGGCCTCTTTCATATTGGATATTCGCTATCATTCGTCATTGATGAAAGACTTATCATCACTCCCAATTTTCTGGGAGGATCCATATCATCAACTTGCTTCCACTTTGTTCAAGGAGGGTTCATATCTTTGACCTGTTCTTCCTTTTCAAGGAGAGTCCAAATCTTTGACTTGTTCCTCCTTTCCGAAGAGGGTCCATATCTTCACCATTCCTTCTTGCAAGGAAATTTTGTAGTCCCATCACTATTCCTCCTTGTGAGGAAAGTCTTTTTGAACTATACCAAGATTGTCATAGAAATATTCAAAATTTACTCGAGATAGAAGCTTGTTCAACACATCTCCAACTTGCTCATCAGTACTCACATATTGGATCTTTATAGCTTCCTTTTGTACCATATCGCTTATATAAAAATATCATATTTCTATGTGCTTTGATTTGTCATGGAACACATGATTCTCAGTCGTCTTTATGCAACTCTAGTTGTCAGTGCAAAGGATCACTATGGTATCCAAATCCATGCCAAATAGTCCTGACATTAGTTTCCAAAGCCATATTGCTTCACAACTAGTGGAGAAAGCTTCTATGTACGCTGCTTCAGTTGTGTTGAGAGAAACACTGAACTATTTCTTACTAAACCATGAGATCATGGCAGAGCCTAGACAATAACATCCACCTGAGGTGCTCTTCCTGTCTGGGGAAATTCCTACCTAATATGAATATGTGCTCTTCCTGTCTGGGGAAATTCCTACCTAATATGAATCTGTATATCCATACAATATGTAGTCATGATCTCTTTCATAGTAAAGTCCATTATCTATCATACCTTTTAGGTACCTCATCACATGCTTTGCAGCTATCAAGTGAACCTCTCTAGGTTTAACTATATACTCACTTAAGGTGTTCACAACAAAGCATATATCTGGCCTTGTATTCACTAGATACACCAATGAACCAATAATATGTTTGTACTGAGGGATTACCACTAATTATGATTACTCATTAGATAACAACTTCAAGTTGGTGTCCATGGCTTTAAAATCCAACATATCAAATATTTTCAATATTTCTACTGCATACTTTCCCTGGCTCAAAAAATTCCTTCTGGTCTCTTCCACACTTCCATCCCAAGGAAATAATGCATCAATCCAAGATATTTCATCTCGAATTCTTCATCTAGCTTCTTCTTGCAATCTATGATATGTTTCCCATTTCCATTCAAAAATAGATCATCCACATACAATAATAGTATGACTGGTTTATCATCCATAACCTTCATGTAAAGGTTAGGATCAACTCTACTCTTAGTAAATCCCAAGCTTATCAAGAAACTATATATTATACCATACCAAGCTCTAGGAGCTTGCTTCAATCCATATAGAGCCTTTTCCAACTTACATACATGAGTCACTATCTCTCCAACTTCAAATCCTTGTGGTTGTTCAAAGTAAACTTCTTCCTCAATCATACAATTCAAGAAGGCTATCTTTACATCCATCTGGTGTAGGTCCCACTTCATCATGGAAGTAAGTGCCATGATGGTTCTAATGGAAGTGTACCTTGCTACTAGAGCAAAAGTATCTTCATAATCAATCCCCTCTTTTTGAGAGAATCCTCTAGCCACAAGTATTACCTTGTACTTTTCAATACTTCCATCAACAACATGTTTTATCTTGTAGATCCATTTCGAAGATAGAACACTCTTGTTTTCTGGTTTGGGTACTACATCCAAAACATCATTCTTCATTATCGACTGGTATTATTTCATCATTGTTTCGACCCACTCTTTCTTCTGTGCATCTTCCTCATAGTTGGTGGTCCTTGATCTACAAGGTCACACGTCAAAGCTACATAACTGGAATATGGATTTGATCTTTTGCTTGTTCTTGTGGAGCATTCTAGAGCTCCATATCTTTATGCTTCTTGTATGATTTCTCTTACCCAAACAGTTTTTCTCTTTCGAGACATATCCATAGTTGGGGGTTCCTAAGGTTCTATCATATCACGATATTCATATGCTACTATTTTAGGAGAGGGTTCAACTTCTACCTTTCTGGGAGGTACATCCTCTTCATGTACTTCTTCAAGCTGACACCTTCTGGATTTATTAAGAGTTGTGTCTTCATCAAATGTTACATCCCTACTAATATCAATATGATGGAATCCTGAAATGTATATCTTGAAGGATTTGGAGAGTTCAAAGTATCCAACAATTATTCCCTTCTTTCCAGAAGGATCCAACTTGGTTCTCTTCTCTTTGAGAATATGTACATATACTGGACAACCAAATATATTGAGATGGCTCACTTCAGGTTTCTTTCCTCTATACATCTCTTCATGAGTCTTGAATCCAAGAGCACTATGATATTATCTATTCTACACATATACGACTGTCCTTACTGCTTCAACCCATAGGTGCATGGGGAGGTATTGGTCATGAATGATTGTTTTCACTGCTTCCATAATGGTTTTATTATTTCTTTCTGCAACACCATTTTGTTGAGGATTATAGGGACCGAATTAGTTCCCTCTTGATTCTTGCCTCCTTGTAGAATGCTTCAAATTATTTTGAAGTATATTCTCCACCATTATCTGATCTCAGTGTCTTGATTATTATTTTCAAATGGTTATCTATCAAGGATTTGAATTCCTTGAATTTCCTGAACACTTCACTCTTTTTATTCAAGAAGTATATCCATGTATTTCTTGAATATTCATCAATAAATGTGACATAATACGCATATACGCTTAACGATATGGTGGGCATAGGACCACATACATCAGAATGAATTAATTCCAATGTACCTTTAGTCTTTGTTTCACTTTCGGAAAGGGATTCTTCATGTTATTTTCTCTTGCACATCCTTTGTAAGTTACCTCATGATAAATATTTAGATATGGTAACCCTGTTACCACCTTGCTCACATAGGGCAGTTCTTTATAGTTGATGTGAGCACACCTCCTATGCCATAGTTCACTTGAGATAGTAGACTCATGGACAATGGTTGTCTCTAGATGTCCTTTGAGGTTGTACAGTCCTCCTTGTTCTTCACCAATGACCACAACATCTTCAAGTGTATTTCCTTAGGACCACATAAGTACTTATCCATCTATATAAGAAAATATATATCCTTTCTTATCTAGAGCTGAGATGGAAAGTAAGTTCTTTTTCAAACTTGGTACATACAGTACTACCTTCATCTTCAATGAAGTTCCAAATTCAAGCTTGTATCTTGATTCACCAACACCTGTGATGGGATATTGATAGTCATCTCCTAATGATACTTTTTTAGTAGAGTTATTTTATTCAAATATAGACAGAGTTTGGTTTTCCCTGTCATGTGCTTTGAAGCACCACTATCAATAAGCCATGTATCTTCTCCAAGTGCTATAGACCCAGAGAGTGCAAATAATAGTACAAATTTTTCTACATCTTCTTCTTTTGTCCGTCTCTTTCAAGTTCTTTCTTCTTATTCATCCTCATCTTCTGCTAGATGGGCATGATGTATTTCGTTGGTTTTCTTCTTTAGTGATGGACACTCTCTGGTAAGGTGTCCTATATTATGATAGTTATAACATTGATACTTTGAGTAATCTTTCTTCTAATTTACTATTTTCTTTTGAAACTTATTCTTTGAAGGTTTATGATTACCCTTATTGAAGTTTGATTGTTTTCTTCCTTTAGTATGGATGGCTAGATCCTGATCATCTTCTTTGACTAGAGCTTCTCTGTTAGCTACACTAGCTTCTTCTTGAATCCAATATTCACATACTATGTCAAACTTCATACTTTCTTTTATGACACATAGAGTCTGTGTGAATGAATCCCAAGGTATAGTGAGACCATTGAGAGAAGTCATAACTAGTTCACCCTAATTAAGGGTATCTCCATTAACACTTAGTTGTTCCCTGAACTAGGAGACCTGTGTGAAGTAATATTGAATTGATTCTCCTTTACTCATCTTGGTGCCCTTCAGTTGAGATCTCAAATTCATCTTTATGTTGATGCTCCTTCCCTCATACATTCTGGAAACTGTATCATACATTTTATTTGGTGTCTTCTTAGATGAAACTTGAGGGATCAAGTGATCTTTGATAGAATCAATAATGATTCTCATTTCCCTGATTAGGTCTTGTTAATGCTTCTCCTTAGCTTCATCTTCTTTTGGTTCTCCAAATTCATCCTTGATGTACTTATTAAGTCCATTCTCTTTCAGAATGAGACCAATCCTATACTTCCATGCTAGGAAGTTTTCTATGCCTTCCAACTTGTTCTCAAGCTCAGTGCTTAGGGCCATCTTGTCTAGGAGGTTGATAAAAATTGAAATTTCTCAAAATTAAAAGATGAACTTACCTAGAGATGTGCTTTACTGAGGCGATTTGGTTGGTCCAACTGATTTCTGGAGATCCCAAATCTTCACCCTTCAAATATTACTTGTGAGGTTCCAATTTCTATAGAATTTTTTGTTCTAGTTTTCTACAGTTTTCTGGTTTAGGGACAAACTAGGGTTTGGATTTCCTGGAGATTCAACAACCCAAAAACGTTGATCCTGGGATCAATATATGCATTCTATGGAGGCACAAATTTCTATGTAAGTAGATCTTCCAAATTCCAAACTTTGTAGAAACCCTAATTTCTTCCAGAGGGAGAGGAGAGAGAGTTTCACCTTGTGAAAGTTTTCCTATTCGGGCTAGCTCTGGTACCATGTTAATATTTCATATTCTAGAATAGATATCATTATTGTGTAATCCAAATTCACAATAGTATCATATGTAGAATCACTGAAAGAAACAAAATCATAAGATAGACACAATATTTATCCTGGGAAACCCTCAAGGGGAAGAAAATCCAACAAAACTTCCTTTGTATAAGATGTATAATATAAAACCCCAAAACATGTATTCTCCTCCTTTCTAATCTCCCTCTCTCTCTCTCTCACCTATTTTCTAATCAAGTGATTGAGTCTTTGTTATAATGAGGAACACAACTCCTCTATTTATACACATTATGTCAGCTTACTTTTACTCTAAACAAGTCGGCCCCACTAAACTGTCTGGGCCGACTTCACTTAGGAAGACTTAAAACAATATTTTATATTATACATTGGGGTACTAATGACCCGACTTAAAATGGAGGTTTTACGTCATGACTCTATGACAACTAATTACAATAGTAACATCTTGAAGGAGGAATAATAACATCTCCCTTGGGGTACATCAGTAAAATACATTTAGAATATCCTTTGAAGTTACAATATTTCAACATGGGTAAGGACACTTTGAGGAATAGTGACCAATCTTTCCATAGTTAAAACATTTCAAGGGTATATTTCCTTTGTAATTTCTAGTACCTCTCTCAAATTTCTTGATAAAAAGAGCTTCTTCATCATCTAAGTGGTTATTGGTTTAAGCTTCAAATTTCTTTAGCTATTTTTAGGATTTAAATGCTTCCTCTTTTCTTAATGGTCCATCTAGTCATGTTCTCATCTCGTAGGAAGTAAAGATCCCATGTAGTTCATTTACTGTCATAAGTTCAATATCATCTCTTTCTTCTAAAGTAGACACCTTTTGGTCATACCTCATTGGTAGGATTCTTATTATATTTTCAACAACTTATTTCTCTTTCATTTCTCCTCCCAGGATTCTAATAGCATTGGCAATTTCATCAACTCTTAGAATATATTCTGCAATGTTTTCATCTTCTTTCATTTTTAGAATTTCAAACTTCCCTTTGTATGTTAGAAGTTTGTATTGTTTGACTTTATAAGATCCTTCATAAACATTTTTTAATTTCTCCCAAGCATGTTTGGCTGTCTTAAATTGCATAACCTTAACAAACACTGAATTTTTTAATCCGTTTAATATTTCAATATTCAAAGGTTTTTCATTTCATTCATATTGATCTAGTTCATCTCTATCCGTAGGTAGGTTTTCTGGTAATTTATACTCTTTTTCAATATAACTCCAAACCTCACATCCAAGAGACATTAGATGGCATTTCATTCTTACTCTCCAGAATGCATAATTTTCTCCTGTAAATAATGGAGGTATGCCGGTATCTAACCCTTCTTGTTGATCCATAGTTGTTTTTAATAGGATCTTCCTTCCAGTGATTGAAACTTTAGTGAAGGATCCTTCTCTGATACCGATTGTTGGAATATCAAACAATACTAAGAGGGGGGTGAATCAGTATTGATATATCTTATTTAATTTTTATCACTTAAAAATAAAATCAACAACATAAACAAAACACACAATATTATTGTGGAATCCCAATTGGGAAAACCACCATCACTTTCTATTACTGCAAAATTATATTTACAAATAGTTTGCAAGCACCAACTTGCTAGATGCACCAACACCCAAGTTTTTCAGCTTAAACTGAAGGATTCACCAACACCCTATTTACCAGCAACAACTGGAAGGAAGCTACGACCTCCTACAGGATTGCATCTTGTCATTGTGCCTCCCAACCACCCTTATATGGTAATTCGATCTCTGACTTTTTTACAACTATGGATATTGCAATCAAATGCACAGAGACACTTGTTTGAAGGTTTAAATATTTGCTTATATACCCTCAGTCATGCCTCTTCATCTAAAAGACATGTATCTTCATTGTGACCCTTCACAAATCAACAAATCATAAAATAACCTCTTCATTACAAAGATTGTGAATTAACAACGTGATAATGCATCACTCCGGCTCTGCAATCCCGACTCCGACATACTGATTCCAACTAAAAATACACTTAATATTTTGATATCTGTCAATGATCCTGACTCTGACTTGTTGAATCTATCATTCCAAATCTGACGTTTCCAAGTCTGATGTTAGGAGTTGTAACAACCCTTTTTTTCACTTCTAACTTCGAATTTTTGACTTTTTGACTTTTCAAATTTTTTACTTTCGAAATCAAAAACTCCAAAAACTTAAGATTAGAAACTAATAATCTATAATCAACTCCAATTTAATCAACAATCTATAATCAACAATCTATACTTCCATGCTCATAATTTATCAGCTCCTTAAAGATTATCCTCAATCTCGGTATTGTTTGTCATCATAAAAATGAGAACCTCAAATGGAAATAGAGAGGATAGAACTTACGAATGAGATTGCTTCAACTTGATGCTTGCTTGAAATCTTTTCTAGAAGACTGCTTCTAGTGGACCTAGGGTTTGATAAAGAAACACTAATTTGTTAACTTTGGTGACTTTCATATCTGATTGGATAGAAAGATGCGGCTCCTTCAGGTGAGCTGAGTAGTATACTCATTTCCCCAAAATTGTGGATAGAATTGGAAAGTATTTGATTCCCTAGTTTTCCTAGAAGTAGTGTTAGGTCAAAAATTGAAAATCCACAAAATGAGAAGATTATTCCATAGAAATATGTGCTCTCCTAGGTATATTTAAATGACCCTCCTTTTTTTCAAATTATTTGTGGAGGGAAGTGCTTGGAAAAGGAATCCCTAGGTTCTTCAATTTCTTCTACATAATTGTTTGATATTGATTATGATGTATATCCTAAATTCCTAATCCTAAAGGTTTGAAACTTCATCCTGATATATCATGATATGTATTCTTTCCAACCCCATAGGCTAGAGAAATATTTTATTCACATAGTGGAACTTAGACTAGTTTCCCAAGGTGACCTATTTGTGGACTCGTTCAATATAGTGAACTTGTATTGACTTCCACATGCCAATGTTTAACATTTTGGGTCTAAAACTATCACCACAAAAACTAAATTCCATAAAACATCTGAAATATCTTTCAAAATTCAATTTGTATCTTCCTAGCCTGAGATATAGCAATTCTCCCTAAGTCACCTATTTAAGAACGAATTTTGGAAGAATTTGGAACCCTAATTTGGAGGGATCATATCTCCTAAAGTATAATGCATATGCGGCTGAAATTAATAAACAAGGTACATCAATATATCATGCCTGTATTGTAAAATTTTCAGCTCCTTATCCTTATCCAAACTAGAGTTATAGTGAAAATTACAAGATGACTAGATTTTTCCTTCTAAGGTTTTCAAGCATGAAACCCTAATCTCTAGTAGCTGCAGTTGTAACATTGTTTTGACTACACAAAGACTTATTTCAAGGTGGATCTGATACAATGTTATAATTTCGCTGGTTATACAATATTTGAAGACATTTAAGATCATAACCGGCATAACCATATGCAAAGGATCACTGAAAGAAAAACAAGCACAACCACACAGAAATAACATAAATATTTATCGTGGGAAATCATCATGGGGGATAAAACCTAACAAAACTTTCTCAATATATAATTCGACCAAATAAAATGCAAGAGCCCAAGAATAAGAATATAAAATCCCTTTATGCATTAGAGTCTCTCTTCTCTCTCTCTCTCTTGCATATGCACGCACATAATTGCTTTAGTGAGAAGTGTGTACAAATGAGGGAGGGAGCCTCCATATTTATATTGTTAAATTGTGTGATCTTTTAGTCCAACATGGCCGAATTCTTGACCTTACTGGGCTGAACTCTCCTAGGGAGACTCAAAAGTACCTTTTATATAATACTTTTGTGGATACTATTTCCCTAACTTACAACAAAGGTTTTACCTCATGAATTTTACATGATCAATTACATCAAGGACCTCTCCAAACAAAGGAATAACATCTATGAAGGAGGAATATAATAAAAGTACAACAGAATATCTTCCAAATTTACATTTATTTCAACATAGACCAGTTGTCCTTGTGGACATTTGATCTATGTTCCTAGGAACATGTCGGAGGACAACGGTTCAATTGAATGAATCAAGCACTATTATGGAAGAAGCATATTAAAATAAGCAAAGCAATAAATACAATGCAAAGAGAAAAAATATACACACAGACAATATGAAACAATTCAAACCAAACTTTGATATTCTATTACTTCTCTATTACTTCTTTTATAAGTTACAACAGTTTGCATGATTATATAGATTGTTGAGACGCTTGGGTGACTACCCGTTATGTTCAGTTATGAAGAAGTTGGAACGGTTCAGAAGTTCAATTTTTAAAGAGGACTGGAAGACATAGAGACAATCTATCATAATCATGTCGATATGCTGGAGTCGATGATGCATGCCAAGATTTGGAACCTGTCGAAGTCTACAAACATTCCAACTACTGGGTGGATCATTCCTCCTTCCTTCAGAAACAATGGTCCCCATTGTTTGCTCGTTCATGTGAGGAAACTTGTTGGTGAGTTCAATAGCAGAGTACAACTTTCCTTGGGTTGGGAGTTGTCCATCTTTAACCACTTGAAATAAAGGAATTGCGTTCATCCTTGTATGGCATATGCATCGTCCCACGATGGTGTCAGAAGGAAGAGGCTCCTAAACATATGGATAAATTTCTTCGATTTTTGTTGTCTACAAGTCGTTTTGTTCCAACAACGGTGCATGGTATAGTCGAAGTAGATCCACATTGAACACTGGATGCAACCTACTCCTTCTTGCAAAGGATTCATATTTCTATATGGACCAATGAATTACTCCATCTTTAGATGTAACCATACCTAATCCCGAATTTGGACTGAATGAGGAGTACGATGTTGATCGTGCCGGGCCTTTGCTTAAGGAAGGAGGAATGATCTGAGTTCCCAGGCGCACATTGGAGGAAAAACAATGGATTGAATGAATTGAGCACTATAATGGAATAAGCATACTAAAATAATGAAAGAAATAAATACACTACACAGAAACAATATATACACATAGACAATATGCAAGAATTCGAACCAAACTCTATTGTTCGATTACTTCTTGTATATTAAAATAGTGTACATGCTTATATAGAATGCTGAGATGCTTGGGTGACTACTCATTACATTCGGTTACAAAGAAGTTAGAACGGTTTGGAATTTCAACCGTTACATATGACTGGAAGATAGAGAGACAATATGTCATAGTCGTGTCGAGATGCTGGAGTCGACGATGCATGTCGAGATGCGGAACCTGTCAAAGTTGAAAAACATGCCAACTACTTGTTGGATCAACATTCAATAAAATTATTCCCCATTTAACTCCCCATATTTTACTATTAGGATAAAAAAGGGCCTATCTATGTTTATCCTTACACTTGGATACTTTCTTTGTTTTCTTACTTTGGTACAAGAATAGTACAATGGGATGTAATGTTTTTCCCCCATTTGGCCTTGGGGACACTCAATAAAAATATCCCATTCTATTCCCCCCATCATTTACTAATAGGATAAACAAGGGCTATTTATGTTTGGTCTTGAATTTGGATACCTTCTTGGATTGGTTCCACTCGAAAGGAACACCATCACATTTATCCTTAGAATTAGTAATCATGTTAAAGTTTCAACAAACGTTCCTGGGAAATTTAGGAAACTTATTTGTTAACCATTTACACATAACACCTATCCTAAGACAGTTTTGGGGCTTAAAGATCAAAGTATCATTGGAACCATTTTTAGTGGCTCTTAAACATTTTATAACATCCAAAACACTTTCAAACCTAGAAAAGGACTATTGGGAACTTTTGGGTCACTTGAAAAAACATGGCAGTTTGTTGAAGTTATTTACAAATGCTAAAAATTTCTAATAATATTTCCTCTCAAAAGACATCAACATGCATAAAAACCTAAAATCATAGAATAATATATGTGCAATGCATAAACCATGAACATGAAAATCCTACCAACTTACAAAATTAATTCGTTGTCTGATTGTTGAAGCCCCAGGTGTGTATGTGGTTGATTAGGGTGTCTAAGGCTTGCAACACACGGAGAAAACCCAACCAAAAGATTCAAACAATCCCACACAGGTATTGTTCTATCCTCGATCTGTTTGGGATGGTGATCTCCCACGGATACTTTTGTAGCCTCCACTGGCTTATGATTGGATTTTATCCACAGAGGATCTGTTTCCCAATTATGGAAACAAGGTAGATGATATGAAGAAAAGGAAAACTTAAAACCTAGCTAGGAAAGGGAACCTGATCTAGATCTAAACTACTTTGAAAAAAGGATATTGGGTTGATCTGCAGGTGAACCAGAGGTGTAAGCAAACAAGTACTTTTCATTCAATCAACAAAAATGTAAATCAGATTAGAAACTCATCACTTAATTCACAGCTAATTAATGAAAATCAATTAGTTAGTGACTTAAGATTCTACCATTCTGAATTAACCTGCATAGCACATGTAAGTTGAAAAACAAACATATTATGCTACTTAATATTACTGTTCAATTATTCACAGAAATAGATAAAGACAGTTTATAAAATAAATTGTATAAAACTTTATCAATGCATAAATAAATAACAGAGATAAATCTAAGTTAAATAAACACATTTAATAATTGTAAATAATTAACAACATTGTCTGTCCATTTGAAACAAAGAAGATCGAAATCTGTTTGAAGAAATTCATTCAGACAAAGACAAGAGATAAGAAATGACAGTACTGTATTGATTTGAAGTCCAGTAAAAAATTACACAAACCATATGAAGAACCAGAGGTGTTCTTTCAATCTCCTGTATCAGTCTTCCTTCTTCCAAAAGTCCAAAAAAAATCCCTTAATACATTCGAGATCACCCTCTTAAATAATTATTACAAAAAAATGGATCTTCCCTAAAGGGGATCAAAGCCTAAACAAAGATAATATCCCAAGAAATCTATCCACATCTTCCAGATATGAAACAATTCCTCAATATCAGGGTAAATGGCAGATTCGATCCCAAGCTGGGCATTGCACTTATGATCTTCAATTTCATTCTTAGCTAGTTTATGCCAAAATTGCATAAATATGTGAATCTTTCTCTCCACCACAAATGCCTGTCTGATCAACTGATCTACGTCGTGGATGCTGACGTGGTCAAGTTTTTTGATCTTCTCCTCTCCCTCATCCTGTCGCTGCTCCACTTGCTCAATCATCAATCTAGGTGGACAAGCTTTTTCAATAAGCGCCATTGCAGGAAAGGACATTTCATCCATAATGTTGTCAACTGCATGCCATCTTTTGCTGCAAATGGCCTGTGATTTCTTTATGGATTCAACTACTGTCTTGTATAGATCTTCCCAAGCTCTCAAGATAGTCCTGATCCTCTTAAGCTGGAAGTTAGTGAGAACAGTGACATTATCTGGTTTATCTTTCATGTACCTTTGCAAGTCTATCACTTCATCATAAGCCTTTGAAGCTTGTTGTCTCTTCTCAACTAAGTATTATAGAACAACATACATCTTGTTAAAAACTATGTGAACTTCAAAGATATTATCCAGAGTTTTAAATAACTCACAGACCAAATCATAACGTTCCTTGTTGGTTCGAATGGCAAGCTCTTTAAATTCTTCCTGGGAAAACTTGGAATACAAAGATGAAGTTGCACTTGCAGTTGCATCTTCACATTGTCTTTCCAACAATGCAACCTTCTGAACCAAAGTGGCATTAACAGTCTTTTCTCTTTACAGTTATTCACTAAGAGAAACATTCATCTCTTGAAGTTCATCACACCTATTCTCATGTTTCCTCTTAAGTTTTTCCAGTTCCTCCTTTAGACTGACAATTTCTACTTTATGTTTATCAAATTCTTGGTTCAAAGTGTTAATAGCATCAAAATTGGCTCCTGTAAAATCCCCTAAAACATATGCAGCACTAGTATCATATGCCTGCGGGTCACTTGATCACTGGGTCCACACAACCTCATTTGCAACAGACATGTCCACATCACTCTGATCCATGTTCCTCTTCCTACCCTTCTTCACCATTGATCTATCATCTTTGATGTACAGATATTCTCCTAGGGACACCACAAAATCTTCATTGAATTCATCCCTCATCTCATCAATGGGGGGTATACTAATGCTTGTGGATATCACAGAAGTGGTTTGAGTTGTGGTGTGAGAAGGTATAGTTGTAGTAATAGGAGAAGTAGATGGAGAAGGGCTAACATTCTGAGCAGGAATTACTTCAGGAGCTGAAGAAATGTCAAGAATTGAAGTTTCAGTTGATGAAGCTTGCAAAGTAGTGGTCATGAGTGATGATGATGAAACTACTAAAGTTAAACTGAGCTGAATGAAGGGATATGCAATGGAATTTTGAAAACTGGAGGCACAATAGATGAAGGAATGGGCATATCCACATAAATGGGTGCAATAGATTTGGGTAGACAAGTAGAATGTTGATAAATCTGGGTCATAAAAGGTGTCACGGTAGAACCATCAGATAATGAAGATAAAGCTATTATTGATGAAATAAGTAAAGTAGGAGAGGAAGGGCAAGACTAAGAAGAAAGTTGAGATTGTAAGGTGGGGGGGGGTGAAGACTTGTCATTGTTACCATTGGTAAAATTCAGTAAATCATTACCATTTACAGCTTCAATGGTAACAAGCACAGGGGAAACCCCCTCATCCTCTTCCTCTGAATGAGTCAAGCCTATAAAAGAGGTGGGAACAGAGGAAATTAAAGATTCTATCCATTTGAGAGGTTCTTGTTCGATATGTGCTAGGACAGATTGAGTTTATTCAACCACAGTGGTTACTTGAACATCTTCAGCTGGCTGAGAGGTTGTAACTTTTTTAGTGTCTAGTGCTAAATTCATTTTTCTCAGTCTCTATTTGATCTGCTCCGAGGTGTGCAAATAGGCCTTGACTTGTTGCTCTACCGATGTCTGACGAACTTCTTCCATGGGAGCTTTCCCTTTACCTATGTCTAAATTGGATTCCGTGGATGCATTGGTGGATGCTAGAGCCTCCTTTGTTGCAGCTTTAGCTTCCCTACTTTCCCTGACTTTTATCATTAGAGGAAATTTGGGGTGTAAAATGGGCCTTATAAGAAAACGCGCCAACAATAAATTTTGTGAGTTGGAATTCAGGAACCAATAGAATTTCAATAAAATGAGTCAACCATAATGGTTGANTTTTTGTTCATATTTTTGACATATCTCCTTGTGTTTTTACTCAAATTCCGAGTGGGAGAGCTCGTTGGATGCAGAATTTAATTCCACATCCAACGAGTACCCACACTGCATACTTTTGATGAACCCCGCTACCCAAAAATAAGAAATACCCGAAAAGACGTGATGATCACGTTTTTTTCAGGTATTTCTTATTTTTGGGGTAGCAAGGTCCATCAAAAGTATGCACTGTGGGTACTCGTTGGATGCATAATTAAATTATGCATCCAACGAGCTCTCCTGCTTGGAATTTGAGTAAAAACACAAGGAGACATGTCAAAAATACGAACCAAAAAATAGTTTTTTTCATTCTTCCTCCAAAATTAATAACTATTATTTTATTATTTTCCTTAGGAGGCCCATTTTAGACCTCAAATTTCCTCTAATGACCTTTTCCTGAATGTCTAACTCCATGGACCTGTAATTCTGAACTTTGTCCCTGATTTCCTTTTGGTATTGCAATATATGACTTTGTTCTTCCTTACTTTTAGCCCTCGCCAAGACTTTAGAAAAAGTGTCAACTCCTTGTATATGAATTCATTTGGAGTTTCTTCATGAGCATATCCTATTTTAAAATGGTTTTGCTTGAGGTGGAGATCAACAATCCCTTTGGGATCATGCTTCCTTTTACTAGCAAAACCAAGCTTGAGTGACACTATGTGGTCACTAAGCTCTGATGCCCAAGTAGAAGTAGGTATGCTTAAAGATCCAAGGGTTATAGGAAACTTGGGCCAAACCTTCCTCTTAGGGGCAACACATTTTTTGTAAATCCCTTCTGTGACTGTTTGAAATGAAATCTCCTCGAGGACCAACCTATCGAGAACAACCTTAGGAAACATATGGGAAGCATTGCTACCAAAAACCCTGATATAGGTGAATGTGTTCACCGACATACCAATCTCCCATAGTGGCTATGAGGGTTTTAGCTTCGGGTGAGAATGCAGGAGCTTCCTTGTTGAAAATCAGGAAATAAACCCTGCCAAGGAAACTCTCACATATATCATAAAACCTAGTTACATAATGTGTATCCCATAGCTCATAATGATAAATATGCACAAGGGGGGATGGTAATTCCCAACTCCATCACACATTGGGGAAGCGGAATTCAGCACAAAATATATCCACAATGAAGGCATAAAGATAAAAGTTGGGCATCTTCCTAGCAATAGCTTTTTGGAACTCTTGTATGGCATTTTTTAATTCAAGTGACAGGATTGAAGCCCAAGGGAAGGATTCACCCATAGTTATGATGTGGTGGGAAATGGGGGCCCATTCTTTCTTGAAGTAAGAACAGTTGGGGAGACCATAAATCCTTCATAGCATTGCTCCAAGCATGGAATAAGGTTCGTTGAACCATTTAGTGGGGTAAAGGTCCTCTTTCCTCTGGGAAAACTTGTGCAGTTCAGCCATCCAGGATTTCAGCATTTGGTCGAAATTTAACCTAGACTTAGCAGCATTAATAAAGTCTGCATCGAGGAGCCGCGTGAAAGGTTTAAGGGTGTAAATTCTCACAAAGGTTTCAGAGTGGAAATTGGCCAATTGCATTCCAATACTAGTGTTAAAGGAATGGTCTTTCAGGTTAGTGTGGTCTATGATCCATCTAACTGCATCATTGTAAGGAAGGATGGTCGGTCTTACAGCAATCATATGAAGGCCAAAATCCCTAATTCTCTCATAAATGAGTTGATTACTCTGGAAGTATGAAAGGTCATTGTTATCAAATATGGAATAAACTCAAGACCAATCCAACTGGTAGGTTTCAGACACTCAGCCACTAGTGTCGGAAAAGACTCCAAAATTTGGGTCTTTCGTAAACATGTCTTTCTCATGGTTTTTTCTCTTGGTAATTCGAGGTGTTTTGGATGTTTCCATGTCCTATTCTAATACTGACACCAGTAATTAAACCAAATTATAAAGGAATCATAGTAAGCAATTCAAATTGTGAGAAAGCGACTTGATAACCAACCTGAAATGGTAGCGAACACTATCAAAATTGCTTAGTAAAATATGGATGTAAATTCACGCAGGAGAGCAAATTACCATGATAAAAATAGTGAAAACATCGTAAATAAGACCACCATATTTATAATTCATGGGTAATAATACAGACCATACGATTAGAGTGAAAAGAACGGTCAGGATCAGGTTTTGTGGGATGCGGGGCCAAACATGAAATTCAAAATTTTTATTGATCATTCTGTAACCTGCATTCCGCATTTTGTGGGATGCGGGATGCGGAATCACAAAATAGTGAAATATTATTCAATCAACTCCGCACCCTGCATTCCACATTTTACGAGATGCGGGTTGTGGACATACACAAACCAAATGATTAATAAATGGCAACTCTGCAACCCGCATTCTGCAAAATGCAGGATGCGGATCGATGAAAGCATATCTAAAAACCTCCCACATCCTGCATTCCGCATTTGCGGGATGTGGGTTGAGGGAAGAGAAAAATTGAAATATCCAACTTAAAGATCCTGCATTCCACAACTTGCGGGTTGCGGGATGCGGACTGCGGGATGACCAAACACTTCAAAACAAATAGTCTTTCCACATCTTAAAACAAACAAATCAAGCATGACTTTTCTTTGAAATTTGGTTAATTTAGGGAATCCCATGAGTCAATAAAAAATGTAATTGAAGCCTACAAGGTCACGAAGGATCCTACCAAGTAACTTCATATGTGTGATTGGGCTCCAGTGTCAAAATAACATGGGATCTGTTGTACCTACAACAAATGGCGACTTGCTGGAAGAACCAGTTATCTCTACAAAACAATAACCTTTTCCAATCAAACCTGTCAATAGACAAATAATTACCTCTCAATAAATGTTAATATATGAATATAACCAACCAAGAATTATCAAAATTATTAATGCACTTCCATCCATGGTCATTTTAAAAGATACAACTTTGATTTAGATGTCATTGGAGGATCGAGATCATTTGAACTTAGGCTGACATAGGCATGCAGTTTAAAGTTGAACTTGGGGCCAGATTTTTACCACTTTTGGGTTTTCACACAGAGGCCACTGAAACTATTATTTGTTCCTTCCCCCTTTTTTTTGTTTTTTGTTTATTTTTTATTTTATTTTTAAATCACAAGATTGTAATGACATAGGACCACTGCCCCATGTTCTGGTCATCAGCGCCATTCACAAACCTGACTTGGAAAATGAACAAGTCAACTCAGTAAGGATATCTCTTGTCTTCCAGCTATATGGCTAAAAGAAACTACCATGTCTTGGTTACCATCTAGTGATAGTTTCAGTCCAAAATCAAGCCTATGATCATAGTGAGGTTGGCCTTAGATAGGACCCCCTCATCCTGATGCACAGTACTCTCTTGTTTGGGAATGAAAGGGGTTCTATTTTGCATATGGATTACAAGACACTGCCATGGCTTGGTGTCCACATGATGGCAGGGTTACTCATTGATGCTCTGTAGATCATGAATGAGTCGACCTGTGATAGGATCTCCCATATTCCAGAAAACTGGAAGCCAACTCCCCATACTGTATGGAAAACATATCATTCCACTGAGCACTTATGAACATAATGAGTTGGCTCATGATGAGACCCCTCATTTTGCAATCCATATGATAAAATACATGGCCATAATTGAATTCCAAAGGGTAAGACTGACCGCGCTATAAAAATATTCCACAGTGCTCTAATGAGACCTTAGACAAGATGAACCTTTTCTTCCACAACTATCATTATTAGAGTTAGGCATGAAGAATATATTAACTTGGACGAGAGAGCATTAATACAAAATTCTGAAAATTTGGTTATAATTCAGATATAACAGATCCTGATCTGAGTTAGAAAAGATAAAAAGTGACGAGGGTGTTTCGGTTGACGGTATTGAGTACTGAGGAAAACCAATTGCTCATTATTGCCAAATGTGCAAGGATTACCAAAATCTACCACTATCAAGCAAACATTCAGAAAATAAAAGGAAAATAACACACCAAACCTATATACAGGGTTGAACCAACCTTTTCAAACAAACTACTTCTTGTGCAAAAAAACATTCACTAGATAGGTGTCAACGAACCCTTCCCGTGTTTGTAGTTGAACCGTACTAGGACCAATCTTTTCTGTAACAATGAATGGTCTTAGCCAAAGTCATTGAAAATTGGTTTACTCTTTGTTGTCCTTGTGTTGTTTGTCTGTCTGATGAAGACCTCTCGTCGAACCATTTCTTAACCAACTGTTGATGTTGGTAGAATTTATTCTTGGTTTTTCCTCTATCCTCTTCTAACTTGAGGAAATAATCAATCCTCTGCTGTAATGGGGAAGAGTCATTCTCTTGGATGGATTGGGCTGATTGCAACGAAGGAATGGTGAGATTGGCTAGCATGACAGCTTCCTTTCCATAAACAAGGCAATAAGGGGAGTTACCAAGGGCTTCCTTTGGTGTGATTCGATATTCCCAAAGAGCATAGTAAATTTGGGTGTGCCAGTCTTTATGGTGTGAAGCCGTTGTATTTTTAAGAATGTTTATCAAGTTTTTGTTTGAGGATTCTGCAAGCCCATTGCCTTGAGGGTAGTAATTAGCAGAAAAATTAAGCTTAATCCCCTTTTCAAGGGCGTAGCTGGTCAGGTCAATAGATTGGAATTATGAGGCATTGTCAAAAAAAGATACTCGGGGGTGCCAAACCTAGTGATTACCTGATTTTCAAGGAAGGAGATTACCTGGTTCATGTTACACAGCCTCAAAGGGACTGCTTCTACCCACCTCGTAAAATAGTCACTAGTTGTCAAGATATATTTATGTTGTAATGAGGATACAGGGTTGATGGGTACGACGAAATCCAATCCCCACTGCTGAAATGGGAAATTCCACTGCTATGGGCTGCAAAGGAAAGGCAGGTTTCTTGATTTTGCCAGTGCACTTCTGGAAAGGCTCACATTTTCTAACAAATTAATGGGCATCTTTGAATAGGGTAGGCCAATAGTATCCCGCCCTGATGATTTTATGAGCCATTGTATTACCTGAGAAGTGTCCTCCTGTAGGTCCTACATGAAATTGAAACAGGAAATCATCAGCCTGATCCTTTTCCAGGCACCTAAGAAACACTCCATCATAATTGTTCCTAAACAGAACATCATCAATAAGTTGATAAGGGGCTGATTTCAGCCTTACTGCTCTACGTTTTTTGGGATCAAGGGTTTCAGGAGAAAACCCATTATGAAGAAAGAATTTGATGTGATCATACCATTTAGATGCTGCAGTTTTGAGTGCATTAACAAAACCTGTGGGAGTAGCCTCTTCCTGTTCCCAAACAGTGTGTTGATGTTCAGGGTTGTTTGACTGGGCAGTGAGCTGACACAAACCTTGTCCTCTGACGATATTCACAGGCTTGATCTCCACATCATATTATTGAAGGGCAGTCATCTAGTGAGCTCTCTTTTCTCCCAACTCCTTTTAGACGAGGACATTACGAATAACCGCATAGGGGACAATCACCTTAGTCCTTGATTTCAACAGATAATGCCTGTAGTGTTTTAATGATTTATATACTGTGTAGGCATGTTTGTCAACCTGGGAGTAATTGAGTTCGGCCCCTTTGAATGTCGAACTCATGAAAGAAATTGCGATCTCGGCGTCCTCGTGATTTTTCTGCATCAGGACATAGGAAAATTCAATAGCAAATGTATACAATATAAAGTCTTTACTGAAATATGGGGACATAATAGTAGGTTCTTTCGCTATGGCTTTCTGAATTTCAATAAATGCATTCTTTTGTTCATCAGACCATTTAAATGGTACGTCCTTCTTGACTAGGAATTGCAAGGGTTTCACAACGTGAGAAAAATTTGGAACAAATATACGAACAAAATTGATATTACCCAAGAATGATTACATTGCCTTATGAGAGTTGGGAAGGCCAATCTTGGAGATTGCTTCAGCATGTTCTAGATTGATGAACATACCTTCCTTCAAGACTATCAAACCAAACAAATTACCTTATGTTACTGCAAAGATGGACTTCTTGGGATTGAGGGAGATGTTGAATTTCTTGCACCTTTCGAATACCTATTTTAAAGCAGACAAATGATCCTGTCATTTTTTAGAGTAAATGGTAACATCATCTAAGTACACAATGACATAATTATGGATCAAGCCCCTAAAACCTATGTCCATAGCACTTTGGAATGGGGCTCTTGCGTTTATTAGTCCAAACAACATTTGTCTATATGCGAATGTTCTCCAAGGGGTTCGGAAGGCGGTTTTAAGTTGATCGTTGGGCGCAACTAGGACTTGGTTGTAGCCAGAAAAACCATCTAGCAGGGAAAACATCTCTGATCCAGCTACTTTTTATAGGATCTTCTCCTTTGGAGGAACACGATAATTATCTTTCTTAGAAGCCCAGATGAGATTCCTGAAGTCTATGCAGAGTCTAATTTCCCCATTCTTCTTATGAACAGGAACCAAATTATCTATCCACTACGTGTGCCTGACGAAAATATGATCCTGGACAAGAGCAACTTGTCGAGTTCTTTCTTGACAGAAGGCTCTAGACTGGGGTGCATTTTCCTCAATTTCTGTTGATAGGGATTTACCTCAGGTTTCATGGGGATGTTATGATGCATGACGGTAGTATCAAAAGTCCCGAGTTCATCATATGTCCAGGAAAAAACATCTTTAAATTCCCTGCATAGTTTGATAAAACTTCTTCTTTCATCACGGGAACAATGTATTCTAAGATTGATAAATCGAGGCTCGTGTTCTGTTCCCAAGTTGACATGGGTGTGATTCAAGGTTGAGCTTTGAGTCTTGCAATTGATGGTTTTTTTGAATTTATATTGTAAATCATAGAACTTCTCCAGATTGATGACATACTTGGGGATGATGCTGGAAGGATTAGATAGATACTTCTCATGATCAGCTTCGTCGATAGCCATACCCTTGAAGGTATTTTGGGCTCACAGGAAGTCAAGTGTTTGATGATCATCATCAAACACTTTCCAACTTGTGACATTGTCAGGTATGGAGGGTCTGTACATCAATTCGATAGAGAAGGTTTGTGGAGACAAGCCTTCAAGCGGGATTAGTCTAGATGTAGTATTGGCTAATAGATCTGCATCAAAGTTCTGTGATCTAGGAACATATTTAATATTAAATGCTGAGAAAGAATTAGTCATATCTTTGATTAATATTTGGTAATTAACTAGACATGGAGATAGACAATGTATCTGATTCTATACCTGTTTCACAATTATTTCAGAGTCTCCTACGCATTCAAATGCTTTCGCTCCCATATCAATAGCGTTCCTGAGTCCTTGGACTAATGCCTCGTACTCAGCCACGTTATTGGTACATTCAAATTCCAACCTACATGCAATCATTGTTTTGATCCCTTTAGGATCAATAATTACACATCTTGTGCCCTCTCCCTCCTTTGACTTGGAGCCATCAAAAAACAATTTCCAAACTATAGGATCAATCCTGAAATTGGTATTTACATTATATACATTATGAACAATAGTTCTAGAGAATGGGACAGATGTAAGATGAGTTATCTGAGAGTGTTTCTGCTCATTCTTTGTTGGTGAGACATCAACAGGAAAGTCTCCAAAGAAAGTATCAAATGTGAAATGTTCAATTTGATTGGTAAATAAGGAGACATATTCATTGGAACTGTCAAGATCAGTTACAGTTTGTTTCATGAATGGTTCCCTGTCAAATTTGAGCTTGTTAGGCTACCCGTTAAGAGGAAACCACAGGTGGTACCAATCAGTAGCAAAGTAACCTTTAAGTTTATCTGACCAATCTCGACTCAGCGACATACCATAAGTCTCTGGAATATATACAATCACAATATTGATAGTTTGATGAATCCAAGGATCTACGGATAATATGAGAAGAACATTCCTCAGCCTCCCTACAACTTTAACCTTGGATCTATCTAATTGCACAATTTGAATAGGACAGGTTTCCCAGGTGGCATTGAGTTTCTTACACACAGAAAGGGGCATAACATTGGATGAAGCACCTGAGTCTACCATACAGTTATGCACATTCCTGTTAAAGATTTCAAAGGTAAGTAAGAAGGGATGAGTTCCCTTGCTTCCAGGTTTTGGATGGTTTGGTCGGGGAGCATAATCAAAATTATTATTTTGAGCTTATCAGGGTTGTTTTATGATCATGATTTTGGGTAAGGAATCCCTTATGGAATGGATTTTGAGAAGATCAAATAAATATATGTTTGCTTTGACTCTTTTAAGGTCCTCGACCAAGTTGTATTCTGTCTCGGGAATGAGGGTGTCCTTCTGAGTTTGAGTCTTACCTTTTCTAGGGGTCTATGTCGGAGGCGATGATTCCTGGGGAGGTGGCCCTTTAGACCTAGTATTGTGTGTGTGTTGTAGGTTAAAAACCATGTTAGGTTCTTCTTCTTCTTCTTCTTCTTCCGAAAATAATATCACAGAGCTGACCTGCTGGTCATCTTCCTCTTCCTATTGGGGAGGTTGAGAATCTTGAGTGGGATGATCTTCAAAGGGTTCTGGAATTTTTGGTGTTCCTACAGATAAGGCTTTCAAGATAGAAAAGATCTCTTTTGAGGTGAATCCCTCGCTGGGGTTTGGAGGTGGTGGATTCTGAGGAGGTTGATTTGGCCTCCTAAAAGGTGGCTTATTGAATCCCCTATTGTTTGATTTATTTCCATTGCTTGTATTCTTGAGATCTACCATCTCGTTAGACATTCTTTGAAGGAGCTTCTTCGATTCACTCATATTGATCGGATATTGACTGGTAGCAGCATGTTTAGGGGAACTGTCACTTTTCCTGCACGAGGTAGATGCTTTCTCAGATGTGGCATCAAGGTTTTGTTTGAGAAAGAACATGTTGCTTTTGAATTGTATGGCTTTAGATAAGGCACCTTGCAAGGATGCTTTGCGAGCCCTTTTGACCCACGTGGCTATTTGGGTCGGGAGATCCTTAATATAGTATGCTACTAGTAATTCCTCAATAGGAAGTACCGCATTTGGGATCCTATTCTTTAAATATGAAAACTGATGATTGTAATATTTGACTCTTTCTTTACCCTTAGTCTTCATGCACAACAGAAATTGAGCCCAAAATCCGACACCTTACATGTTTGAAATTCGACGCTTCCCTATCGCATCTTTGACACAAACACTTTTTTTGGCTGTCGGTGGAATACCGTCTGATATTAGACGTGTTGTCAATGTCGGTCGAAGATTCGATGCAACCATGGTGTCACATATTCGATAGTTATCTGTTTCAAAGTGTCACTAAAAACTTTCAAAAACCGTCGAATATCCGACACTTGAAGGGTCGGCCTTCCGACGGGTTGAAGTGTTGGAGGCATGGCAAAACCGTTGGTGGTTTTTTGGAAAGCGTCGAATATGCAATGGGAAAATGTCGGTTGACCATCGGCTAAAGGTGTCAGAGCTTCAACAAAAGCATCGGAACGACGTCAAAAAATCGACGCCTGGTGGTAGAATTAACAAAAAAAATTGACAGTTTCCATTCAGGAAGCGGTGTAGTGTAGTTCAACATATCACACCCATATATATGGACAAATAGAAATAGTACATAAAGGTTTAGGAAAACATTTGAAATGTCTAGTTAGCGAAAATATCAAGCAGTGGGATCAAGTTTTGGTGCATACAGAGTCTGTATACAATAGTTGTATAAATAGGTCAACAAAATGTTCATCATTGAATTTTATGCATCAAAATAATCTAAGAAGTGTTTTAGATATGATGGATTTTCACTCAACATGTCCAAATGAGTGATGATATAGAATCATTTTGTCAAACATATAAATAAAATGCATGCTCACGTCCAAGTCAATCGAAGGACTAAAATGTAAAATATAAGTAGTTTGTGGATGCCCAATGGAGATATAAATCACTTGAGAAGAACTCAGGACATTATAAAGGATAGAAA
>LPNX010128530.1:263791-278139 GCA_001517045.1 Pseudotsuga menziesii
AGGGCCAGAGAGAAGTGTTTTTATTTAAAAAGAAATTCATAAATGCAATAAAGGATACCAAGGAGTGTTATGAAATGGTGCAAATAAGAGTCTTAGATGGCATAAAGTGCAATAATGTTGAAAAATGTGACACTAAGAAGGAAGTATTAGTATAATTGAGTAGAATCCTAGAAGGATATGTTGAGATTACACATGAGATTCCAAGCAGTTTTCCTCCAAAGAGGAATATTGGGAACAAGATAGACATAACTAATTCATCCATGTATGTACATGCTTCAGTAATTACTCTTCTTCATATTACACCATTTATCCTTCAAGTTAAATGGCATACACAACTTGTCAAGTATCGCTTTCCCATGTTCCAATATCCATTTCCATGGGATTACATTGGTTTATCTCATTAGAAATATCTGCATACTTTTCTTTGTGAAGAAAAACTTCCCTCAAAATGAGCCAGTTGGATTATATAGCATATTACTGAGTTTTTTGGTAAGCTAGAAGGGCTTTTTGTAAGAACATACATGGAAATCAAAAGTTTCACCTAGAATGGTAGATGCATATAATTTTAAATATGCATCGTGCATGGAAATCACACATTGCAATAGTACAATGATCCTCTTTTGTACATTTGAAACAAATTTTTTCACATGAACAAATTGATGTAAATCACTTTTCAATGTTTCAATAGGATATTTCAATGACCTTTCAATGTTTCAATAGGATATTTCTGTAGTGTAGAAATACAAGTTTTTTGATACTATGAATAACAACACAATTGTAGCAAGCATTAAAAAGACAAAAATAATAAATTCATTTTCTCTAAGAAAGAAGGATTGAATTTAATTTCCATTGAGTAAGACCAAATATTTTGTGCAGAAATAAATTCCTAAAAGGCGGGTCCCTTAATATATGAAGACATCCACATGAATCATGATAATCTATGGAGATACCCATCAAACTTTTATCACACAAATACAATGAACCAAACTTATGCAAAAAAAACTATTCATGTTGTTGTCTACGGCATATGGGAGATATATATCGGAAGTATAGTTTTTCCTTATTGGTTTTGAAATAATGATTGCTAGGAAGTGACCCCAACATCATGATAATATAAAAAATTAATTACACTGACATACACAATATAAATGGTAAAATTCATGAATATAGTATGCCCAATATGTCGAGGTGATCAAGATATGGTTGATCAAAACAAAGATACTAAGAGATTTGTTTTGTGTTTGATACCTTTCGATTATTCTTGAGGTAATCTCATGTTGTTTCATGAGGGTTTAACTATATATATTTCATACTACAAATATAGCATATCAATTTTTCAAATGAGCATTATTGAACATGCGTTGATTGCTTGAGCATACAAGCATCAGATGTGCCACACCCCTGCGGTTTATATTCTTTTATCGTGCACAGACCTAGAAAACACCACTAACTTACACAAGAAATTTGCAAAAGATCAAAGGTATGCAAGCTTTACCAATGGACCAGCTAGCAAAGAAGTTCCAGAATCTGCAATAGAAACACAACCTCCAGCACAAAAACCTGCAACTAAATGTTCATAAAATGCCATCAATATTTTCATAAGATTCCTTAAGAAGAAATCATGTGCCCAATTGAATAAGATGGACTGTATGCTGACCTGTTGATTGATCATCAATGAGGAAGTCTCCCGAGTCAAGCTGAAGGAAATAGAAAAATCAATTTATTAGAGTATAATAATCCCATGACATACCTACTAGTAACTATGACTCATACAAAGAACATGGTATACATGTGTTTATCCTTAAATACAGTCAATCTTAAACCTGGAAAACTAACATGATTCTATTACATACCTTCTAGTAACTGTTTCGAGTAACAGGAGCATATTGATGTTTACCCTTGAAGTGATTAGGATCAACACCACCAATTGTCATGGCTGAAAATGGGCTTTCTTCAATAAAAACATTTTTTCCTTGGGAAAGAACCTCGAAACTATTTCCAACAAATGTGAAACTGTTTCCTTTAGTGAAAATATGTCATACCAAATCTAGTGATCTATCATTGTAAATCAGTGAAAATGACTGATACTCTTTTTTAGGCTGTGGATACCTCTGGAAGATTGCCTGAAAAAAAACAAAAATAAACAGTTTTTATAACTTAAGCATTCAAACAATGCCTTCTAGAAATAAAGTATCAAATATATCTTTATTTTTTCAAGAACATTTCAATACTTTTTTCCCATAATTATCAATGCAATTATTCTTATTCTGTATTCCAGAGTTGAGATGTTTGCTATGAGTGACCACTTTAAACTCGGTGATAAATTGGAAGCAATAAAGAAAGATATAAATGCCTAATAAAATATTTGCACAAAGAAGACTTTGTAACAAATTAGCAATTATGAGTAATAAAGTGAACAGTGATGTTGGGGGGAAAAGTTACAATGGAAACTGAAAATACCAATGTGCACCATGCCCAACTCACAACCTACAGGGATAAGCACAAATATAAACATAGGTTTTCCACTACACAATCAAACATGAAAGTTGAACAATATATGAGATTAAGAAACAAATTACAAAACTACTGGAGAAATATAAACTTGGGCAGATAACAATATACTCATGCGGAATAAAAGGGAAACAACGCTTTAGATTCCATTTTCCTCACAAGTCTATCTATATTTTTCTGTCTTCTGACCTTTCATATTCCCATCAAACTCAAATGCCTATCATATTTCTTGTAATGAAGTGCCTACATTTAATTTTGTTGTCCTAGCTATATGGAATTGGTAAAGTATTACCAAGGGGTTAGTTATCATGATAAATCAAACTATTTAAGGTAATTGTTTAGATCAGATAGAACAAAGATCGCCTCAATGTATGGTAATCATCATCATCAACTAAATGTATGTGTGTGCACATGCATAAATACCCAATACACAGCTCAATCAAACAAAAGAAAACATAATTATACCTTGATTTGTGGATCTTCACACTGTCTTCTTATGCTTTACCTTTCAAAACATCATTCAACATACTTCATATTTTGTCCTCTTGGAATAGTTTCATGTTAGGACCCATCAAATAAATTTATGTTTGTTTATGAAAATAACAAAACCAATCTAAATAAATACAATTCAATTACAATGTAAATTACAATACTATTCAACTATTCAAGTAAATTAATTGTTAAGAATAGACCACCTGATAAAACATGGATAACCAAAAACACAGTGTATATAATGCCATCGATCTAATCAAAACACCATTTCTTGCCTCTTAACTATGGAAATGTTTCTCAACTCTATTTGTAACAAGTTCCAATGGAGGAGTCAAATAGCAATAGTGAAAATTATACACTAAAATGATAGAAATAGATGTTTTTTAATGTATTCTTCCTTACTATTCATTGATATCCTCTCTGTTTCGAGAATAATTTAATATTTTCTACTAAACAGGACCAACCACGTGAAGGTGGAAGCTCTTATGGCCCCTCCTCCCCCCCCTCATGTCACTCTCAACTCCCCAAACCCAATGCATCTACTTGCAAATAACGATTTATTTCACTATTTCACAATCCAAATAACAATGCATCTACAATGCAAATAACAATGCATCTACTGCAAATTATTTCACTTAATAGTTGAAAGATGCTTTCATTAAATCATTCAATCATTCAACAACTTAAAAAACCATTCATTAAATCATTCATTTAGTCAATGGTAGAAAAAAAATCAGTAAACCAGTCATTAAAGCATTCATGAAACAGAGGAAAAAACAATGAAATGTTTTTTTTTATAAATAAGAATTACTCAAAATTTGTTTAGTCACTTCATTTTTATTTTTCTTCTCTTTAAATATTTAGTTAGAGTCACATCTTGCAGAATCTGATCATCGGTCTCCCTACTAGTCTCCTCGCAAGGTTGAACTTCAAGCGAGGGGCGATGAATTTATGCAATAATGTCAAAATATTTCATTAACATATTTATATTTTGATAAATACGAGTAATTAATTTATAAAAACATTACGGATGTGTGTTTTTACCTTCCATGGGAACATCAACATGTTCAACATTATCTTGTACAGGCCAAACCTCTTTAGTGTTATCTGCATCTACATACTCTGCAATTGAATTGTGTATAATTAGAATTAATGTTCATCATCTGCAATGGTCTATAAAAGATAGTAGCACATTAATAAATTCATTACTAGGATGAGAAGCATGATCTTCATTTGGTTGGTGATGTACAACCTCGACATGAACGAGATTTGTGTAGTTGAATTGTGTACAATTAGAATTAATGTTCATCATCTGCAATAGTATATAAAAAATAGTAGCACATTAATAAATTCATTACCAGGATGAGAAGCATGATCTTCGTTTGGTTGGTCATGTAAATCCTCGACATGAACGGGATCATTACTTTCCTACACAAAAAGGAATAAATAATCTATGTTAATTTATTTATAAGGAATAAATTGCATGAACATTAATAAATTACTTTCCTACTTTGGCTGCTTGTTCCACATTGTATGGATGGTGGGCCCGAATATCTCCAAGGACAAATCATTCATATGTTTATAAAATATATCATTTCCTGCAAAACATTAATGCCATCATTAGTCACCATTAAAAAATATTATCAGTATATTAGACACAAATTATAAAAACTAAATTGAACAATCTATAATGACCTAGAATCCTCTCTATCTTTATTTGAACCAGTTCTTCATTCACCAAAAAAGTACACACTATTGAACCAGTGCTAGTGACACGAGAAGATCCAGGAAATGCTTCCACATCTCTATCTAGCCTTGCATCCACCCCTTCTTCTGCATCATCTGTTGTGGGTGGGGCAACATCGGCTGCACCCTCTACTGCCCTTGGGAGTGTCGTAGAGTGTGTTGCTGACTGTTTAGTGGACAATATGGGAGCATTATGTTGTGTATGTGGAGTGGTTTGGTCACTGGGACCAAAATTGCCTTGACCACCACTCATAATATCCATAGCGCGTTGTGAATTCAAACCATTGTATTATAAGTTCAATATCATATAAAATCAAATATTATAAAGTTTTTATAAATGAATTTTTATTATTATTTGAGAACTTACATCCAATTAGTTATGTTGCTGTAACAAAAATTGAATCCTTTTTTCGACCCCTTCTGTTTGTGGAACTGCCAATGTTAGAAGAATCAGTTCCTCATTTTGTTTTTCCTTGGTCTTTTGTAGCACCCTCAATGGTTCTGCAGACTCTCTAATTTCACTATCTCTCATCAGCTGGGAGTCCTCATTCTGTAAATAGTTTTGAGACGTTGTTTCATAAACCAAATCCCCTATCTGCATTTGAAATATAAAAGAAAATGCTTAGTATTTGAAGCAATAGTGTGCGCAAACAATTATATTAACAAAAATTGTCTATCATGATAGAGTCATGGTATTACATCTAGGATTACCTAACGCCTAGACAAGGGTGTGGTCTAATCAACAAATGGGGACTTACCTCGATCAACCACCTGCAAAAAAAGTAGAGAACATTATCACAATGAACGCAATATGTAAGAGCTAACAAATACAGAACAAAAATAAACACTATGTTGCATGTTTTATATGTGTACATTTCTGAAGTATTTAGAATGTGGAATTACATTTAGGTTTACTGGTTTCCTCGAGGCTCCAGTCGTCTGATCAACAGCTGGGCACTTTCCCTGGTCAATCTGCAAAAAAGGTAGAAAACATTACCATCATGAATGCAAACATAAAAATGAAAGAATACATAACAAAATAAACAATATGCATTGCGATATACATGTTTACGATTTTAAAGTATTTGAAATGGAGAATTACATTCATGTTTGGTTGTTTCCCCGATGCTGTAGTTGATTGATCAATAGCCGGTTGGCTTCCCTAATCAACAATCTGCATGGAAAATAGATAAGATTATATAAACAAACCTAATATACTAATTAAAATACATAACAACATATCTATATGCCCATCCTAAATTTATTACATTGGAAATATCGATGTATACCTACTGCCTTGATTTAGGTCGACAAACTTCTACAGAGATTGAGGTGCCCTTGAGAGAACCCTGCATCAAAAACATACTAAAAGTTACCTAAGGAAACATGAAAAGTACAAAATTACAATTATTTGCTAACAAAAAATCCTATAGTTGTTAAAATAATTAATAAAATGTTGGTTAATTTGTTTGTTGTACCACAACCATACTAACCGTGTTTGTATCTACACGATTCAAATTGTAATTAATAAGCAGTTCTTCGCCAACAACTATTGATTTAATTGCACATACAAAGACATGGTTTCATTCACGCGACTCGAATATGCAGTTGGGTTGCTTTAGTGTAGACCCTGGTTGTGTACTGTTTATAAACCCCGTAATATTACTAGTTGTTTTTGGCCTTCCGTCCATGTACAGTGTTGCTCCTTTATTTTGAGCTTTGTCTTTCAGTTGTATATAATTCGCTGACAACCCATATCTAGGCATACTTCATGTATATTGGACCAGGCGCATCTAGTCACTATATTTGTAACAGGTTCCAACATATTCCATCAATTTTGTACATCTACCATATCCACCCTTTATGTCGTCCATGCAAAACAACCCCAATCCATGCAATGACGACGATGCAATTCTATATATCCTCTCATTCACACAAAAATCAGTGTTTACTTGAGGAATATCCCTAGGAACCCATTTTTTCACTAGGTGTTTGTACCTTAAGGGCACGTCGATGTCTCCCACTGTCTCATCATCATAGGAACATGACCCCCCTCCTTTGAGAAAAAATTTCATGTGTTTATTGAATTTTCTTCTGATCTTCTGACATCTAATTGATCTAGCCCTTGTAGACCTACTGGATGTCTCACTTTCCTCTATCCTTCCCAAACTCCCTTCACTGGAGGAAGATAGTTCTAACAAATACCTCTTTGGTTCTACCTGCACCATGGCCGAAAAAAAAATTGGCATAAACATAGAAAAATACCAGCAAAAAGACTTGGTAAGATTTATAAGCAAAAAACTTGTTAAAGAAAAAGCTTGTCAAAATGAGTTTGGTTAATAGGTGTGGGCATTTGGTAGCCCTAAAAATTCTAATGTATGCCCCTCTTTTAGTTACATAGAAGTATCCATTCTGACTTATTTCTTGCATTTCCTTTTCCTAACATGAATTGGGTAGGTTTCATAAGCTTCATATGTATTCTTGTGCCCATTGGAATTTGGCCTTTCAACGTTGTTAAGCTTGAGACGATCTGTTATGCATACACATCAAATATAACACTGCAATTTATGCCAATATATGTCTGTACATGGCCTAGAGGTTCCCAGCATATGCAAAATGTTCCCGATTTGTGGATCGCTGGTGTGTGTGCTCCATTGGATTTTGTCAAGAACATTTGAGCAAAAATGCAACAACGTCAGGAACGAGTCTCGGTTCTGGTTCACTGAGTAGCTCCTTTCTAACAGAAAATTTTGTGGAGTCTTTTATCATTCAGACTCATTGAGAATGCTGGGAAGACGAGATCGCAACCCTTACTTCAAACAATTCCAAACTCAGGTATTAGTCCCCTTGAAAAAAAGAAATAGTCAGGCATCAAAATACAAGGAAGGAAGGGCCACAACAAAACCAAGCTACGGATTGAACACACAAGTCATTTGGATGGTCATTGTAGAGCCCCCAACTGGGTCTCTTTTAACTTTTATTTACAGTCAGAAAATTCACTTTATATACAGTTTGAAAATCTATAAATCTGTTTTATCTACTTCTAACAATTTACTGTTAACTGTGCAGGTAGCAAAGATAATCACAACATATAAACTTTTAAAATTTAATTAACAGAATTTGCCATAATAATGCTGGAAAATACCTGTAGGTAGCTAGTAGGTCCACCTTTGTTGCTGCCCTTGTTTGTCGTTTTTCCTTGCTTTTCCCTGCAACCAAAAGTCCTTCCCAAGCTCTGAAACTCAACCAGTCCAAACCAGTCTTGCCACCCTGCCAACTGGCGAGGTCTCGCCGACCACCCAGCTCCAAAGGTACCCCTTTGGACCCCTGATCCCAAACCGAGTACAATCCCTAAGCTGTTGTATTCCCTCAAAATCAATCTCCAACAAAACCCCTTCTTTGCAGCTCTCTTCTCCCAAAACTTCTCCAAAAAAAAACTAAGGTAAGGATGATCCCCTTCTCCTCCCTCCTTTCTCCCTCTTATCCCCATGTTTTCCGACCTCTCCCCATTACTACCCCTATCTTCATCATAAATTTACCCACCCCCTTCCATCTACCATGTAAGTCCTCGAGCCCTCAACTTGGACTTGGACTCATTTAAATATTTAAATAATTATTAAAAGGTGTTGGTTGGGGTCACTTCTCATCCATAACTTCTAATTCAATTAAATTTTAATCCTTCTATTTAATATAACAATTTAAACATATCCTTACTCATATTTCAATTTTTGACCATTTAATTAATAAATAATAAATGTTATATATATTATATAGTTTAAACTTGCATGCTTCACCAATTTAATTTAATTAACAGTAATTGTCAATTGATTAATTACACTTACCTAATCATTTAATTAATGGTTTCTAATATTTATAATATGTAAATTCCCTTTAATTATAAATTCACTAATTCAATTTATCAATTATGAACAATAATCCTATCAATGTAAATCATTACATTATCAATGTGTAATCATATTAATTAAATAAAATTCACTACGATTTAATCGACTCATATACCTATTTCCATTTTAATTACAACTTAGTTTGTAATTAGCTAATTAACAATCATTACTAATGATAAGCATAGTCTTGTTAAAATTAATTAACATCATTAACACATAATTAATTTAAGGGATCAAGTTACTATCAACTTATTTAACCTTGTAGTTACATTTCAACCCTTAGTCTTGGCTAATTAAACTCATTAACAATCAATCAAGCATTCTAATCAATTGCATTAGTCACTACCTAGGTTAACCATTGCTTTGTTTATTATTCAACCATAATTAATTATTAATGGACAATAATTAACCATTAATCGACATTATTAATCCTAATCGTCATTATTAACTTTAATCGACATTATTAACATTGATCAACAATAGTTAATTACTAAACGACAGTAATTAATATTAAGCGACACTAATTGACATTATTACTCAACAATATTTCATGTAATTCATAATATGTAGGCGAGTTATGTAAGCGTAGCTACTGCTTACATTCCTCACGTAAGCACACTAAAAGTAATAATTCACATACATCAATCATAATCATGGAACTTATTATTTACCGACACATGTTTTAGCATAGTTTACAAGGTATGATCCATTAGCTTACTGAATTCCATGTTACGACAATTCATACATCACTGATTTACGACACATACTAACCAAGGGTTTTACACATGACCTACAGTTAGATCTTGTTTTCACCCCTACTTCACGCTACATCTATCTACCTACATTATTACTAACTTCCACATCCTATCCTGTCCTCTACTGGACTACCCTGGAATGTCAAGTCATGACTGGTTCCAGCTAGAACCCGTAAGCGGAAGTGTCGACCACATCGACCAAGCTTCCCCAGCAGGCAACCACCAGCCATCATCACACACCTTGGGGAGTGCGCTGTAGCACAGCCCTCCCATGACTCTGGGTTTCAAGGATAAACGGTGGGTAAAGCCTCCACCCCCCTAATGGAACAAGGGACTATGTCTACTCGACATAACAACAGCGTTGCACTTGTACTCGGTCTGTCATCGTATAACCGATCTGGGCGGTTGAGTTTCCTGGAACCCTACCCCACCCATGTCATAACATACATCATAATAAACAGCATAATAACCATACGAAAGTAAATAATGCATCACTCGCATACCATTTTTAATTTAGAAGTCCATGTCCCCGAGGCCCTCCCACCTCGTAGGATCTAGCTATCACTTAGCCGTTTCAACCTGTAAGTCAGTCCTCGACATACAATATAGGATATCGTGCATAATCCTCAATATGTACACATATATCTCATCATAACATGACAACAATAAACTCATTCATTCACCATGCACCTGGCATAACATTCATTATCTCAACATATATCTGTAACGGTATCCACGTACCCATCATTCAATAATTTCCATATATTTGACATAATTAACACATGATACATATCTAAACATGACTACCGACCATAATACTATCATCACACACAGACATATATATATATATCGGCAAAATAATAGAACCATATGTCCACAGTGTCGTCAAACCGACGAGGTCTCACAATCAAACAAATACAACATATAATAGTAGTTCAGGTAGAAATGTCAAAACGAGGTTTTACATACACCCACCCTTCAAGAAACTTCATCTCGAAGTTATGATCAAAATATTGTGGGATAATCACGACGCATAGTCTCTGCGTCCTCCCAGGTAGCAGACCCCGAGCTATACCGGTCCCACTGGACCTTAACTTGGTCCACCAAACGGTGCCTCAACTGTTTAACCCTGCGGTCCAATATAAGTAATGGTTCGACCCTGATGGTTCCCTCATCCGAAACCTGCAGTTCCTTCCAATTTATTTTATGTGACTAATCAGCTACATAATGTCATAAAACAGATACATGAAAAACATTATGAGTTTTGTGCAAATGGGGTGGTAGCGCAAGACGATACGCGACAGGTCCAACCTTTTCTAAAATTTCAAAGGTTCCTATAAATCGTAGTGACAACTTTGTCCCTTTCCCAAACCTGGTGGTATTTTTGCTAGGCCTGATGCGGACGAACACTGCATCACCAACCTTATAGCTTCGGTCAACCCTATGCGCATCGGCATAAATCTTCTGCCTATCATGTGCTTCCTTTAACCGTTGCCTAATCTGAACAACCTGCTCTTCCATCTCCTGAATCAACTCAGGTCCTATAATTACTCGATCCTCTAACCTCTCCCAACTCAATGGTGTCCTGCATGGCCTTCCATATAAAGCTTCATATGGAGGCATCCCAATTGAGCTATGGTAATTGTTGTTGTAAGAAAACTCCACCAAAGGTAAGTGCTTTTCCCAATGAGTTTGTTGATCCATGACATACATTCTAAGCATGTCCTCCATCACTTGATTCTCTCTTTCTGTTTGCCCATCTGTCTCTGGATGGTAAGCAGTGCTTAGGTTCAACTGAGTACCCAACGCCGACTGCAAACTCGTCCAAAACCTGGATGTAAACCTGGAATCTCTATCCGATATAATCTTCTTGGGAAACCCATGGAGATGAACAACATTTATGAACACACGTGTTGCATCCGTGACATCATAGGTCTCCTTAACTGGAATGAAGTGAGCAGTTTTGGTCAGTTTGTCAACGATGACCATAATGGAATCATGCCTATGAGAGGTAAGAGGCAATCCCACCATGAAGTCCATGGAGATAACCTCCCACTTCGACATAGGAATGTCATGCGGCTGTAACAGTCCTACCGGGTGGTGATGATCGACTTTTACCTGCTGACACTCAAGGCACCTAGCGACAAATTTGACCACGTCGCTTTTCATCCCTGCCCAAAAGAAGAGTTGCTTCATGTCTGCATAAATCTTCTTTACGCCCGGGTGCGCACAATACACTGCTCTATGGGCCTCCTTAAGGATAGTCTCTCTAATATCTCCCTCCTCAGGAATGTACATCCTCCCTTGATACCGTAGCAAACCATCGGCTTCCAACTCATAGCCTTCAAACTTTGGTCCCACCGGTTTCCCATTCTGGAGTGTCGCTGTGACCTTTAGGTACCAACTATCTCCGAGTAGCTGCCCTAAAATTATTTCCCTCAAATCCACCTTCAAAGGTATAAGAGAGAAAAGTCTTGGTTTTCTGCTTAAGGCATCCTCTACCACATTCTCCTTCCCTTTGATGTAGGAAATCCCAAAATCATACTCGCTCATGAATTCACTCCATCGCCTTTGCTTAGCATTTAGGTCTCTCTGAGTGAAGATATACCTTAAGCTTTGGTGATCAGACTTGAGCTCAAAGCTTCGTCCAACAAGGTAATGTCTCCAAAGCTTCAAAGTTAACATCACTGCAGCCAACTCTAGGTCATGAGTAGGGTAATTCTCTTCATGTGGTTTTAGCTTTCTCGACACATAAGCTATTACCCCACCTCCCTGCATCAATACTGCACCCAAACCTTTCCTTGAAACATCAGTGCAAACTGTGAATTCCTTCTCCATATCTGGAACTCGTAGAATTGGTGCACTTGTCAATAGTCTTTTCAGCTCGGTGAATGCGGCATTGCATTCATCTGTCCATTCGTACCTAGTGCCCTTACGTTGTAGGGTAGTTATGGGTTTCGGGATTTTTGAGAAACCCTCAACAAACCTTCTATAATACCCGGCTAACCCCACGAATTTCCTTACTTCATGCGCATTCTTTGTCATGGGCCAATCCATTATGGCCTTCACCTTTTCAGGGTCAACAGAAATTCCCTCACCGGAAATTATATGCCCTAGGTAATGGATCTCCTTCTGATAGAATGAACATTTGGACAACTTACCATACAACTGATGCTCCCTTAAGCATGACAACACTATTCGCAAGTGTTCCTCGTGCTCCTGTTCATTCTTGGAGTAGATGAGTATGTCGTCCAAGAAGACTTGCACAAACTGATCTAAGTATTTTCGGAACACGCTATTCATGAGACTCATGAATACAGCTGGGGAATTGGTCAAACCGAAGGGTACCACCACAAACTCATAGTGCCCAAAACTTGTTCGAAAAGCAGTCTTAGGTATATCACTTTCCTTAATCAGTAACTGGTGGTAACCTGATCGTAAGTCGATCTTTGAGAAGACTGTCGCCCCTTTCATTTGATCAAAGAGGTCATCAATTCGAGGTATCGGGTACTTATTCTTTACGGTGGCTCTATTCAAATCTCGGTAATCTATACAAAGACGCAAGGATCCATCCTTCTTCTTCACAAAGATTACTGGCGCACCCCACGGTGAAACACTTGGTCTGATGAGCCCTAGATCTAGCAATTCCTTCAACTGCATTTGCAACTCACAAAGTTCTGGGGCCGTCATCCTGTAAGGTGTCTTCGATGTTGGCTCTGCACCGGGTTTTACCTCAATGGTAAAATCAAGTTCCCTCTTAGGAGGTAACCCAGGTAATTCCTTTGGAAATACATCACTGAACTCGGCTAACACTGGATAGTCATCAAAGGAGGGTCCCTTCTCACTGTTTACTGCTTCAATAATGTACAACTGGCATCCCTGTCGCATACATTGCTTTACGTTCATCATTGATATGAAACGTAGGGACACCTTCCGTTTGATACCATGGATCTTGATGGCTTCTCCGTTGTCATTAATGCAAAGAACCTTCTTTCCATAACAGTCCAAGAAAGCTCGATGTTCCTCAAGCCAATTCATACTGATGATGAGATCATAAGTTCCGAGAGTGGTGACATACACTTTGACTTGTGTAACACACACCCCGAGATCCACCACACACTTATCGACACTAGGTCCTACTGCTTGCTTTACCACTGAAGCCATTTCGACTAAGCTGAAATCGTCATGTTCGTAGGCTGCCAACCCACATTTGTCTAATGCATATGGAGAAATGAAACTATCAGTAGCGCCAGGATCAAATAATATTCTAAGCTTGATATTATTGACCATACCTCATGATTCCACCACACTGGATTGGTGCTGTGCTTGATGGTTGTTTACTGCAGCCGAGATCTGATGCCTACTACCCCCACTCCCCATTGGGGCTTTTCCTTCTCGCTGCACTGTACCGGATCGTAATTCGGGACAATCACGCTGGTAATGTGGACCTCCACATCCCCAACAAGCAACCTATAATGGAGTGGGAGAAATAACCTGTTCAGTCCTTTGAGAGGGGCTCCTCCCCCTAGGACCCCTTCCTCTACCGGCTGATCCTTTGAAATTCCTCACACCCTGGTGAGTTCCTGTGGCTGACTGGGGCACCGGCCTAGTTGCCACTGATCTTTCTACCGCTGCGACTCTTGGTGTGCTCTTGTTCCCGTAGGGAGGTGGCCTCGCATATCCTCCCAGAGGGTAGCTTCAAGGGGCCTTCCCCGCAAACCCTGACTGCTGAGAGTTGAATGACTTGATGGGCTTTGCACCCAACATCTCCTCAGTGTAGCGAGCACAATCTACTGCTTCGACGACCGAATTCGGTTTCCACATCCGTACCTGAGTCCTGATCTTGGCATTGAGCCCATACACGAAGCGCTCAACCTGGCGTTCATCATTGTCCAAGTAAGGGACATACTTCACTAACTCCATGAACCTCTCTTCATAC
>LPNX010128530.1:283375-299378 GCA_001517045.1 Pseudotsuga menziesii
GTCATCATCACAAACCTTGGGGAGCGCGTCGTAGCACAGCCCTCCCATGACTCTGGGTTTCGGGGATAAACGGTGGGTAAATCCTCCACCCCCCTAATGGAACAAGGGACTATGTCTACTCGACATAACAACAGCGTTGCACTTGTACTCGGTCTGTCATTGTATAACCGATCTGGGCGGTTGAGTTTCCTGGAACCCTACCCCACCCATGTCATAACATACATCATAATAAACAGCATAATAACCATACGAAATTAAATAATGCATCACTCACATACCATTTTATCTTTAGAAGTCCATGTCCCCGAGGCCCTCCCACCTCGTAGGATCTAGCTATCACTTAGCCGTTTCAACCTGTAAGTCAGTCCTCGACATACAATATAGGATATCGTGCATAATCCTCGATATGTACACATATATCTCATCATAACATGACAACAATAAACTCATTCATTTGCCATGCACCTGGCATAACATTCATTATTTCAACATATATTTGTAACGGTATCCACGTACCCATCATTCAATAATTTCCATATATTTGACATAATTAACACATGATACATATCTAAACATGACTACCGACCATAATACTATCATCACACACACACACATATATATATCGGCAAAATAATAGAACCATATGTCCACATTGTCGTCAAACCGACAAGGTCTCACAATCAAACAAATACAACATATAATAGTAGTTCAGGTAGAAATGTCAAAACGGGGTGTTACAGTCATACCAAAACAAAAATGTCATAGCACATTCAGGGATAACCTGCGGAAAGGGGAGACAGCTTCCCAGGACTTTGTGCGAGCAAATCATAAACAAAAAAATTCAATGATGCAAATGCAGACTTTGGACATCAGTTCCATGTGACTTTAAGAGAGAACATAAGCAAAGAAAACAATGAAATGGCCCTCCTGCCATTTCCACAAAGACTATTGAAGAGAAATGCATGCCGATTTTTAGTGGCACAGGCGTCCACTCCTCGGAGACGATGATTCCTAGTCTCCTTTAAGAGAAAATGCCAGTATAAAATTAAATGGAATAGGCTGCCATTCAATAGAGCATGCTGAAGAGAAAACGCATGCCAAGTTTTAATGGCACATGCAGCCATTCAATGGAGCCTACTGAAGAGGAAACATGTGCTATAATTTTAATGGCACAGTATGCCATTCAACAGGAACTGCGATTCTCGGTCTCATTTAAGAGAGCGCAGTTATAATATTAAAAGGGCACTCGTTGCCATTCAACTGAGACTGTTGATTCCCGGAGAGTTTGATTCTTGCATAACCTAATGCAGAAATTGAGGGGGAAATGATTTTAATGCTTTTAACAGCCATCATGCATACAAATGAGGTAAGTGATTTTTGAAAATTAAATCATACCCACGTATGCAAGCATTCAAGTAATAACCAATTTCTATAATTTAAATCAATACAACAGGAAAATAAAACAATGACCATAGTAATTTGTAACAGATCTGTCCTGCCAGCCAATAGAATCTCTAAGCAACAATTTTGCAAAGGCATAAACTAGGATGATATTTTCATACCTGGTTGAGAATGTAGAGATCATTTTTAATGAGACGGGTAGGGTTCCTTTGCTAGATAATGCAAAGATTCACTTTTTTTTTTAAATCACAGAGCTCCTTCCTTATCCAAACACATTTCTTTCTTTTTCCTAAAGACAGAGAGATCCCCCTTTGGAAGTGCAGAGATCCCCCTTATAAAGGCAGAGATTGCACCCCCCCCCCGCCCCACCAAATTTTGATGGCCGTTGGGTATATTAAATTTGTTTCCCTCTTTTGCAGCCAAGTGGCTCCACTATCCTTTCAAGTGTCTAAAAGGTTAAGACAAATGGCCTTGTTTTTCTTGTTATGGGAATAATTCCTACCGTTTAGCCAAGGAAATCGGACTCTTAAATATTCATTAATTTATAAAATCTCCATCCATTCCAGTCGACTTAGATACCGTTAACTGTTTATTATAAATATATATATATATATATATATATATCGATTCATACATATTTATAATTTAGTTTCTATGATGCGACCCGTAAGTAGTTATATGTTTTGTATGATTCTTACATGGTAAACTATACCATCACTTTACCGTATAGCGTGTATCTATACTGGATGTCGTAATGAATATTGGGTTAGAGATCTTTTTTTTTTCCTTTTTTTTCTTTGTGATAAAAGAGGATCATAAGGTCTATTATTTTGCTAGCCAAAGTAACCTGCCTCGTCTCGATTCATTTTACCTTAGGTTGGTACCTAGGGGTTTAGGTCGTCGAGGGAGTTGCTAATCATTTTCTCAGTTTCTGAGGCCCGACCAATTTTTTACCTTTTCCTCAGTGGATTTTGTCCACCATTATCGTTCTGGTCGCATATGTTTTCCCTACTCCCTTTACGTTATTAAATTCACTTATAAATCTTTCGCAGGAGGCTAGGGTTTACACTTATACTTTTCCATTTATGATCACGAAATGGGGAGATATTATATATTGAATCCCTAACCATTCTCCCTTGGCACTAGTGGGTTTAGTTGCCATCGTTACGTTGTGGAAATTTTCTCAAGTATCCTAAGTTTACCACCTAGGAAATTTAACTCACATAGATCACAAGATTTGTTTCTAGTGGGGCATTGGCCTTGAGATCCTCACCAGAACAAGTACAATCACCATTTACGACTGCAAAGTATTTTAGGGGTAGCAAGAGGGATATTACATCATATTTCTGCATCATGTCTTGTATGAAGTCATGCAAGAAGCCTCCAAAGCTACATTTCTTTGAAACTTATGACACTAATTACACTGGTTGCATAATACTATGCTTCCATTGTACTTAGTGCGATAGGGGTATGCTTCTTGCTAAACCAAGATATCATGGTTGATCCCAAGCTGAAGCAACACCCCAAGATGTTATTTCTATCCACTGCACTTTTCTGGGTCAAAGTATATATATTGAAGATTCACTTCATCACCTGATATGTCTCTTAGATCATATCATGTTGTCTTGATTCCTCCTCATCATTAGAAGATTTGGAATCGATGATGTGACTACGGTCTTTTCTTCTCTCTTTGAAAGTATCTCTAGGAGATGGATTCCTCTCTACATCCTTCAAAGTAACATCTCTAGGTCCACTAGTTTTGCGAGCTCTACTGAATCCTCCTGAAATTATGAAGGATGAGCTATTGGAGTTTCCTGCTTGGACCAATCTCCCCACACCATATAATTAAGATAATCATAGATTATTTTCCCTTTGTTAGTCCATTCACTTATAGCGATATGAATCATGCCACAGGGATGAATGTATACCCAGGTATATTTTAATCATGGATCTTCTTCTTATTCTTTTTCCTTGGCACATGGGTGTATGTCGGTCAACCAATGATTCTATCTGGATTTACTTCTGTAAATGATCCTCAATTGTATGGTCCCCCTATATCCAATGAGGAGGCTTCATCTAAGTATAACTATTGTACTAAATGCATCTATGTGTAAGAACATGGGTATACTTTCATAGTATTCATAATGAACCTACTTCTGCTACATGTGACAAAAATGTCCACAAGAGTTAACTAGTACTAAGTTAACAAGTTATGATATTTATCAATAAAATAATTCAAATTTAAACAATTTTTTTATCATATAAGAAAGTATAAAATACTTATCTTTGCTTGTTTTTTTGACTCCCTCTTCATCTCTTCCTCTGTGCAGAAATAATTGGAGTTTTTGAAAAACAACTCTTTCATCATCCGATCTCAAGACCTTGATCTTGTTCTTCATCAAGTTCTGAACTTATGGAACTTGATGAAGTATTCATCTTATGTCTTCATGTCTTCTGGAGAGAATCATACATAGTGCAAGGAGACATCCAAGGAGTTGACTTTTATTGTTCTACATATGTTCAAATGTACAGATCCAATATCCCCTTGAATCTACATCATTTCTTAGAAAAGATCCCATGGTATTCTTGTCAAGTGTATAACCCTTGCAAATACATTCATGTTCTAACTGAAGCTTTTGGAATACTTAGAAGTACTCTTTGCAATATTCATCAATTTCAGCTTATTTTATTCTGATGTGAAAGCTCTTCAACATTATTTGCATGTTTCCATTATTTTCTTTCCTTTTGAGGACACTAATAAGAAAAGTGACCAATTGTAACATTTGATATTTGAAAGATCCTTCTTTTGTTTCAGAGCTAATATCCTATTTTCCTTCTTCTCACCATTTCTTACTTTTATTTTCTTATTAGAACATTGGAAAGAATATTGACCAAGATTGTAACACTTGTAACATATTAATTTTGAAAGATCATTTTGATCTTGAACTGGGTTTGATTCTTATCTTCAATCTCTCTTCTTCTTAAACTTTATTCGACATCCAATTTTCCTTTCTTTTGATCTTGGGTTTTCATGTCCATCCACTTACGAGATATAATTGAAATTTGAAATAATACCATTAAGAGAACGGACAAAAGAGTAGTGGAGTTCATTTGCAATTTCAACATCATCCAACCTCTCTTCCATTCTGGAGACCATTTTGGCACAATCTGAAAATATGGCCTAAAAATCCTAGTGGGAGCTAGGTCAAAGATGAAGTTTGGCAAAGATGAATTTTCCCTCCATAGATAAATGTGCCCTCCTAGGGTGATTTCCACTTTTATATTTTCAATTCCAAACTATGGAGAGAAGTTTCCAAACTTGAAATCCCTAGTTTCCATACTAGGGCACAGACATTCTCTATCAATGGCTTCTATTTAGAACTTCTCTGATACCTTACTGAATTTTAATTCAATTTTCAATCCTTGATAATTTTTTCAATCATACATTTATTTCATCACACAATTTCATTGCATATCATTATCCAAATACAACCGAAAATAAAACAAGTATCATTGAAATCTAGTTAGAGACATAAATATTTTACTGTGGGAAACCCAAACAAGAGAAACCCAACAAAAAGTTTTGAGAAGAAATAAATCCAATTCAGGTAGAATACCAAATATGAAGTTGATCCCTTGTAAAAGATTGATTTTCCCTCCACTACAAGAAACACTAAAAAGGGTAGATAATCTTCTAAGAGAGTAAGAGAATAAGAGAGCCCCAAAAAAGAATGCTTCATTCCTTTGCTAGACCTTCCTTGGAGGTGCACACTTGGGAAAGAAGAAGATGCGACGTGTGAATGTGTCCAATGAAGTGTTGGAAAATTTTTATTTATATTCTTCAGTTGACTTGATTTATACTCTTTAATCCAACTTGTACTTTTTTCTTCTTGGGCCAAGTTCCCCCTTTTGCTGGGGTAGTTTTCCCTTTCTTGTCTTCCACTTTCTATGGGGCTTCTTCAATGGATTTCTTGACTTCTTTGGTTATTTATTCATAATAGAAAAGTTATCCTTATTGATTTTGAACTCCTCACATGTCGATTAAATTCTTATTTACATATCTAATGTTGATTTAACCATACTCTAAGAAGTACCAGACACTCTTTAGAGTCAATGTCAAATACACCATTAGATTATACTTTGTCAATATCACAAGGGATTAAATTCCTTATGACATACAAGTCAACTCATTCTACTATAATAGATCACTCCCATTACATAGAACTCCCACATACAATATCCAATGTGGTCTCTAGCCTTGAGACACTCATAGTCAATCCACATGACCAAATAAAGGATAAGCATCTGATCCTGAATACACATAGTCAATACATATGACTAATTAAGGATACAAAGGGGTCTTTCTCTACCTGGGTTGCAAACCCATCTTAGAGAATGATCTGCATAATGTTTACCTATTTCTAGAACCATGGAGAACATCAACATAAGGGTACTAGAGGACAGTCTGAGGGCATCAACTTACAAGCTAGTTGAATGAATATCATGAAATGAATTCCCCTGCAGATGATTAATTTATGTGAGCACTGTGTGTTAAATCATTGTTTGGGTTTCGTGGAGGCCAAGGTATGCATACCCTCGATGGCACTCGTTGTTTTTAATATAACTTGGACTCTGTATTAATTTGTTTAACGGTCGAGGCTGTGCTGTAGCTGGAGTTCCATGACCTCTCTACTAGTGTAGGAATTTTAATTAACTCTGTAAATATCTTTAAATGTTTTAATTATAAACCGCAGCTTGCATATGAATTCTTAAAGCGTGTCATGTGTAAGAACAATTATGGGGTTTGATTGTTGTAGGTATAAATAATAGATATGGGTTGTTTATTATGACATTGCCTTGGGTCCTGACATCCATCTGAATCGATGTCACAACCTCTGTTGGCAACGATGTAATGTAATGAAATGTATTTTGATTATATTACTGTTCTTATTGTGGATTTTAATTTTTCTTAAACAATAGAGTTGTAACCTGTCACGATCGATACCACGACCTCTGTTTATTAATTAGAACCTCTGTATGTTAATACAGAGTTATAAGAAATATTACTTGAAGAAGTTTTTAGATGGATTTATGTTGTGATAATGAATTATGTGACTTGGTTTATGGTTAAGTAGAAATGGATATTATATGGATTTTTTTATAGATATAATGCATGTACTTATGGTATTTTTAATGTAGATTATTTATATGCTTACAGACCTTGGAAGGTCTTAGATGGATTATTTAATTTTGGAAATGATACCCTATATAGTATATCTATTTCTTTAAACTTACTCCTATGGTTAATACTACTATAATATGAAACACATGTCTCTACTGACAAATGTAATATGTCAGTAGAGATATAAGTAATAAGTGTACAATTAAAAGTAGCAGATCTAGATTTTCCTAGTCTATAGTATTAATTTCTAAATATGAAATAAATGCAGAACACAAATTGTAAAGATGGGAACTTAGCTATATACAGTCTATGATAATATTTCCAATCATATGAATAATTGAAGGAAAATAAAGACCCTAGCAAAACCTAGGCTGCACATTAATTACCTAGGGTTAGCAAAATATATAGAATCTTTTGCATAAAGCATCCTGCATTTACCCTAGTAATAACCAGCATTATCAATTTAAGACAGATCTGACCTTTGATTTTGATGACCAAATCACTTGGGAACTACCACGTTCCTCCCAACCATCATCCAAAACCATTCGTGGTTCTAATCCGGATCCCCCTAAGCTAGAATCCAGCATGCAAGTAGCTTAGAGCTCCTAACGTAGGGTTTCCTATCTAGTATTCCGATTCTGAATGAGTCCTATTTTTCTTTGCAGGAGAAAATTCTCCAAGAAAACAATTGAGAGCAAAAACATGCAGAATAATAATTCTCCAAGAGAAAATCAGAGCCCCCAATCCTTTGCCTGGCTTGAGTCTTTATAGGCAAACTTTTCAGTCAAAGGGGCAGTTAAATCAAGAAATCCTTGATTTCTTGATTTAACCCTTTTTAATTTACTGGGGTAATTTTCAATTCTTAACCTAGGAACTTTTAACTAATTCCTAGCTAGTCTTTCATAGTTAGTTCACTATTTATTAAATAATAAATAATAATTGGTGGAGCTTCTCTTCTTTCTTTATTTAATTATATAATTAATCATAATCAATTCTTTATACATACTATTAAAATACTTCTTAACATTTGTCTTTGGACATCATGTATCATGATCCCTATACTTGACGACACTTCCTTACGAAGGTCAAGTAGATAGATGGCTTAGGTATACTAGGCTAGGCAACTCTAAACATCCTTGCATGTTGGATTTCCATCATATAACGTGGTAGCTCTCCAGTACTTTGATGAGAATACAGAAATTTGAAATTTCATTTAATCACTTATAAATAAGTATGATGATGATCAATACTCTTCTCGATTCGTTTTCAATAGGAAGTTATTAAATTCTTTTCAGTAACCCCTAGTGCTTACCAGATCCCATACTCAACACCTATAGCAGGGAGTTACAAACATAGTGCAATTCCACAGCTCTCGCTCAACACTAAATGATAGGATGTACTTGTACGATACACCTAGGGATACAATGCCCAAAGATCTGATGCTCCAGATCTTATACTCAACATCAACGTGGAATGCTTCAAATCTTATGCCCAACATTTTAAATTATATTTTGATGTGTTCCAGAGCTTGATGCACAACACAAATGTAACTACTCATGTGCTCTAGAGCCTCTCGCTCAACACAAAACATCTCATCAATCATGTGCTTCAGGGTCCAATCCCAACAAAAACATTTCATCAATCATGTGCTTTAGGGTCCACGCCCAACACAAAACTTTCATCAATCATGTGCTTCAGGGTCCACGCCCAACACAAAATATATATATATACATATATATATCATTAATAAATTGGTTTACATCCAATATACAAAACAAATCATCATGTTTATATGTAGTGGGGTCTTTGACCCAATATAAAATAAAACATCAATATAATCATCATGATCAATAGGCTTATGCTATAAATTCTAGGTCCAAAATTCGGGACATTACATCCCTCCCCGCTTAGTACAACACCGTCCCTAGTGTTCTAGGGACTCTGAATGATATCATGAAACAAGGAAGGGTAAGCCTTTCTCATGGTGGCCTCATTCTCCCAGGTAGCTTCATCTACCTCAAAGTGATTCCACTGCACTTTTAGTTGGACTACAGTGCACTTATGAAGCTGCACTTCTCTCTTGTCCAATATATGTAAAGGCTCAGGGGCAAATTCCCCCTCAGGTTCCACATGTAATAAGGACCAATCAATGACATTCTTAGTGTCATAAACATATTTCTTTAATAGAGATGCATGGAAAACATTATGAACTCTTACGTGCACAGGTAATGCTAATTCATAAGCCACTGGTCCTTTCTTGGCCAAAATTTCAAAAGGTCCACAAAACCTAGGTGCCAACTTACCAAACCTACCCAAGCTCAACGAGCTCCATTTTGCTTTCACTTTCAAGTAGACATGCTCACCTACTTGATAGTATTTATCTTTTCTTTTCTTATCCGCAAAATGTTTATGACGGTCTTGTGTCTCTTTAAGGTTTCCCTGGACCTTGGTAACTAACTGTTCCAAGTCCAATAACAGGTCAGGCCCTAACATGAGCCAATCCAATGGATTGTCCCAAGTAACTGGGGTCCTACACTTCCGTCCGTAGACTACCTCCAAAGGACTCATCTTGGAAGAAGCCTGATACCCGTTGTTATATGTAAACTCTACAAGGTGCAGATAATCCTCCCACTTGGTGGGGTTTTTCATGACATATATTCGAAGCATGTCTTCCACAATTGTTTTTCTCTTTCAGTCTGCCCGTTCGTCTGCGGGTAATAAGCAGTGCTAAAGTTCAACTTTGTCTCTAATCCATAGAATAAAGATCTCCAAAAGTTTCCTGTAAACTTAACATCTCAATTTGAGATAATCACTTTGGGTATCCCATGCAATCTAAATATCTCTTTCAGGAAGATATCGACAATGTTCACGGCCTTGTAGGTCAATTTCATGGGGATGAAGTGTGTCGCCCTTGACAGCTTGTCAATGACTACGAAGAGGGAATCATTTTGTTTCTTGCTTTTCGGTAAGCCAATAATAAAATCCATACTGATAACCTCCCATTTCCATTCTGGAATGGGAAATGGCTGTAGCAATCCTGAACGATGCTGGTGCTCAGCTTTAACTAGTTGGAATTCTTGACATTTTGCAATAAACATTGCAATGTCGGCCTTTAACTTGGGATAGAAAAAGTGTCTCTTGACGACATATATCATCTTTAGATATCCCAAGTTCCCCGAGTAGGGTGCCCTATGAAATTCTGTGAGGATGCTATACTGAATGTCCCCTCTATATGGAACATACAATTTATCCTTGGACCATAGTAGTCCGGAGTCATCCACCTTGTATCCCTTATGTTGTTGAAACAACCGGTCCTCTTGGACCTTCTTGAGGATTTCCACATAGAATGGGTCAACCTTGTTGGATGTTCTAATCTTCTCATGCAAATCCATATCATTTTGACTCAGGGTCACCTCATATATCATATGAGTTCGCTGACTCAAAGCATTGGCAACTTTGTTCTCTTTTCCCTTAATATGCTTAGGTCAAAGTGATACTCACTCAGGAAAGCCAACCATCTAGCTTGTCTCGTATTCAGATCGGATTGATCGAATAAATACTTTAGACTCATATTTTCAGTCTTTAGAAGGAACTTTCTTCCCATGAGGTAGTGCCTCCACATCTTCAGAATGTGGATAATGGCCGCTAGCCCAAGATCGCGCGTGGGATAATTCTGCTCATGCTCTTTTAATTTCCATGATTCATAATAGATCGCATGGTCATTTTGCAAGAGGACTCCTCCAAGTCCTTCATTGCTCGCATCCGTGCATACAACGAAGTCCCCATCGGGATCCGCAATCCGCTATACTGGTGCGGTCATCAAAAGTTGTTTAAGCTTTTGAAATATTTCTTCACACTTGTTAGTCCATAAGCACTTGTTTGCTTTCTTATGCAAAGCCGTCATGGGCCAAGAAATTCTTGAGAATTTCTCAATGAACTTTTGATAATACCCGGATAAACCCAAAAAGGACCTAATGTCAGTGACACTAGTCAGGGTAGTCCAATCCTTTATGGCTCAAATATTTTCTAGGTCCACAGCTATTCCTGCCTCGAATACGATGTGACCTAGGTACTGTATTTGTGGTTTGTAAAAATCACATTTACTAAACTTAGCGTAGAGCTGGTGTTCTCTCAACACTTGAAGTACTATGCGAAGGTGTTCTTCGTGTTCCTCTTTATTCTTGGAATAAACCAGAATGTAGTCAATAAAGACTAGCATAAACTTATCTAGATACTTACTGAATATGGTGTTCATCATACACATAAAGTTTGCGGGTGCATTGGTCAACCCAAACGGAATTACTACAAACTAGTAGTGCCCGTACCTTGTACGAAAAGCGGCCTTGGGAATATCTTCATCTCAGATCCCTACCTAATGGTACCTGGATCGCAGGTCAATCTTTGAAAAGATTTTGTCTCCTCCCACTTGGTTGAACAAATCATCGATCCTAGGGAGCGGGTAACGGTTCTTTATAGTCATTTTGTTCAACTGACGGTAATCAATGCACATATGCATCGTACCTTCCTTCTTCTTTACGAACAAATTTGGTGCTCCCCAAGGGGACACACTGGATCGGATATACCCTTTCTCTATTAACTCCTGTAACTGTAGTTTGAGTTCCACCAATTCTGGTGCACTCATGCGGTAAGGGGATTTGGAGGCCGGAACTAATCCTGGGGTCAGTTCAATGGAAAAGTCTAGGTCTCGTTTCGGAGGTAATCTGAGGATTTCCTCGGGAAACACGTCCTTGAATTTTTCAAGAACGGGGAATTCTTCCATGAGTTGTTCTCTCTCTGAATCTACATCTCGGATATTTACTACAAATAACTTGCAGCCCTTTCTAACACACTTCTTCGCTTGTAAGGAATAGATTTGTCTTACCAAAACTTTCTTGGGGATGCCTTGAACCTTCACTTGGTTCCCTTAGCCATCAGTACACAACATAGTATTGTGTAGACAATCGAGCATGACATGGTTCTATTCCACCCAGTCCATGACAATAACAATATCGTACGATCCTAAAGGTAGGATGTTCAAGTTTACCTTAGTAAGGAAACCATTCAGGTTTACTTCACATTCTTTAACAATTTATGAAGCCTTCAGTTTTGTACCAGTGGCTAACTATACTAGCCAACGTTTATCATGCTTTACTTTGCCTAACTTGCATAAATAAACAATCTTAGGTGAAACATAGCTCCGGCAAGCACCGGTATCAATAAGTATTGAAACAGAGGTGTTCAAGATCTTACCTTCGATCTCGACCATGGTAACTTGATGGTCCTCCTGTCGGCCATCTAATGTTGCATAGATTCACGGGGTTCCCACTACATCCTCAATGGTAGGTTCTTCTTGCAGGTTATGCAAGACTCCATTGATCTTGTTCTTACAATATCGGGCATAATGCTGCCCATTGCATTTCCAGCACTTGATCGCTAAAGGGGTAGCATTGGCTCCACTTGCCACCTACTTATTACCATCAAGAGCTAGTACATAGGGTTTCATACTTGGTTTATTAAAGTTCAAGTTCGCTTGAAAGCTATTATTTTGCTTTCTATAAGGCTGAGGGTTTGACCTAGGCTCTCGGATATCTGAAAAGTTTCTATACTTTTCTCTGTTTCGGTTTTGGTTGTCTTGCCGTAACTGCCCATGCTCATAACAGAGTCTGGCCTTGTGTAGTGTAGTATCCAACATCTTTGGCATGTTGAATTCAATTGTGTCCCAAAAACTGCGAGGAAGACATCCTAGGAACTGCTGGATCTTCACCTTCTCTTCTTTGATATATGGTACATAATGCAACAGATCTAGAAATTTGTTTATAAATGCGTCCATAGTCATGGACACCATGCATAGTTCATGGAACTCTTTTACCTTGCAGTCAAAGAACATTTCTGACATGTATTTTTCTTGGAAAATATTTCGGAAGTTTTCCCAGCTTATTTCTCACAGCTCATCTTTCTTGGTGTGCTATAAACCTCGCCGCCATCTTGCTGCCTTACCATTCAAGTTGTGGATGGAAAGCCTAGCTTGCATCACACTTGAATGGTTATGAACCAAAAATACTTATTCATTCCTAGCAACCATTCTTCAGCCTTTTCTCCCATATTTACTTCACCTTCATAAGTTGGGGCTCTTACTTTTCGAAACTCCCCCTGAAGACTGTCATCACTTCTTTGCCTCTTTCTCCATGGAGAGAGTGAATCATCACTAGCAGGACTGTGATGATCTCCTTTAGTTGCTTCAGGTGTACCTTCTTTTTCTACTTCTCTTGGTCTGCTGGCCTGCTCATTGTATGGTTCTCTTTTGGATCTGTTGGTGGACTGGGTAGGTTTACCTTGCGGGTTCACTCCCATCATGTTACGCAATAATGCTTCATTTATAGCTTGTTGTTCCTTTCTTTCATTTAGACTGTCTTCTCTAAACCTCTTCAGTTCAGCTTGAAGACTGTGCAAATTTTTTCAGCACATCGGAGTTTAGCTCAACCACCAAGTTCACTTCCAAAGTGGGGGTGGCCATTTCTTCTTGCTAGTTGTTTTCTCTCTTAGTGTTCATAAACTGAACAGCACTGTAAAAAATTTCCTGTCACACAAAAAAATTTAATAGCAGCAAAAAATTTTGTTAGTAAAAAAATTTACTTATCATACTTTATTTTCTCTACGTGAATGCCTGGTGCGCCCATAAGTCTCTCAGTATTGAAACTGGGCTCTGATACCACTTGCAATGTCCCCAAAAATTGAATTTTTTTTTTTTTTAGGCTAGTAGAAAAATACTCAAAGAGGATCATCATTACTTCTGCGGAATTACATGTGCTACTTAACTTTCGATCTCTTTAGAAACTACTCATACTGTCTTGTTAATCTCTTATCCAGTCAATGATTATTAGTTCGTTTACTTCTTATGTCTTAATTCTGTTTTTTAAACTATTTGTACATCTTAGTTATTACTGTCGGTGAGTTAGTGAATTGTATAGTTCATTGATTTACTTCTGCACATGTGTAGTCTGTTAATTAAGTATAACTAACTTAACTTTGTTGATGGAAATAAGTGGTGGAGTGCCGGGACTAGTTCTCCCATGACGATCTGAGAGGTAAGGTATTACTTGGTTACGTAGGCTTACTTAGTTCAATCGAACTAAGGCACCTTTCTTATTTGCTTACGTAGTTTATTAATTGTGATGGGATTGGATGTATAGTGTGTTGATAGCCTTGGTCGTCGATATCCTGCTATTATTTATTATGTTACCTATCGAACTGATTATCCAACTTGGTAAGTGTCATTGTCGTCAATTTATCCATTACCGCTAAATTTCTTGTATATTAATTATTATTCATTTTGGTTTTTACTTTCGTCATTATTAGATGTCATTAATATCTTTACGTGCTATGCATATTTTTACTATATGCTCTTTTAACATTTCCTATTTTCTTTTATTGGCAGGTTATTTAATGGTTCGAGAGCAGTCTTGAATTTGATAAATTGATAGATTTACATGGCATACTATGTATGCGATGGTGCTTAAGCCTAAACACTTTAACATTAAGGTGTTAAACCCTAAGCTCTAACCTATGTACTAAACCTTATCTATAATCCTAAGCAAGGGTATTAAACCTTTGACTAGCACAACAATGACTAAGTATTACTTTAATATTATCATAGTGCAAGCCTTGTACTATGGTAACATTGATGTTTATATGGTATGAACCATACAATACAGGGTTTAAGCAATGGTATGGAGGGTGACATGAGACATTACCTTGGAGCAAGTTGTGACTATGGGAGTGGTTTTATGGAAACGATAATGGGTTCCAACCTGGTATATTTAATGCTTGTGGGAAAACGTGAAAGCCTTCCCATTAGGCTTGGCTCGTGATGGATGTGTAAAGCATTTGACATTTGGGGTTTCATTGTTTGGCTCTGCACAGAGGTATGGCCATGGAGGCAACCCACAACTTGTGAAGGTATGCCCGCTCGAACTCATAATTCTATACCTTATTTTGGTTTTCGTTTGGAAGGGATGGCATACTTCTCATCCTTCTTTGGTTGTTAACTTGCAGGTGCCAAAGGGGATGGAGGGCAGTGTGGCTACAACACAGTGGGCTCACACCGTTGCATTCGTGGCCACAATAAACCTGCTCATCAAGCTTTTACTTGTCCTCCTTCGATCCTGTGGCAGGTATTTTTTTTGCATGGTTGTTTGGTTGGGGTTTAATACTATAGCAAATTCGATTTCGCCTTCGAGCTTGAATACAGACTTGGTTTATTTTAATGGGGGAGTTATGCCATGTCTTGATGCTTAGGCCATTCAGCTCTATGTATTATTTATTTTCGTTATGTAACTCATTATTTTTGGTCTTAGGTTTTTAAAAGCCATGAGCTGCATCAATGCAAGCAATGGCGCCATAGCCCATTGGCACCCTATGTAAAACCTTTCTCTTAGACTTCAATTGCGACTATGTACAGACAGTTGGGAAACTTTATGTAAAATGATGTATGGTTTGATAATATGTAATGGTTACGGTGCATGCAATTTTACTACTATGTTTTAATTGAATACTGTATTTTAAACTGAGTTGGGGTTTTAATGGATAGAGGCATACGCCTTACCAGTTGCTCTGTGAGTGAATGCCATCGATTACCTTGGTTTAAGTACTAAATAGACATCATGGGTAAAGGACATGTCGTCAATGGCATGAGCCTTCCCACAGTTTTGCGATAGCTTTGTGATTTAAAATATATACGGCATCTGGTTATTAGGTGGACATTGGACTGTGTTTTAAATCGTGGTTTGGTCGAGGCCGTGACTTATGTGAGCACTATGTTTTAAATCATTTTTTGGCTTTCGTTTTAATATAACTTGGACTTTGTATTAATTTGTTTAACGGCCAAGGCTGTACTGTAGCTAGAGTCCCACGACCTCTCTGCTAGCGTAGGCATTTTAATTAACTTTGTAAATATTTTTAAAGGTTTTCATTATAAACCACAACCTGCATACGAATTCTTAAAGCATGGCCTGTGTGAGAATGATTATGGGGTTTGATTGTTGTAGGTATAAATAACAGATATGAGTTGTTTATTATGACAATGCCTTGGGTCTTGACATCCATTGGAATCGATGTCGTGACCTCTGTTGGCAAGGATGTAATGTAATGTAATGTATTTTGATTATATTATTGTTCTTATTGTGGATTTTAATTTTGTTTAAACAATGGAGTTGTAACCTATGAGGATCGATACCACGAACTATGTTTATTAATTAGAACCTCTATATGTTAATACATAGTTATAAGAAATATTACTTCAAGAAGTTTTTAGATGGATTTATGTTGTGATAATGAATTATGTGACTTGGTTTATGGTTAAGTAAAAATGGATATTATATGGATTTTTTTTAGATATAATGCATGTACTTATGGTATTTTTAA
>LPNX010128530.1:300758-315832 GCA_001517045.1 Pseudotsuga menziesii
CATTTATTAAATAATAAATAATAATTTGTGGAGCTTCTCTTCTTTCTTTATTTAATTATATTATTAATCATAATTAATTCTTTATACATACTATGTATAAAATACATAGTATTAAAATACTTGTTAACATTTGTCTTCGAATATCATGTATCATGATCCCTAGACTTAATGACACTTCCTTACGAAGGTCAAGTAGATAGATTGCTTAGGTCTACTAGGCTAGGCAACTCTAAACATCCTTGCATGTTGGATTTCCCTCGTATAACATGGTAGCTCTTCAATACTTTGATGAGAATCCAGAAATTCAAAATTTCAGTTAATCACTTATAAATAAGTATGATGATGATCAATATTTTCCTCGAGTCGTTTTCACTCGGAAGTTATTAAATTCTTTTTAGTAACCCCTAGCACTTACCAGAGCCCATAATCAACGCCAATAGCAGGGAGTTACAAACATAGTGCAATTCCAGAGCTCTCGCTCAACACTAAATGCTAGGATGTACTTGGACAAAGATTCGATGCTCCAGAGTTTATGCTCAACATCAACATGGAATGCTTCAGAGCTTATGCCCAACATTTCCAATTATATTTTCATGTGTCCCAGAGCTTTATTCTCAACACTAATGTAAGTACTCATGTGCTTCAGAGCCTCTCGCTCAACACAAAACATCTCATCGATCATGTGCTTCAGGGTCCATGCCCAACAAAAACATTTCATCAATCATGTGCTTCAAGGTCCATGCCCAACACAAACATTTCATCAATCATGTGCTTCAGGTTCCACACATAACACAAAGCATATATATACATATATATAATTAATCAATTGGATTACGTCCAATATACGAAACAAATCATCATGTTTATATGCAGTGGGGTCTTTGACCCAATATAAAATAAAAAATCAATATAATCATCATGATTAATAGGCTTATGCTATAAATGCTAGGTCTAAAATTTATGACATTACATCCCTCCCCACTTAGTACATCACCGTCCTTGGTGTTCTAGGGACTCTGAATGATATCAAGAAACAAGGCGGGGTAAGCCTTTCTCATGGTGGCCTCATTCTCCCAGGTAGCTTCATCTACCTCAAAGTGCTTCCACTACACTTTCAGTTGGACTACAATGCGCTTCCGAAGCTGCACTTCTCTCTTGTCCAATATATGCAAATGCTCAGGGGCAAATTCCCCCTCAAGTTCCACCTGTAATAAGGACCAATCAATGACATGCTTAGTGTCATAAACATATTTCTTTAATAAAGATGCGTGGAAAACATTATGAACTCTTACGTGCGCAAGTAATGCTAATTCATAAGCCACTGGTCCTTTCTTGGTCAAAATTTCAAAAGGTCCACAAAACCTAGGTAGCAACTTACCACACATACCCAATCTCAACAAGCTCCATTTTGCTTTCACTTTCAAGTAGACATGCTCACCTACTTGATAGTATTTATATTTTCTTTTCTTAACCGCATAACTTTTCTGACGGTCTTGTGCCTCTTTAAGGTTTCCCTGGACCTTGGTAACTAAGTGTTCCAAGTCCAATAACAGGTCAGGCCCTAACATGAGCCGATCCACTGGAATTTCCCAAGTAACTAGGGTCCTACATTTCTGTCCATAGACTACCTTGAAAGGAATCACCTTGGCGGAAGCCTGATACCTGTTGTTATATGCAAACTTTGCAAGGTGCAGATAATCCTCCCACTTGGTGGGTTTTTTCATGACATACATTCGAAGCATGTCTTCCACAATTTGGTTTACTCTTTCAGTCTTCTTATCCGTCTGCGGGTGATAAGCAATGCTAAAGTTCAGTTGTGTCTCTAATCCATGGAATAAAGATATCCAAAATTTTCCTATAAACTTAACCTCTCGATCCGAGATAATGACTTTGGGTATCCCATGCAATCTAAATATCTCTTTTAGGAAGATATCGGCAATGTTCATGGCCTTGTAGGTTGATTTCATGGGGATGAAGTGTGTCGCCTTTGACAGCTTGTCAATGGCTACGAAGATGGAATCATTTTGATTCTTTATTTTCGGTAATCCAATAATAAAATCCATACTAATAACCTCCCATTTCCATTCCGGAATGGGAAATGGCTGTAGAAATCTTGAAGGATGTTGGTGCTCAGCTTTAACTAGCTGGCATTCCTGACATTTCAAAATAATCATTGCAATGTCGACCTTTAACTTGGTCCAGAAAAAGTGTCTCTTGATGGCAGATATCATCTTTTGATATCCTGGGTTCCCCGAGTAGGGTGCCATGTGAAATTTTGTGAGGATGCTGGACCAATGTGTCCTCTATCTGGAACATACAATCTATCCTTGGACCATAGTAGTCCGGAGTCATCCACCTTGTATCCCTTTTGTTGTTGAAACAACCGGTCCTCTTGGAACTTCTTGAGGATTTCCACATAGAACCATTCAACCTTGCTGGCCATTCTAATCTTCTCATGCAAATCTACATCATTTTGACTCAGGGTCACCACATATATCATATGAGTTCACTGACTCAAAGCATCAGCAAATTTGTTCTCTTTTTCCCTTAATATGCTTTAGTTCAAAGTGATACTCACTCAGGAAAGCCAACCATCTGGCTTGTCTCGCATTCAGATCGGATTGATCAAATAAATACTTTAGACTCATATTGTCAATATTTAGAAGGAACTTCCTTCCCATGAGGTAGTGCCTCCACATATTCAGAGCGTGGATAATGACTGCTAGCTCAAGATCGCGAGTGGGATAATTTTGCTCATGCTCTTTTAATTTCCATGATTCATAACAGATCGCATGGTCATTTTGCAAGAGGACTCCTCCAAGTCCTTCCTTGCTCGCATCCGTGCATACAATGAAATCCCCATCGGGATCTGCAATCCATAATACTAGTGCGGTCATCAAAAGTTGTTTAATCTTTTGAAAACTTTCTTCACACTTGTTATTCCATAAGAACTTGTTTGCTTTCTTCTGCAAAGCTGTCATGGGGAAAGCAATTCTCGAGAAGTTCTCAATGAACTTTCGATAATACTCGGATAAACCCAAAAAGGACCTAATGTCAGTGACACTAGTCGGGGTAGGCCAATCCTTTATGGCTCAAATATTTTTTGGGTCCATAGCTATTCCTGCCTCGAATATGATGTGACCTAGGTATTGTATTTGTGGTTTGTAAAATTTACATTTACTAAACTTAGCGTAAAGCTGGTATTCTCTCAACAAGTACTATGCGAGGGTGTTCTTCGTGTTCCTCTTTATTCTTGGAATAAACCAGAATGTTGTCAATAAAGACTAAAACAAACTTATCCAGATACTTACTGAATATGTTGTTCATCATACACATAAAGTTTGCATGTGCATTGGTTGACCCAAACGGCATTAATACAAAATCGTAGTGCCCATACCTTGTATGAAAAGTGGTCTTGGGAATATCTTCATCTCGGATCCATACCTGATGGTACCTGGATCGCAGGTCAATCTTCGGAAATATTTTGGCTCCTCCCACTTGGTCGAACAAATCATCGATCCTAGGGAGTGGGTAACGGTTCTTTATGGTCATTAACAAAATTTGTTCTCCCCAAGGGGACACACTGGGTCGGATATGCCCTTTCTCTATTAACTCCTGTAACTGTAGTTTGAGTTCCACCAATTTTGGTGCACTCATGTGGCAAGTGGCTTTGGAGGTTGGAACTAATCCTGGGGTCAGTTCAATGGAAAAGTCTAGGTCTCGTTTTGGAGGTAATCCAGGGATTTCCTCAGGAAACACGTCCTTCAATTTTTCAAGAATGGGGAAGTATTCTATGTGTTGTTCTCTATCGGAATCTACTTCTTGGATGTTTACTACAAATAACTTGCATCCCTTTCTAACACACTTCTTCACTTGTAAGGAAGAGATTTGTCTTACCAAAACTTTCTTAGGGATTCCTTGAACCTTCACTTGGTTCCCTTGGCCATCAGTACACAAGATAGAGTTATGTAGGAAATTGAGCATGACATAGTGTTGTTCCAACCAGACCATGCTGATAAAAATATCGTACGATCCTAAAGGTAGGATGTTCAGGTTTACCTTAGTAAGGAAACCATTCAGGTTTACTTCACATTCTTTAACAATTTTTGAAATCTTTCGTTTCGTACTGGTGGCTAACTATACTAGCCAAGGTTTATCATGCTTTACTTTGCCTAACTTGCATAAATAAATAATCTTAGGTGAACCATAGCTCTGGCAAGCACTGGGATTAATAAGTATTGAAACAGAGGTGTTCAAGATCTTACCTTCAATCTCGACCATGGTAGCTTGATGGTCTTCCTGTCGGCCATCTAATGCTGCGTAGATTCATGGGGTTCCTACTACATCCTCAATGGTAGGTTATTCTTACAGGTTATGCAAGACTCCATTGTTCTTGTTCTTACAATCTCGGGCATAATGTGGCCCGTTGCATTTCCAGCACTTGATCGCTAAAGGGGTAGCATTGGCTCCACTTGCCACCTGCTTATTACCATTAGGAGCTAGTACATGTTAGATTTTTAACATTAAGCTAGTATAACATTAGGATCTTTAACTGAGAGAACAATAAGCACAGCAATCAAACACAAGAGACAATGAACATAGTGTTTTTGCTCGGGGAAACCATAAATGGAGAAACCCCTGCAACTTCCTCAGAGATAGAATCAGCACCAAAAGTGAAACCCAAAAACAGTAGGATGATTTACCGATAGCAGTAACCTCTTTCTTCCTTGCCCCAGTGTCTTTCTCTTCCTTAGCTATGCGCTAAAACTGAGTATGAGTGAGTGTGTATGATAAATAGAGAGGATAGCTCTCTATTTATACTAATTCCCAACTTGACTAAACCCAAATAGGGCCGACTTCACTAGGTGAGTATAATAACCCTAGTGCCCCAGAACTGTGGGGACTTTAAACCTTAGACAATAGGAGGGTTACCCACCTTGACTTGACATGACTTGTTTACATTATATAAACTCCTGATAGGAACCTCGGGGCATGACATGACTCAAGTACATTACAAATACATTCCAGAATAAGAAATACAAGTGAATACATTCTTAAGTTACAATTACATCAACACTCCCTCTTAACTAGGAAGGTATTCTCTCGACACAATTTACCAGCACAAGTCTTCTTCTTTGTATCATCTGGATCATCATCGAGTCTTTGTAATATTCACCTTCAAGTCATCTCTATCTTCAAGTCACCTTAATCTTCAAGTCATCTTCACTTGGATCTGGATCATCATCATTGGATCTGGATCAACCCTCGATCTGGATCATCTCTGGAGCGTCATCACTATATTTGGATCATCCCTCGATCTGGATCATCATCACTGGATCTTCATGGGTGCTATCTCATGATTCTTCTCGTCACAAGAATTTCTACAGAGCCAGCCCTTTTTCATACTGGTTGTAGGCCTAGCCTCCATGTAGGTCTTCTTCCAACACTTATATCTGACCCAAAGTCAAAATGAACCACCCAGCACTTACATTTGATCATGTAGGAACCAATCCTATAATCATATAAAAAAGGCATGCCCAACACTCACATCTGACCATGTGGGAACACCTCCCACAACCCTATCAGAAAGGCCCAACACTCATATCTGTCAACCAATGTCGGAAAGTCTCAGCACTTACACTCGGCCATGCGAGGAACCAATCCTCCATTCCAAAAGGCTATGCACTTACATCTGACAACCAATGTCAGAAAGGCTCAGCACTTATATTCGACCATGCAAGGAACAAATCCTTCATTCCGAAAGGGCTCTACACTTACATCTGATAACCAATGTCAGAAGGGCTTGCACTCACATCTGATCTTGTAGGAACCAATCCTACAGTCATATCAGAATGGCCCCCAGTCCCAGACTAAGATACTTGGTAACTAACCAGGTGCCTCCATTCCAAGAATGGCATTCATTGCTTACTTCTGATCATGTAGGAACCAATCCTATAGTCACATCAGAATGGATCCGCACTCACATCTGACATGGAAGGAACCAATCCTCTCACCATGAAATAATGGCTCATCCCTTACATCTGGCCATGAAAGGAACCAATCCTCTCACCATGTCAGTATGGATCTAGGTCCCATCATTTCCCCTTGGAGGAAACCTCGATCTGGAGAACACCAATATTCTCCCTGAAGTACTCGAACTTCACCCTAGCCAATGGCTTTGTCAACACATCAGCTATATATTCCTCCATCACAACATACTGGAGCTTCACTGCTCCCCTCTGCACCATATCCCTGATATAGTAATACTTGATCTTGATATGCTTCGACTTGTCATGGAACACTGGATTCTCTGACAACTTCATGCAACTCTGATTGTCACAATGTATACAAGTATCATCCATCTGGAGATCAAATAAATTAGACAGTAGCTTTCGCATCCATACTGCCTCACAACTAGATGAACAAGCTGCAACATAATCTGCTTCAGCTGTACTTAGTGCCACACAAGATTTATTCCTACTAAACCAAGAGATCACACCTGATCCCATACTGAAGCAACACCCGGAAGTGCTCTTCCTATTGATGGCACTTCCTTCCCAATCTGAATCAACATAACCCTCCAGGTTAATCTTCTAATTCACCTCGTACTTGATCCCATAATCAATTGTACCCCTCAGGTACCTCAGAATATGCTTTGCAATAATCAAGTGAACATGTCTCGGATCTATCAAGAAATGGCTCAAGGTGTTCACATCAAAGAAAATGTATGTTCTCATATTCGTCAGGTACATCAAGGACCCAATCATCTGATGATACATTGTAGCATCAACCATCTCTAATGAAGCATCACTCAATAGCTTCAGGTTCAATGCCATAGGTGTGGTCATGGCCTTGCAGTCCATCATCCCAAACCTCTTCAGGATCTCTACTGCATACTTCCCTTATCTGAGGGAGATTCCATCCGCATTCTGCCACACCTCCATGCCTAGAAAATAATGCATCATACCCAAGTCCTTCATTTTGAACTCGGCAGCAAGCTTTCTCTTCGTATCAGCAATCAACCCATCCATACCTGTCACAAACAGATCATCTACATATAGTAGGAGCATCACTGGGTTTCCATCTTCAACCTTGTAGTTAAGCTTGGAATCTGCTTTACTTTTGGTAAAGCCCAAACTAGATAGAAAGCTGTCAATTCTGTCGTACCATGTCCTGGGTGCCTATTTCAAACTGTACAGGGATTTCTTCAATCTGTACACATGAGACTCCTTGTCATGTGTCTCAAAACTGAGTAGCTTCTCTACATACACTTCCTCTTCCACTACACCATTCAAGAAAGCAGTCTTGACATCCATTTGGTGTATCTTGTATCTTCCATTTCATTACTGCAGCCAGAGCAAGCACTGATCTGATGGAAGTGTATCTGGCTATAGGTGCAAAGGTTTCTTCATAATCTATTCCTTCTTTTTGTGAGAAACCATGAGCCACGAATCTTGCCTTATATTTCTCTATGCTACCATCTGCAGCATGCTTGATCTTGTAGACATTGTTCATCATGATCGATTGATACTCTTCGATCATAGCATCCTTCCAATCTTTCCATTCTGTCGCTTCTTCATAATTGGAAGGTTCTTCATTGATAAAGTCACATAGTAAAGCTATATATCCAGAGCAAGATCTGGTTCTCTTTCTTTCTCTGTGATTCTCTTATGGAGCCCCATATCTTTCCGCACCTTGGATGGCTTCTCGTACCCAAGCAGGTTTCCTCTTGTGAGGATTCTTCTCCTGAGGTGGATCTACAAGTCTTTGTGGTTCTTCAAATTCTCGATCTTCTTCTTGAGTTTCTTCATTCATGGTTGTATCAAGAATTCTGGGTGCTTCTGCTTCTTCAGGTTCTTCAGCAGTTCTCTTTCTAGATTTGTTGTAAGCTTTGTCTTCATCAAATGTTACATCCCTGTTGATGTCGATCTTCTTGAATCATGGGAAGTATATTCTATAAGCCTTCGAGCTTTTAGAGTATCCCACAAATATACCCTTCTTTCCTGAAGGATCTAGTTTTGTTCTCTTCTCTTTTGGAATGTGTATGTACATTGGACAGCCGAATATTCTAAGATGGCTGACTTCTGGTTTCTTGCTGGAAAAGACTTCTTCAGGTGTCTTATTCTCGAGTACTCTGCGCGGAGTAGGGTTCTTTACATACAACGTTGTTCTAGCAACTTCTTCCCATAGATGGATGGGAATATCTTGATCATGAAGTCGCTGCTCTTGCAGCTTCCATGATAGTTTTATTCTTCCTTTCTGTAACCCCATTCTATTGTGGATTATATCGAGTGGATAAATCCCTCTCAATCCTTGATTCTTTGCATAAGTCTTTGAATTCATTTGATGTGAATTCTCCACCATTATCTAATCGAAAGGTCTTGATCTTATTTTCTGTGTGGTTCTCGATCAAGGCTTTGAATTCCTTGAACTTGCTGAAAACTTCATCTTTGTTCTTCATGAAGTAAATCCATGTCTTCCTAGAAAATTCATCAATGAAGGAAACATAGTATACATAACCGCTTAGTGAACTTGATGACATTGGTCCGCATACATTGGAGTGGATGATTTCCAAGATTCCTTTTGCTTTGCTTTCGCTACTTGGAAATGTCTTCTTTGTATTCTTTCCTTTCGCACATCCTTCGTAGACCCCTTCATGTTTTGCTTGAATTTCTGGAAGACTTTCAACAGCTTTGCTTGCAAGTGGTAGCTCTGTAATGCACATGTGCAAGCCGTCTGTGCCAAAGTTCATTTGTCTCTATTGTGTCATGGACCAAAGCTTGTTCTGGATGGTCCTTCAATTTGTATAATCCTCCTTCTTGTTCTCCAATCACTATTGCATCGTTAATAGTCTTTCCTCTTGACCACATGAGGACTTGGCCATCTACAAATGCAACCCTCATGCCTTTTGCATCCAATGCTGATATGGATAGAATATTCTTCTTTAGTCCTGGTACAAACAAGACATCCTTCATTTTCATAGACTTTCCAAAGTCTAGCTTGTAGGAGGATTCACCACTACCTTTTATGGGATATTGGTATTCATCCCCAAGTTTCACCTTATGGGGTGAATTATGTTCAGATAGTTTCTCAAAGGATTCCTTGAAACCTGTCATGTGTTTGGAAGCCCCACTATCAATAAGCCAATATTTGCTTCCATGAGTGACAGTTCTCGTGAGAGTGGAGATCAGAACATATTCATCTTCACTTGAAGAGTCTTCACTTTCTTTTTTTACTCTCTTCCTGGGATGATCATCATCCTCAGCAGTGTGAGCATGATGTCTTCTTTTGGAGTTCTTCTTCTTCTTGGATCCATTCTTATTCATGGGACAATTTCTAGCAAAGTGTCCTATTTCATCGCATGTATAACATCTGAGTTTGGATGGATCCCTTCTTACAATATTATTTTTCTGATGAGAATGCTTACCTTGGTGATGATGATTTTCCCTTCTTCCTTTCCTGGAGTGTACTGTGAGAGCTTGATCTTCACTTCCCATTTTTTCTTCTCGAGCTGCTATCCAAGCTTATTCTTGTGAACACTTTTCCCATAATCTACTGGACTTGAATAACTTCTTCCTAGCACAGATTCCTTGGATGAAAGAATCCCATGACCTAGGGAGACCATTCAAGGTTGTCATCACAATTTCTGCATTCTCCACTTCTTCATCTATTGCTTCTAGTTGTTCTTTGATTTGGGAGACCCTTGTAAAGTATGACTGGATGGTCTCCTCATTCTGGATATTTGCATTCTTCAACTGGTTCCTTAGAGTCATCTTTCGATCGATGTTCTTCCCTTCAAACAGTTTGGTTAGGGCATCAAACATGGCTTTAGGTGTCTTGAGGGAGGACACCTATGGTATGAGGTGATCCTTGATAGAATCAGCAATGATCCTCTTTTCCATAGCCAACTTCTTCTTATGTAAGGCCTTGGACTCATATCCCTCTGGAACTGGAACCTCCTCACTGATATAGGAGTCCAACTCATTTTCTTCCAGGACCAGGGAGATCCTATACTTCCAGGCTCAAAATTTATCAGATCCCTCAAGCTTTTCATCAAGCTTGGTATGACGAAACATCTTGACTGAGAACCTCAAATGGAAATACAATAGATTTAGATCTTACTAGGTCAAGATGTCAGATCTGGATTTGGAGCTGAAATCCTACAGTGCTGGTTCAGAAGCAGATTAGGGTTTTTCTTTTCTGGAGTTCTGTCCAACCAAATGCTTTGATTTTGATCCCTAACTTTGATTTTGGGGAGGATATCAATCCAGGCTTGGGCTCACTGAAAAATTCCACTTCTGTGAAAAGCCCTAATTTTTGGCAGCAATGTCAGGTCCAAAACTAAAAAACCTCAGAATTGGATTATGCTTCGACAGAAAGATGCTCCCTAGGGAGGAGAGTTATTCCAACATTCTTTTGATGAAAATCTATGGAGAGATATCCACAAAGTAGGAAGCCCTAGTTCCCGTAGCTACACAGTGTCTTCTTCTCAGGTTAGCTATGATACCATGTTCGATTCTTAACATTAAGCCAGCATAACATTAGGATGTTTAACTGAGAGAACAACAAGCACAACAATCAAACACAAGAGACAATGAACACAGTGTTTTTCCTTGGGGAAACCATAAATGGGGAAAACCCCACAACTTCCTCAGAGATAGAATCAGCACCAAAAGTGAAACCCAAAAACAGTAAGATGATCTCCCGACAACAGTAACCTCTTTCTTCCCTACCCCAATGTCTTTCTCTTCCTCATCTATGCGCTACAACTGAGTGTGAGTGAGTGTGTATGATAAATAGAGAGGCTAGCTCTCTATTTATACTAATTCCTGAATTGACTAAACCCAACTAGGGCCGACTTCACTAGGTGAGTCTAATAACCCTAGTGCCCCAGAACTGCGAGGACTTTAACCCTTAGACAATAGGAGGGTTACCCACCTTGACTTGACATGACTTGTTTACATTATAGAAACTCCCGATAGGAACCTCGGGGCATGACATGACTCAAGTACATTACAAATACATCCCAGAATAAGCATTGGGTTACAATACATAAGAAATGCAAGAGAATACATTCTGAAGTTACAATTACATCAACAGTACATAGGGTTTCGTACCTAGTTTATTAAAGTTCATGTTCACTTGAAAGCGGTTATTTTGCTTTCTATAAGGCTGCGGGTTTGACCCAGGCTTGCGGCTATCCAAAAAGTTTCTATACTTTTCTCTATTTCGGATTTGGTTGTCTTGCCGTAACTACCCATGCTCATAACAAAGTCTGGCCTTGTTTAGTGTAGTATCCAACGTCTTTGGCATGTCGAATTCAATCCTGTCCCAAAAACTGCGAGGAAGACATCCTAGGAACTACTGGATCTTCACCTTCTCTTCTTTGATATACGGTACATAATGCAACAGATCTAGAAATCTATTTATAAATGTGTCCATAGTCATGGACACCATGCGTAGATCATGGAACTCTTTTACCTTACGGTCAAAGAACCTTTTTGACATGTATTTTTCTTGGAAAATCTTTCGGAAGTTTTCCCAGCTTATTTCTCGCAGCCCATCTTTCTTGGTGTGCTTTAAACCTCGCCGCCATCTTGATGCCTTACCATTCAAGTTGTAGATGGAAAGCCTAGCCTACATCACACTTGAATAGTTATGAACCTAGAAATACTTACTAATTCCCAGCACCCATTCTTCAGCATTTTCTCCCATATTTACTTCACCTTCATAGGTCAAGGCTCTTATTTTTCGAAACTCCCCCTGAAGACTGTCATCACTTCTTTGCCTCTTTCTTCATGGAGAGAGTGAGTCATCACTAGCAGCACTGTGATGATCTCCTTTAGTTGCTTCAAGTGTACCTTATTTTTTTGCTTCTCTTGGGATGTTGGCCCGCTCATGGTACAATTCTTTTTTGGATCTGTTGGTGGACTAGGTAGGTTTACCTTATGGGATCCCTCCCGTCATGTTATGCAATAATGCTTCATTTATAGCTTGTTGTTCCTTTCTTTCATTTAGACTGTCTTCTCTAAAACTATTCAGTTGAGCTTGAAGACTGTGCAAAATTTTCAGCACATCGAAGTTTAGCTCGACCACCAAGTTCACTTCCAAAGTGGGGGTAGTCATTTCTTCTCGCCGGTTGTTTTCTCTCTCAGTGTTAATAAACTGAACAACACTGTAAAATTTTTATTGTAACACAAAAAATTTTAATAGCAGCAAAAATTTATGTTAGTTACAAAATTTACTTATCATACTTTATTTTCTCTCCATGAATTCCTGGTACGCCCATAAGTCTCTCGGTATTGAAACTGGGCTCTGATACCACTTGTAATGTCCCCAAAAATTGAAATTTTTTTTTTTTTATAGGCTAGTAGAAAACTACTCAAAGAGGATCATTATTACTTCTGTGGAATTGCATGTGCTACTTAACATTCGATCTCTTCAGAAACTGCTCATACTGTCTTGTTAATCTCTTATCCAGTCAGTGATTATTAGTTCGTTCACTTCTTATGTCTTAATTATGTTATTTAAACTATTTGTACATCTTAGTTATTACTATCAGTGAGTTAGTGAATTGTATAGTTCATTGATTTACTTCTGCACATGTGTACTCTGTTTATTAAGTATAACTAACTTAACTTTGTTGATGGAAATAAGTGGTGGAGTGGCGGGACTAGTTCTTCCATGACGATCTGAGAGGTAAGGTATTACCTAGTTACGCAAGCTTACTTAGTTCAATCGAACAAAGGCACCTTTCTCATTTGCTTATGCAGTTTATTACTTGCGACGAAATTGGATGTATAGTGTGTTGACAGCCTTGGTCATAGATATCCTGCTATTAGTTATTACGTTACCTATTGAACTGATTATCCAACTTGGTAAGTGTCGTTGTCGTCAATTTAGCCATTACGACTAAATTTCCTATATATTAATTATTCTTCATTTTGGTTTTTACTTTCGTCATTATTAGATGTTATTAATATCTTTTTGTGCTATGTATATTTTTACTATATGCTCTTTTAAGATTTCCTATGTTCTTTTATTGGCAGGTTATTTAATGGTTCAAGAGCAGTCTTGAATTTGATAAATTGAGAGATTTACATGGCATACTTTGTATGCCATGGTGCTTAAGCCTAAACACTTTAACATTAAGGTGTTAAAACCTAAGCTCTAACCTATGTACTAAACCTTATCTATAATCCTAAGCAAGGGTATTAAACCTTTGACTAGCGCAACAATGACTAAGTATTACTTTAATATTATCATAGTGCAAGCCTTGTATTATGGTAACGTTGATGTTTATATGGTATGAACCATACGATACAAGGTTTAAGCAATAGTATGGAGGGTGGCATGAGACATTACCTTGTAGCAAGTCATGACTATGGGAGTGGGTTTATGGAGATGATAATGGGTTCCAACCTGGTGCATTTAATGATTGTGGGAAAACATGACAGCCTTCCCATTGGGCTTGGCTCAAGATGGATCTGTAAAGCATTTAACATTTGGGGTTTCATTGTTTGCCTCTGCATAGAGGTATGGCCATGGAGGCGACCCACAACTTGTGAAGGTAATCCTGCTCGAACTCGTAAGTCTGTACCTTAGTTTGGTTTTTAGTTTGGAAGGGATGGCATACTTCTCATCCCCATTTGGTTGTTGGCTTGCAGGTGCCAAAGGGGATGGAGGGCAACATGGCTACAACACAGTGGTCTCATAATGTTACAGTCATGGCCACGGTAATCCTGCTCATCAAGATTGTGCTTGTCCTCCTTCGATCCTGTGGCAGGGCTTTGTTTTGCATGGTTGTTTGGTTGGGGTTTAATACTGTAGCGAATTTCATTACGCCTTCGAGCTTGAATACAGACTTGGTTTATTTTAATGCAGGCGTTATGCCATGTCTTGATGTTTGGCCATTCAGCTCTGTGTATTATTTATTTTGGTTATGTAACTCATTAGTTTTGGTTTTGGGTTTTTTAAATCCATGGGCTGCACCATTGCAAGCAATGGTGCCATAGCCCATTGGAACCCTGTGTAAAACCTTTCTCTCGGCCTTCAATTGCAACTGTGTACAGACAGTTGGGAAACTTTGTGTAAAAATATGTATGGTTTGATAATATGTAATGGTTACGGTGCATGCGATTTTACTACTACGTTTTAATTGAATACTACATTTTAAACCGAGTTGTGGTTTTAATGGATAGAGGCATACACCTTACCACTTGCTCTATGAGTGAATTCCATCGATTAGTTTGGTTTAAGTACTAAATCGACATCATGGGTAAAGGCCATGCTGTCAATGGCGTGAGCCTTCCCACAGTGCTGCGATAGCTTTGTGATTTAAAATATATATGGCATATGGTTATTAGGTGAACATTGGACTGTGTTTTAAATTGTGGTTTGGCCGAGGCCGTGACTTATGTGATCATTGTGTGTTAAATCGTTGTTTGGTTTTCATGGAGGCCAGGGTATGCAGACCCATGATGGCACTCGTTGTTTTTAATATAACTTGGAATTTGTATTAATTTGTTTAACGATCGAGGCTATGCTATAGTTGGAGTCCCATGACCTCTCTGCTAGCATAGGCATTTTAATTAACTCTATAAATATTTTTAAAGATTTTAATTATAAACCACAGCCTGCATATGAATTCTTAAAGCGTGGCCTGTGTGAGAACGATTATGGGGTTTGATTGTTGTAGGTATAAATAATAGATATGGGTTGTTTATTGTGACATTGCCTTGGGTCTTGACATCCATGGGAATCGATGTCACGACCTCTGTTGGCAATGATGTAATTTAATGTAATGTATTTTGATTATATTATTGTTCTTATTGTCGATTTTAATTTTGTTTAAACAATGGAGTTGTAACCTGTGAGGATCGATATCATGACCTCTGTTTATTAATTAGAACCTTTGTATGTTAATACAGAATTATAAGAAATATTACTTGAAGAAGTTTTTAGATGGAGTTATGTTGTGATAATGAATTATGTGACTTGGTTTATGGTTAAGTAAAAATGGATATTATATGGATTTTTTTTAGATATAATGCATGTACTTATGGTATTTTTAA
>LPNX010128530.1:316672-336380 GCA_001517045.1 Pseudotsuga menziesii
ATGTATCATGATCCCTAGACTTGATGACACTTCCTTACAAAGGTCAAGTAGATAGATGGCTTAGGTCTACTAGGCTAGGAAACTCTAAACATCCTTGCATGTAGGATTTCCCTCATATAACATGGTATCTCTTTAGTACTTTGATGAGAATACAGAAATTTGAAATTTCATTTAATCACTTATAAATAAGTATGATGATGATCAATATTTTTCTCGAGTCATTTTCACTTGGAAGTTATTAAATTCTTTTTAGTAATCCCTAGTGCTTACCAGAGCCCATACTCAACTCCTATAGTAGCGAGTTACAAACATAGTGCAATTCCATAGCTCTCACTCAACACTAAATGCTAGGATGTACTTGTACGATACACCTAGGGATACAATGGCCAAAGATCCGATGCTCCAGAGCTTATGCTCAACATCAACATGGAATGCTTCAGATCTTATGCCCAACATTTCCAATTATATTTTCATGTGTTACAGAGCTTTATGCTCAACACTAATGAAAGTACTCATGTGCTCCAGAGCCTCTCGCTCAACACAACACATCTCATCGATCATGTGCTTCAAGGTCAACGCCCAACACAAACATTTCATCAATCATGTGCTTCGGGGTCCATGCCCAACACAAAACATATATATACATATATATCATTAATCAATTGGATTACTTACAATATACAAAACAAATCATCATGTTTATATGCAGTGGGGTCTTTGACCCAAGATAAAATAAAACATCAATATAATCATCATGATCAATAGGCTTATGCTATAAATGCTAGGTCCAAAATTCGGGACATTACATCCCTCCTCGCTTAGTACAACACCGTCCCTAGTGTTCTAGGGACTCTGAATGATATCAAGAAACAAGGCAGGGTAATCCTTTCTCATGGTGGCCTCATTCTCCCAGGTAGCTTCACCTACCTCAAAGTGCTTCCACTGCACTTTCAGTTGGACTACAGTACGCTTCTGAAGCTGCACTTCTCTCTTATCCAATATATGCAAAGGCTCAGGGGAAAGTTACCCCTCAGGTTCCACCTGCAATAAGGACCAATCAATGACATTCTTAGTGTCATAAACATATTTCTTTAATAAAGATGCATGGAAAACATTATGAACTCTTACGTGCACAGGTAATGCTAATTCATAAGCCACTAGTCCTTTCTTGGCCAAAATTTCAAAAGGTCCACAAAACCTAGGTTCCAACTTACCACACCTATCCAAGCTCAATGAGCTCCGTTTTGATTTCACTTTCAAGTAGACATGCTCACCTACTTGATAGTCTTTATCTTTTCTTTTCTGCATAACTTTTCTGACGGTCTTGTGCCTCTTTAAGGTTTCCCTGGACCTTGGTAACTAACTGTTCCAAGTCCAATAACAGGTCAGGCCCTAACATGAGCCGATCCACTAGAATGTCCCAAGTAATTGGGGTCCTACACTTCCGTCCATAGACTACCTCAAAAGGACTCATCTTGGCGGAAGCCTGATACCCGTTGTTATATGCAAACTCTGCAAGGTGTAGATAATCCTCCCACTTGGTGGGGTCGTTCATGACATACATTCGAAGCATGTCTTCCAAAATTTGGTTTATTCTTTCAGTCTTCCCGTCCGTCTGCGGGTGATAAGCAGTGCTAAAGTTCAGTTGCGTCTCTAATCCATAGAATAAATATCTCCAAAAGTTTTCTGTAAACTTAACATCTTGATCCGAGATAATAACTTTGGGTATCCCATTCAATCTAAATATCTCTTTCAGGAAGATATCAGCAATGTTGATGGCCTTGTAGGTCGATTTCACGGGGATGAAGTGTGCCGCCTTTGACAGCTTGTCAATGACTACGAAGATGGAATCATTTTGCTTCTTGATTTTTGGTAAGCCAATAATAAAATCCATACTGATAAACTCCCATTTCCATTCCAGAATGGGCAATAGCTGTAGAAATCTTGAAGGATGTTGGTGCTCAGCTTTAACTAACTAGAATTGCTGACATTTCACACCTAGGGATACAATGGCCAAACATCCAATGCTACAGAGATTATGCTCAACATCAACATGGAATGCTTTAGAGCTTATGCTCAACATTTCCAATTATATTTTCATGTGTTCCAAGGCTTTATGCTCAACACAAATGTAAGTACTCATGTGCTCCAGAGCCTCTTGCTCAACACAAAACATCTCATCGATCATGTGCTTTAGGGTCCACACCCAACACAAACATTTCATCAATCATGTGCTTCAGGGTCCACGCCCAACACAAACATTTCATCAATCATGTGCTTCAGGGTCCACGCCCAACACAAACATTTCATCAATCATGTGCTTCAAGGTCCACGCCTAACACAAAACATATATATACATATATATCATTAATCAATTGGCTTACATCCAATTTACAAAACAAATCATCATGTTTATATGTAGTGGGGTCTTTGACCCAATATAAAATAAAACATCAATATAATCATCATGATCAATAGGCTTATGCTATAAATGGTAGGTCCAAAATTTGGGACATTACACTTACAAAGACTTATTATCCTTCTTTCCAGCATTTATAATTGTTTTGGCCATAGTATTGATGTTTGTAACCTACATTTCAAGATTGAATTAAAATGGTCCCATTGGAAGAAATGACCGAGAGACGTAGGGATTTAGAACCGAACTCTGTTATCAAAGTTGTAGTCTTTAGTTTATGGTTGAATTTGTATTTACTTGCATTTCCATTTTCTAATGTGTTTTATTGAAAGTTGTTGTTTAAAACCCTTTATAGAAGTTTTGAAGGAGTTAGCAATTTGGATGATTTCACACATACAATCCACATTTACAAATATATTTATAGGTCTCTTTATAATTGAAATAATTAGTGAATGTGAACCTTAAATACTCTTAGTGGGGTAAGAGTCATAATGACGATAAACCCTACCAACTTATTTGACTGTACAGTTAGAGTTTGAAAGGATTCTTGAAGCAACACTCCTACTAAATCGGGAATATGAACCATGTAAAATATCATGTTTGTTGGTCACTATAATTTTTCATTAATTAATTAATAAACACAGTGATCAATATTTATTGTCAACCCAGGGAATTTTGTTTATTTCAAATTTAACCACGCAAAATCTATGCATAAAAATTCGGTAACTGATCAATCAACTAAACTACCCAATCTTCCTAATTGTCTAGTCTGTTCTCTTCTTTATTGCTTAATCCAAATTCAACACTAATTCAATTTCCAAGAGATTAAATAGTTCTCAATATTTCTAATAGATTAATTCTCGGAATGACTGCTTAAAAAATAAATTAAATTGCTTATGTAAGAAGTTAAATCTAGAATCACTACCATGAGAAATTTATGCACAACGATCACCCGGTTTAATCATAAGGAAGAGTAGCTTTCCTACTCTATTAATTCATATTCCATTACCAGGTCAACAATTCACGAAAAGTAAGGAACACAGTTGTCGAGCATAGTTGTATTAGAAATGATCAATCATATAGTTGCATAAATAAAACTATACACTATTCAATCAACTGTTTCAGCACACCAAGGAAATTAAACTTAGAAATCGTATGCTTAATCTTCACACTGTTTCAGCACACCAAAGGAAATTAAACTTAGAAATCCTACGCTTAATCTTCACACTGTTGCAACACACCAAAGGAAATTCTAATTACGATTCCACACACAAAATCAAATAGCAGAAATAAACAGCTAATTAAATCGGTAATTCTCAGAGAATGTGGGCCCTTTCACTCTAACAGAGATGTCGCTAAGCACTAATAAAAATAACTACATAGTAAATTAAGAATATAACGCCACTTTCATTAAAAATGAAGCCTCGATACAAAATTATCAACACCCACTGTCACAATCCTTTATTCAAAAATAAGACTAACCTTGTGAAGCATCTTGTCTTCCTTTAAATAATAGACGGGACGATTCAAGTCCTCTTAAATCCGGACAGCCATGAAGATCAAATATCTTCAGGATTTTGAATCATCATTTTTACAACATAAACAATTTCGTTAATAATTACGTTCAAGTGAAATTTGTTTCATAACATTAACACCTTTGATGATTCAAATTGATCCAATACCGCAGGAGTCTCAGCTGACCACGTGGAAAATACCTCGAGTTGTTTCTGCAAAATCCTGAATAGGAATCTTGGGGATGTAATGACTGATCGTGAACTGTTCTTATCCTTGTGTCTCAGCAAGCTCATACACCCAAATTTCTTGCAGTTTCAGGTGCTTCATAAATTCGTCACAAGTTAGCTCATTAGGAAACAAAATCATAATCATAAGTAACACTCTAGGAATTAATAACACAAAGCAATAAAGAATTATACATGTTTGGAAACATGTTCTTCCTTAAGAAAATATATCAAATTGGGTCACATTAGTATAGGAAAATAGGGAGGCCCAACACATGTTGAGCCCAAAACATATTTTTGGTCAATAGTAGCGAAAAAAACCTTTTCAATAATGCATTAACAAAAATTCCCCCCTTAGTTACGATACCCATAATATAATGTTTTTGCAACTCACAAAACATTATATTTTTCACTTTGGAATCTCATTTAGTGGAATACTGGAATTCATTTTTCTCTCATTTTATAAATAAGGAACCAAGAATGGGACTAACTAGTTGTAGCTATTGTATATTGGATTATAAGACAAAAGAAGATCTTATAAAACCTAGATGAAGATTATGCAAACTAATGGACTACCTTTTTTATTTTTTATTTTCATTTAACCTAATCCAAATATCTCCCCCAATTTTATATATTTTTAATATATTAAAAGTAAACCATTGAACGTATATACTAAGCATGAATATATTTCCTTTATTTTTTTTATAATTTTAAACTCTCCATATCCACATGATTATTATAGACAATGAATAATAATGCATAACAATGTGGTTTATTAAATAATCCCTCAAATCATCCTCTCACACTATCCTTTACAATTGATATTGGTAAGTCACTTGATGTGCTTTACAATTGATATTGGTGAGTTACTTGATGTGGGATATATTAATTAGTTGATTAATGAAAGAAAGTGGAAAATATTGAAAAATCACTCTATTTTAAACATGGTAAGTTCATCAGAACCTTATTCACATAAGTGTTATACATAACTATAATATATGTTTGTTTTCAAACCACATTTAATGGCAAGTGGGGATCATATTTCGACACTTGTATGGTTTCTCTCTTTTATGGAGGTTAGTCATTGTGGGATCTTTGGGTTAGTCTTGTTGATTTTGAATATAAGCATGTTCACACCAATTAATATATTACTTATGGTTAGTGAATGCTAATAGGAAATTACCATGGATTACTAAGCAATGGGATATTGTAAGGGCGACAATGTGAAACATAGCTACAGATTAATGACAACACGATATTAGAGCAATAAACATAGATCCACTTGGGGATTAAACGACCAATATTAAAAAGGGAAATGATGATTGGACCTATCTTAGTCATCGAGTGCACCACCCTCCTTCCATTTTCCAATTTAAGGTTGTTTATTAATGTAACTAGATGTTTGTGGATATTATTCAAAATGGATATTTCTCTTAAATATTTTTCTAGGTAAAATTGTTAAAGCATTAATTAAAAATATTTTGTAATAATATGACACTTAAATAGCCCTATGTTACATAATACCATGGACTCAAACCATTTTCTCTCAACATAAGGTAAATCCACATTTGGCTGAGTCAACTTTAACCTAACAATCTATTTTTATTAAACTTAGCTTTAGATAATAACCTTTCTCTAAATTTATCTAAGTCTAATCAATACTTTCTATATATATGATCCATTCTAAAAAACACATAGATATATATTATCTGGAGGAAATCAATCAACCAAATAATATTAAAGACATTCTATAACAAAGATAATAAACTATTTAAGTAATATCCTTGGAATTCATACCATGAACTAAAATATTGTGCTCGCAACTTCATAAAATTAAAACTAACTAACAAGTACTCAACCAATAATAATATCTATTTATTATCATAAAATTTGGTTTTCTTCACACTCCAAAAGAAAATAAATTCTTTATTGAAACATTATTTTCCAAGGTTAATTGGTTTCCTTCACACTCTAAAACACAATAAATTATTTATTGAAACATTATTTTCCAAGGTTAACCTACAATGTGTCAAAGATACAGTGGTCCATTAATGATGTTTCGGCTTGAATGTACAATCCACTAAAGTGGGGAAAAGGTTCACATCCAATGTCAAATGAATACATAGACCCATGTTTAACAAATTTGGAACACAATGATAATCAATCCAATATATTCATCATTTTTTATGTAGTATAATGCCTTTCATCATTATTGAGATACGACTAATGCTAAAACTATAGAAGGCCCTACACAAACTTGTAAAGAAGTTAGCAATTTGGATTATTTCACACATACAATCCATAGTTATAAATATCTTTATATGTCACTTTATAGTTGAAATAATCAGTGAATGTGACCCTTCAATACTCTTAGTGGGGTAAGAGTCATAATGATGATAAACCCTACCAACTTATTTGATTGTATAGTCAGAGTTTGAAAGGATTCTTGAAGCAACACTCCTACTAACTTGGGAATATGAACCACGTAAAATATCATGTTTGTTGGTCACTATAATTGCTCATTAATTAATTAATAAACATAGTGCTCAATTTATATTGTCAACCCTAGGAAGTTTGTTTATTTCAAATTCAACCACACAAAATCTATGCATAAAAGTTCGTTAACTGATCAACCAACTAAACTACCCAATCTTCCTAATTGTCCAGTCTATGCTCTACTTTACTGCTTAATCCAAATTCAACACTAATTCAATTGCCAAGATATTAAATAGTTCTCAATCCTTATAATAAATTAATTTTTGGAATGATTGCTTCAAAAATAAATTAAATTGATTTTGTAAGAAATTAAATCCAGAATCACTACCATGAGAAAGTTTTGCACAACGATCACCTGGTTTAATCATAACGAAGAATAAATTTCTTACTCTATAAATTCATATTCCATTATCAGGTCAACAATTCTCAAAAGGTAAGGAACACAATAGCAGAGCACAGTTGTATCAGCAATGATCAATCATACACTTGCAAAAAGAAAACTATATGCTATTCAATCAACTGTTTCATCACACCAAGGAAATTAAACTTAGGAATCCTTCGCTTAATCTTCACACTGTTTTAGCACACCAAAGAAAATTAAACTCAGAAATCCTACGCTTAATCTTCACACTGTTGCAACACACCTAAGGAAATTCTAATTACGATTCCACACACAAAATCAAATAGAAGAAATAAGCAGCTAATTAGCTCGGTAATTCTGAGAGAAAGTGGGTCCTTTATTTCTAACAGAGATGCCACTAGGGACTAATAAAAATTAGTACACTATAAATTAAGAAGATAACGCCACTTTCATTAAAAAAGAAGTCCAATTACAAAATTCTTGACACCCACTGTCACAATCCTTTCTTAAAAAATAGGACTAACCTTGTGAACCATCCTGTCTTTATTTAAATAATAGAGGGGAGGATTCAAGTCCTCTTAAATCGGAAAACCATGAAGATCAAAGATCTTCAAGCTGTCAAATCATCATTTTTACAACAGAAACGGTTTCGTTAATAATTACATTAAAGTGAATTTTTTTTCATAACATTAACACCTTTGATTATTCGAATTGAACCAATACCACAGGAGTCTCAGATGATTATGTGGAAGATACCTCAAGCTGTTTCTGCAAAATCCTAAACAAGAATCTTGGGGATGTAATGACTGATCGTGAATTGTTCTTATCCTTGTGTCTCAGCAAGCTAATACACCCAAATTTCCTACAGTTTTGGTTGCTTCATAAATTCGTCACAAGTTAGCTCATTAAGAAACAAAATCATAATCACAGGTAAAACTATAGGAATTAATAAATAAAAGCAATAAAGAATTATACTTGTCTGGAAACATGTTCTTCCTTAAGAAAATATATCAAATTGGGTCACATTAGTATAGAAAAATAGGGAAAAGGATCATAAAAGGAGTGAGCAAAGAGGGCCATTTCCAAGGCCCAACAATGTTGAGCCCAAAACATATTTTTGGTCAATAGTAGAGAAACACCCCATTTCAATAATGAATTAACAAAAATTCCCCCTTTAGGTACGATACCCATAATATAATGTTATTGCAACTCACAAAAAGATTATATTTTTCACTTTGGAATCTCTTTTAGCGGAATACTGGAATACATTTTTCTCTCATTTTATAAATAAGGCACCAAGAATGGGACTAAGTAGTTGTAGCTATTGTATATTGGATTATAAGACAAAATAAGATCTTATAAAACCTAGATGAAGATTATGCAAACTAATGGACTAACTTTTTATTTTTTTATTTTCATTTAACCAAATCCAAACCTCTCCCCCAATTTTATATATATTTTAATATATTAATAGTAAACCATTGACCGTATATACTAAGCATGAATATATTTCCTTTATGATGATGATTAATAGACAACAAAGGCTTACCATTCCCATGAATAATAATGCATACCAATGTGGTTTATTAAATAGTTCATCAAATCATCCTCTCACGCTATCCTTTACATTTGATATTGGTAAGTTACTTGATCTGCTTTACAATTGATATTGGTAAGTTACTTGATGTGGGATATATTAATTAGTTGATTAATGAAAGCAAATGGAAAATATTGAAAATTCACTCTATTATAAACATGGTAAGTCCATAAAAACCTTGTTCATATAAGCATTATACATAACTATAATATACCTGTGTTTTCAAACCACAGTTAATGTCAAGCGGGGATCATATTTCGACACTTATATGGTTTCTCTCTTTTATGGAGGTAAGTCATTGTGGGATCTTTGGGTTAGTCTTGTTGATTTTGAATATAAACATGTTCACACCAATTAATATATTACTTATGGTTAGTGAATGCTAATAGGAAACAGCCATGGATTTCTAAGCAATGGGAGATTGTAAGGGTGACAGTGAGAAACAAAACTACACTTTAATGGAAGCAGGATATTAGAGAAATAAACATAGATCCACTTGGGGATTAAACGACCAAGATTAAAAAGGGAAATGATGATTGGACCTACCTTAGTCATCGAATACACCACCCTCCTTCCATTTTCCAATTTAATGTTGTTTATCAATGTAACTAGATGTTTGTGGATATTATTCAAAATGGCTATATCTCTTAAATATTTTTCTAGGTAAAATTGTTAAAGCATTAATTAAAAATATTTTGTAATAATATGACACTTAAATAGCGCTATGTTACATAATACCATCGACTCAAACCATTTTCTCTAAACATAAGGTAAATCCACATTTGGCCAAGTCAACTTTAACCTAACAATCTGTTTTTATTAAACTTAACTTTAGATAAGAACCTTTCTCTAAATTTAACTAAGTCTATCACATAAAATCAATACTATATATATATAATCAATTCTAAAAACACATAGATATATTAACGGGAGGAAATCAATCAACCAAATAATACTAAAGACATTTTATAACAAAGATAATAAACTATTTAAGTGACATCCTTGGAATTCATACCCTGAACTAAAATATTGTGCTCACGACTTCATAAAATTAAAACTAACTAACATGTCCTTAACCAATAATAATATCTGTCCATTATCATAAAGCTTGGTTTTCTTCACACTCCAAAACACAATAAATTCTTTATTGAAACATTATTTTCCAAGGTTAATTGGTTTGCTTCACACTCCAAAAACACAATAAATTCTTTATTGAAATATTATTTTCCAAGGTTAACCTACAATGTGTCAAAGATACAGTGGTCCATTAGTTATATTCCAAATTAAATGTACCATCCAATAAAGTGGGGGGAAAAGGTTCACATCCAATGTCCAATGAATACATAGACCTATGTTTAAGAACTTTGGAACAAAATGATAATCAGTCCAATATATTCATCATTTTTTATGTTAGCATAATGTCGTTCATCAGTATTGAGATACGAGTAATGCTAAAACTATAGAAATCTGTGTATAAACTTGTAAATAATCGGGCACTTGATTTTTCAAGTTTAAATATTCTGAGGTCTGTCGTTATTGTTTTGTTATATTGAACAACCATATAGGCGTTGCTTGTATTGATGCATCCCTAGGCTGTCACAATCCTTCTCATTAAAAAAAAATCACGATGTAACTTCCCTTGCAATTCATGGCTAAGCTCTGATACAAAATAATAACAAGATAACAGGTAGGAAGGTCGAACATTAATTTTCTTTTATTTACGATTTCACGATTTAAATCATTTACATGGTTGAAGCTATTGATTGATGTGCAGAGATAGAATACACATTTTGTACCAATAGAGATGTGTAAATGTAACCTTTATCATTTACAGCAAGTGGAGAGTAATAGAAGCTAACATCCATTGTTTGTTGTAAATGTAACCTTTATCATTTACAACAAGTGTAGAGTAATAGAACCTAGCATCCATTTTTTTGTTGTAAATGTAACCTTTATCATTTACAGCAAATGCAGTTAAGCAAAAGGAAACTTAACATCAATGTAAATTGAGATAAGTGAATTATACCATTCCATTGGCCCTTGCCACATTAAACTTTTCAAGCTGGCTTTGCATTTGAAGAGTTGTGGCCTGCACAAAATCTGCGTAGTTCATATTTAATGGCCAATAGATTTCCGGAATTACAAAACCTGAAATTTAAAGAAATTTAAAGAACAACTAGCCATAAAATAACTGACCATATAAATAAATGGATTTATTTTTCCTCTATCTCCAAACCTTTTAACTCAACATTCCTTTAGAAGTCTCAAGCAAGAATTCATGGCCATATCTAGCTCCTAGTTGTCGATTTCCCTAAAATTTCTCCGAGATCACTTTGAGTTTAGAAATTTCTCAATCTGAAGCTGATCTATTAAAGGTAATACTGTTCATCCTGTAAATTCATTATTCTTTAGACTGAAAAAGTTTCATCCTCGAAATTCTTTAATCTTTAGACTGAAAAAGCTTCTCATACTAATTTAAAATTATGGAATTCAATAAATACTCATTTCAAATACAAGAAGTATAGTCGGGTGAGAGATCATTTGTTGTAAGTAAACGATACAGTTTGAAATATTTAACTCATAGCTTACGATTTCCCTAAAATATCTCCGAGACTCTTACAGTTTCGAAGCTTCTAAAGCATAGAACAGAAGTATTAAACCTAAATATGTTGAGAACCTAAATTCATTATTCTTTAGAGTGAAAAAACTTCTACATACTCATAAATTTAGATTTAGAAATTGAAGTGATTAAAGGAAGTGAAGCTTAAGATTAACATGCCTTTGGTTTATGCACTATTTAAAGAATTATATTCGATATGTTCAGATCGACTAGAGCAAGAAACCGTGGCTAAATGAGAGAGAATTGAAACCACGGAAAGACTGCCCGCCTGGGAAAATTTTGAAACATTCTCAACGCCTTTTGCGGGAGAAGTTAAAGATGATAATTTTGATTTAAATGTATAGGACTATTCTTTTGCATTAGAGTTGATTGTTTTCCTTTTACAAATGCTTCGAAATGCTAATTCCAGACGTCTATGAGGGTCCAAACCACTTCAAAATAGGTTGAATGTCATTTTTGTGAGTACAGGAAATTCTTTGCAAAATTCAATGAATGTCATTAACTAAACTGAATGGGTAAGATGATTCCAAATCTAAATCAAGAAGAACATCCACCAAAGAAAGTCAAACCCAAAGAAGGAAAAAACAGAAGCAATGTTGGACCAAGATTTGTGCTCTGTAGCATTTCTATCCAAAAGTTTCTTACGGACCAAACCTACTGCTCTTAAATGCATATTCGTCAAATATTCGGTAATATTTGAAGAATATGCATCTCAGACCAGGAGGTTTGGTCCATAAAAAAATTATGGATAGCAATGCAACAGAGCTCAAGTCAAGTCGTGGTCCAACATTGCTTCTGCCTTTTCCTTTCTTTGGCTTCAACTTATCACAATATTGTCCCAACATCGTAGTCGTCGTTACTATAGGTGTGCAAAATTTATCCTCTCGTGCATAGAGAGTTCTTGGACATTATTCGACGCTACACAATGCACCCATTTAAATAAATTCTCGTAAGTAAAATGTCAGTTGTTTGTTGGGGTAGAGAGCCTAAAGGTTTTGAGATCGAAGGAATGTAACAACAAAATGTTGGAGATAATATTCTCCACTTGTGCAATCTTCAAAGTGAATTGGGGATCCTCACTGGGCCAATAAGAAGTGCTAGGTAGAGAGTAAGGCTAGAAACTCGGTGGTGGATATATCTCCATCTCTTGGAGAGAATGAAATATCTAAATGCCTCTTTAGTTGGGAGATACAAAATGATGCAGCACACCAACTCATCTGGAAGCTTGTATAATATATCTGAAGAAACAAGCGCCATGATATCATCTGGAAGCTTGGAGAATAACTCTGAATCAAGCGCCATGAAATTTTTCTGAAGGAGAAATGAGAGGGAGAGGTAACTATTACCGCAGAGAGAAAATGCGAGCAAATGATTTGCTAAACTGTCAAAACGTTTAGGTTTTGATCGGATTATTTGTTAAATTGTCACAGACATTCATTTTTATAGGACTTATGATATGCCAAGGAATGGATAACCACAACAAACTAATTGGTGTATATATATATATTTTTAACAGAAACTATGAAAGATTTAATATTAAACAGGTTGTGCACAACCATACATTACAAAAAAGCTTTCGCTCGGAGTTCATGTTGTTTTGAAAATGAAAAGGCAAAACAGGGCCAAAGAGTTGACCTTAAAAATCCAAACAAAGTTCTTATATAGATGCTAGAAACAGAGGTAGTATATACCCGAATAAACTTCTAATTAAGAAGTACACAAAAAAAGATAGACTATCAAATTCTTTAAAAGTTGCCTAGGTACCTCAGTGGTTGAACGACCGATTCCTCCTCCATATGTTGGGTTGCCCCTGGAGGATTTTCATTTACTTGACTTTCTTGGTTCATTTTCACCAGACGTTGAATGTCCTCCTAAATGCGGTCCACTTGCCCCATTATTTCGTTTAGATTCATCTCTATATCATCAATCCTGGAATCGTGATTGCTGATCTAATAGGAGGTGTAACCAACCACATCCACCAGGTTCTTAATTTCTTGAGTTGTCTCTTTATTGTCGATGATTCCAATTGCCACCATTTCATAAAGATGCCTTAGATTTTTCTTCAAATCAGCAAGATCGGCATTTTCGTTTGCATGGTCCATTCTGTCTTGGCTAGAATTGGGTTAGCAAGAATAAGACTAGAAAAACTATTGAGTAAATACCTATCTGAACCTGTGAGCTCTTGAACCTTCTCACCACAAAATAGACCACCGAAAGCAGAGATGAGGGTTGTAAATTCCTGTTGTAGTGTGTCAGAATCCTTCTTGTTGCGGCAAGAGAGAGTACCGACCGCTCCTTCCTTCCACCCTGAACACTTGCACCCAAAAATCAAAGTGTTACGTGCAATGAGAGACTATCCTTTGACGTGAATGTTGAACACAGAGCCTGAGTTTAAGCACCACAAAGGACCACCAGCTTGAGAAGAGAAAATACAGGTCAAGAACGCAGCAAGAGCCAACCTTTCCTTGACGAAAACCCTGATGAGAGGAAAGGACTCCCAAGGGATCCCCTGAACAATGCCTTCGTCGACACCAAAGATTACAGCCAGCAAGGTGTTCTCCGGAGATAATGCAGAGCGATAAGGAAGCGTTACGTTAACAAGGGGAGCATGGGGATAGGGGAAACTTTCAGAAGAAGCCATGTCAAAGAAGATGAAGAGACCTAGAGTGTGCGAGCTGTGTGAGCAATAAATCTGAGGGGGATGGCTCATTAAGGCGGCAAGGATCGAGGTGAGGCTGATGAAGAGTGGAGACCACGCGTCGACTAGGTGGGAAGCATGGGAACCATAGTTGATGACCCGGCCAACAAGAAATGCGATGGAATGGGTGAGTAAGGAGGGTTGATACCATAAAAACATTAGGGTATAGGTTTAATGCTTATGCCTAGGCCATCGGAGACTATAATGACCTGAGGAATGGAGGCCCTTATGTTGGCCAATGGATCTGCTGAGGCATTATTTGCATGAAGAATGTGATAGAATTCATAATTGTTCGATAGCAGAGGAATAATTTTGCCACACAGTCGTCTACACTTTATGGAGCTTGAGGTGTATCCATTGATCATTTTATATATGACTTGTCTTGAGTCACCAAATATCGCTATCCTGAAGTGATATGTATTAGCTAGAATTTCCATTCCCTGCAAGAGATCCATCCACTCAGCCTCATTGTTTGTCCTATGACCTAAGCCCCAAGCAAAGGTTTGTTCAGTTTGCCCTCCAAGATCTAATAGGATCCCCCCCGCACCTGCCACCCCTAACAAAGTAATTGGTATATTGTCCTATATTACGGAATAGTTTTTTTTAACCCTAAATTTATTATTTAATAAATAATAATAATAGTAAAAAATTATTTGAATTTATTCAATTAAATTTTATTTTAAATTTTAAATGGGATCTTGTACAATAATTTAATTTCTTATATTATCTTTAAATGGGATCTTGTGCAATAATTTAATTTCTTATATTATCTTTAAATGGGATCTTATGTAATAATTTAATTTATTATATTATTAAATTAGCATACCCCCGAAGCACGAGAAATGAAAAGCCGAAGAGAACTTCAATATGTTACAAAATAAAAGAAAGTTGTGTGTATGTACATAATATAATATTATGTGTTGAAAGAAAGGTTTGCTAATTTATGGTAAGGATAGTAGTGGATGAAATTGAAAAGAAAAATTTATTGCAAGTACCAATAATCAATAAATAGAATCACATCGATGGAAATAAAATTAAATGCACATCAATTTTTCATACAACAAAGTATACATATGTGAGTAAAATAATAAAAGGCTAGGTAGTGATCAAGTTTGACTCTAATTATATTGTAAATCAACATTGGTATTTTCATTTGGTAGGGGGAGTGCAGGAATTGAGGGTTGCAATTTTAAGTGTGAAAGGCACAAAGAATGAAGGTGTGCCTCTTTCTTTTTTTGAAGTCATACATATGAAATGTCTTTCATCTTTGCATAGCATTCTAAGGAGAACGATAATGCAATTCACATTCCTTCTAATGTTGTAGTGCATGTCATTGCTATGAAGGTAAATCCTTGGCATTCATTGTTACCAATTTCAATGGTTGACATTGTTAATGTCAATCCTTGGTGTTTATGGATAGTCAATTCCCAAGCGATCTTGAGGGGGGTTTGCTTCTTGTTACTGCAATTTATGGGTGGAATTAGTATGTGCTTTGGTTGAGATTGGTCCCATGGAGGCCTAATGGGCTTATCATATGTGGGGACAACATAGGGTAGTAACTTAGGAGATAGAGATCCAAGTGTGTATATAATTTGCATGACCACTCTTCTTGCACCATGTACTATTCTTGATTAGACCCATAATTTGTAGGATAACATTACTCTCTTCCATACACATAAGAATATTTATTTCTCTAGTTGATAGTCACCATCTTACTGTGAATTTGAACCATTGGTGAAATTTGTGACAGATCATGCAATAGGCATAGCCAATGCTTGGAGCATGTATTTGTTATTATTGTTTGCAATATTTCTCATGATTTGAAAATCGGATTTTAGTGATGGAAACTACGAAAAATGCCAAAATCAACATCATCAAATTAGAAATGCAATTTTATTAAACATTGCAAACTTAGATTCCAATGATGACAAACAAGAAAATGTCGAGATTGTAAAAATATATAGTTTTTATTTTAGTGTGAGATGTATACTTGAGTATAGTTCGAAATATTTTGATTTATATTATGCTAGAGCTCCCCCTTCATATTCTTAACATATGTGTCTTCGAATTGTTTTAATGACATCAAAATCTCACTTTACAAAAATAATATCTTATATTGATTAATAGTAGTCCACAAAAACATATAAGGCCCAATACACTATGATACTTATGCGAATGAGAGATATAACAAGAGAGTGGTTCTTCATACTAGTTACATCATGGTGTATTGGTTGCAATGTGAATATGCTTGTTTTCAATAAATGTCTATTTCTAACTTTCCACATATTTTCCTAACAATTGCTCATATCATGTGTATACTTGATTTTGTGATGTCTGTATTCAATGAAACACTTATTTTTTATCAAATAAGAATGTGTTACCATGTGGAATTGAATTTAAGAGGTATATATATTTATGTCATATAAAAAAACACATTTATCTTTTACATAAACATAAGTTTCAATATACCATGATCCTTATGTCACTATTTTATGATGTAGATTTACATATATAAATTTAAGGATATATTGTATTCCATGTGATAACAAATGCTTATTTAATAAACACTATAATAATAATAATGTGGGTGTGTGCAAGAAGTTGAGGGTCTCTTTTGGCACGTTAGATGCAATACAAAACTGAAAAAACAGGCATCCATCAACTTGCATGGATATTTTGAGACACTTACACAATGAATCTTGCGATCAGTAAAAAACAAGAAATGTAGGAAATTGAATGACCTTTCCAAATATATATTTTTTTAAATGACACAAGAACATGTGGAAACCAAAGAGCAAATTCAAAGTGAAATGTATCATTCATTTATAACTGAAATGTCAATTGTGTACATGTCTCCAAAAGTACATATGTGTCCAAAAGTATCGAAAAGTACATATATATCCAAAAGTAACCAGAAGTACATGTCTCTCCACAACTATCCAAGACTATCCAAGCCACATGTACATGTATCCAAAACTATACAAGCCACATGTACATGTAAGTGAAATGTCAATGTACATGTCTCCAAAAGTACATGTATCCAAAACTGTCCAAGCCACATGTACACATGTATCGATATGTACATATCCCATAAGACACATCAAAACTCAAGCTTCCTCTTGTTCTTTCTTGAGGGTGATCCTGTAGGCACAACTATAGGACCAGTGTGTGTCTCTGGATCCTGCAAATTAAATATCAATTGTTAAATTCAATTAACTATGTACTAATACATTAGCTCAATAAAATACCATATCTAAATTAACTCAAAAATTATGAAAATGTTAATGCACATTGCATGAAACAATTGTTCATTAATGGACATCTCACCTCAGTGACAGGCTGTGACAAAGGGGATTGGGTTTCTTGTGTAGTAAATGGAGTTGTTGGTTGAACATGAATGATGGTCGCATCCATGGTCGATACAGAGGGGGCAGGACCTGGTGGTGGTGGTGGCTACAATCACCAAATCTTGAAATAGTTAGAAATGTGCATGAATAAACAATAGACAACAATAACACACTATGTCTATATCATGTTCAAATACTTGTACCTCTGTGTGACTTGTTGCCATTGTATATGCAACACTGACTACTGCATCAACCATCCCTGCAAGGTTTTCAACAGTGAACTCTGGCTCCTGATGTAGTAAACATGCAAATCAAACATTAACAAAATATTTTATGCACTGGATTTCAAGTTAACCAAGAAATATCATCGAAGGATATACAAATTACCATGGTATCAGTATCTCCATGGTCGCGGAAAACCTCACTCTTTCTAGGAGTAGGCCATCTCACATAGACTTGGCCCTTGTTCACATATGGCCTATAAGGAGATACAACTCCATGAAGTGGTCCAGGTGTTTCGGTACCAGCCTATAGTCAACAAGAGTTCATGTAGCTAGACATGGATGATTCAACGGACATACACGTATTTAAAAAATGACATTTTTTAAATGTTTAAAATGTTTACCTCCATCACTGCTTCCCCTCGTGTAGGATCTGGCATCTGCCCAGATATGGATCCTACCTCCATCACTGCTTTCCCCCGTGAAGTATCAGGCATCTGTAAGTTTAATAATTGTAAATATTAGACCGTAGATAACATTAGTGAACTAACATGTACAGTATGTGGAAATTAACAATTTAACAAGTATTAAAAAACTGAAATTTTAAAATGTTTACCTCGGTGTGAGATACGAGATCAGTGGATGGAATGTCCTGCCCCTGTGTAGAGTGTGGGACATGATACTCTGGGGGGTCGCTTCCGCCATAAAGCATCAGCTGCAAGTTCACAAAATTAATATATTAGCTCAAACTATACATATGTGTACAAAGAGGAAAATAAATGAAGAATTTATTACAATTAACCATATACATACATCACTCAAAAACCCACTGAAGACAACATCTGACGAAATACCATAGCATGGAGGACCACACGATGTGCACTCGTGAGGCTCAAAAGTGGGCTGGGAATGTGCTGATGGTGCTGCACTAGTAGATAGTGCTGCAGTAGATGGTCCTGCACCAGTGGGTGGTACTGCACCAGAAGATGGTCCTGCACCATGAGGACCTGGTGTATGTACCACACCAGGGACAGATGTCCCATCTTCACCCATATGCTGAACCATAGTGCTATGGCGAACAACGGCCCGTGCCAAACTCAAAAATGCCTCACGTGTCTATGGAATCACATGATGTATAGGTGGGGCATCTGGCCCAGGAAACTGCCTGCGAGGTGCAGGGATAGGGCGATCAACGTCTTGAAGCCTGGCATTGGGTCGGTTTTGGGGCATCCCCCCACCGATCCCCTGAAACTGCAAATAATCAAAATAGTTTACGTGTTTTCCCAAAACGAACTCTGCATACATCTTCCGAAGGAAGTACAACGGGATTTCCCTGTTGTTGTGTGGTGGCATATCAAAAACCATATACCATCTGTCCATCTAGTTATCAACAAATGGTTGATATGTGCACCACTCGATAGAGATATGTGGCATGTTTGCATTTGGGATTTGCCCCGTGCGAGGGTCCCTAAACAATGAAAATATATGCTCCTTGGTGATTTTCAACTTTTTTACTGCATTGTAGCTAAGCCCATTAGCGTACTCACGTCTTTTTCTTTCTCTATATGAAGTAATATCATATAGTACGTTGTTTGACAGTATGATGGTCTCAACAATTGCATCCAAAGTGGATGCAAGTGAACGTCGAATTCTATCACCACCACTAAAAGCACTACTCAAGCCTCTCAACTGGGCAAGCTCTCTCAATATTTCCGCATTCGGGTCCATAGCCGCAACTGCAATAAAAAAATCAATAAGAAAATAATTAGAAACGTATACATGGTATATAATGACATCTCTTCAAAATTGAAAATGTAAATGCATCTAAATCCAATTATCTTCAGAACATCCAACCATCACATAGACCTATATAATAGTAAATAAAATGTCACCACATAACTAATTCAAAGGCATAAGCTAGATAACAAAATGTTTTGAAACCCCATCAAAATAAACCATGTTTAACATGCCTTTGCAATAAGTGGGTTGCTACCAACAAGTATATATTATCATTTAAAATAATATGCATAACAAAATATGAAAAACTAACTTAAGCACAAGTCCAATTTTGTCTACAACAAACCAATCACATACATATATAGTGTTTGTACCTAATAAAATATCATGGGCTTTACTCAAAACATCATGACATTATAAATGTAAAACATATCAAAATAAACTTGAACAACATGATGTGCAATAACTCTAAATAA
>LPNX010128530.1:338007-355426 GCA_001517045.1 Pseudotsuga menziesii
GAACCATACCAAGTGCTATGTCAGGCTCGGGTTGAGGTATTTTTTGGTAGCATGATGTTGTTTTTGAAAACTAGGATTGCATCTTAAAGGTCCCTCATCTTCTTGCACTGACCCATGTATTTATTCAAACATAAAATTCAATATTTTAATATTTCGTATTTTAATATAAATTTACATTTACAAATTTAAAATTCAAACTCTACTCTAAATAATAATACATGCTTATTTGATAGAAACTAAATGCTTCAGCAAAAACTTTTGCTTATTTTTTTGGTTAATATTTAAATTTACAAAGTTAAGTTTTCTATTAAACCTATTGTGTGAGTACACATACACATATATATTTTTTAATAAACAAGTGTTTTCTTAGTTAATAAAATGTAAAGTGGTCCTTTCTTCTTCCACCTCTTTATTAATCATATCTCTTTCACTCATAATGTAAAGTGTACCTCCAATGTTTCCTTCTTACATAGTTTATATATGTGCCAACCATAAAAGTGTATGTCCATTGTGTCATCCTTACATAGTTTATATATGTGCCAACCATAAGGTAAAATGTGCCTTTCATTTTTTACCAATTTACTAACCTTGTTTACATAATTATATTTGCATATCCTTTAATTATATTATATGGGCATGTCCCATGAATGTCCCTTAATTACATTATAAGGACATGTCCATATACTCTGAAGCTGTTTATACAAGTGTATTAACTTTATACTAAGTTACTTCTTCTTTTTCTTTTTTATGTCATCATTTTGTAATGCTATCTTGTAATTTATGCATTGAGTATAAATGTAAGGTATGCTATTTTTACAAATTTATAAATAAGGGTGCAATGAGTATAAAGGTGAGCTATGCCATTTTTACAAACAAGTGTTATTGCAAGGAAACTTAGTCCCTCTCTACATAAAAAAAAAAAAAGTTAAATAACCAAATTACTTTATTTTTGGAATGTTAAATTGTAGTTATGTTTTGGCATTGACATTCATTTAATACTCATTATAAAAGTGATTGTGAAGTAAGGATCCAATACTCATTATAAAATTCATTGTGAAGTAAGGATCCAATAAAAGTAAATGTGAATTTAGATACATATTTAAAGCACATTAATTATTTTATGATTTATGTTCATTTTAATAATATATTATTTTTTAAAAGTGATGTAATAATCGTATATAAGCTTATATATTAAAAAAAAAGTTAAACATTTTGAAAAAAAAGTATAATAAACAAGATAATAGCTCATTTATGATAACTTTAAAGCTTATTTTTATGATAATAAAGAAATATGATAACTTTAAACCTTGTTTTTATGATGATATAAAAATATGTTAATATAACAAATTAGAAACAAAATAAATATAAAATTTTTAAGGCCAAACTAAATTTTCAAGAAAGCATCACTGTGATATCTACCATACTTCTCATGGTATTAAGTAGAAATTCTGGATAGACATTACACCCAACTAATCTTTTGGGTTTTGAATAACCTACGTCCCTTCACATGTAATCTTTATTCAGCAACCGTCATCAAAATGATCAATGATCATGAATAGTTGTGGAAGGCAAAGGTCAATAGTTTTAACCAGCCAAATACGTTTACAAAAATAAAATATTACTCGTACTACATTCTTTATCATTCCATACCAATTTGAAGTTTCGGTTCTGTAATTGTTTAGAGGAGTTCCCTATTTTGGAGAATATAATTGATTTGGATCAAAACTTTTTGATAATTCGACCTATATGGTCATTCTCTTCATAAGTAATTGGTACGACCTATAAAGACTGTTTCCTTAACTTATCTCGGTGGTTGAATATCTGATTAAGTATCCATTCTAGTACAGTTTGTAGTATTGATTGATGTAATAATCAACACCAACATAAGATAAAATACTTATTACTGATAGAATGATTTGATCTGTTATTTTTAGAAAGCAACTTAAGATTAAATGCTTGGTGCCTATCCAATGCATTCGACCTCTTCTGCAATTTTAACATGGAGTGCATGCTTATGTACTGTAGAGTTTACCTATTGTAGAGTGTACCGCCACACATGGGATGCCCATTTCATGTGTTGAGCGAATCACGCAAACAATGATTTCACCCATGTTTGCCATGAGGATATTCTGGTAGCCACATGTACAACTGAGGGCTCAGCCACCAGTTTTTGACTTACCAATCGTGGGAACAGCATGTCTGAAGACATCGGTATCACTCCCACTCAAAACGTTGCAGCTTGCACTCCTGATACCTTTGGCTAACGCTTTAAGTGGGTAGCTCAGTCCCCACAGTAGTTGGGGCCTAAGAGAGTACAAGACAATTAATCAAGCTCTATCTAAACATAGTTCAATCCAATCAATCAAGCTCCATGCAGACATAGTTCAAAGAAATCAATCAAGATCTATTCAACAAACATATCGATGGAAACACTCATAATTTGCTCAATTATCTTTGCAAGCAATGTAATGTAGTTAAGTAATCCCCAATGCAATGGGTTGGTTGTCCTCAGATGTTCATATTTCTTTCTTTAGGGCTTCCTGTAGCGCCTGGGCGAGTCGAAGCGTGGCGTCAATGCATTCCAAAAGAAGGATACAACCTAGCTACAATACTTCACAACAAGACCTCATTTCCATATCAGAAACAAACAAGATTGGTTCACCTCACCAAAAAAATTTGTTGGACTGTTTTTAATTGGTTCGAGATTTCAAGGAATTGACTAATTTAAAAATAGGCAAAAAATTACTTTCCTATGAAGCTTGGAAAGGCCAATGAAACCATAACAATACTATGACATCGATACATTTTTTCTAATATTTTTAAACGATAACAATGATATGGCATCGAATATATTGTTTAATTTATTTGTGATATTTTTAACATGTATACACAAGTTTGAGATTACTAACCAGTATAACTATCTCTCACTTTGGGAGCTTAATACGATAGAACCTCTAAAATTTGAGATTACTAAGAGGTGTAACTCTCTCGTTTATGGGAGAGTAATATAACATAGCATCCATTATTTGTTGTAAATGTAACCTTTATCATTTACAGCAAGTGCAAAGTAATAGAACCTAACATCCATTTTTTTGTTGTAAATGTAACATTTATTATTTACAACAAGTGCAGAGTAATAAAACCTAACATCCATTATTTATTATTTGTTGTAAATGTAACCTTTATCATTTACAACAAATGCACTTAAGCAAAAGGAAACTTAACATCTATGTAAATTCAGAGAAATGAATAATATCATTCCATTGGCCCTAGCCTCATTAAGCTTTTCAAGTTGGCTTTTCATTGGAAGAGTCGTGTCCTGCACAAAATCCGTGTAGTTCATATTTAATGGCCAATAGATTTCCAGAATTCCAAAACCTAAAATTTAAAGAACAATTAGCCATAAAATAACTGGCCATATACATAAATGGATTGATTTTTCCTCCAGCTCCAAACTTGTTTACTCGGTGTTCCTTTAGAAGTCTGAAGCAAGAATTCATGGCCATATTTAGCTCCTAGCTGTTGATTTCCCTAAAATTTCTCCTAGATCACTTTGAGTTTAGAAGGTTCTCAATCTATTAAACCTAATACTTTTCAGCCTGGAAATTCATTATTCTTTAGGCTGAAAAAGTTTCATCCTCAAAATTAATTAATCTCTAGACTGAAAAAAAAATTCATACTAATTTAAAATTGTGGAGACACATTTTGAAATATTTAACTCATGTAGCTTACGATTTCCCTAAAATATCTTCGAGACTCTTACAGTTTCGAAGCTTCTAAAGCCAAGAACTGAAATATTAAACCTAAATCTATTCAGAACCTAAATTCATTATTCTTTAGACTGAAAAAACTTCTACATACTCATAAATTTAGAATTACAACTTCATTATTCTTTGGACTGAAAAAACTTCTACATACTCATAAATTTAGAATTAGAACTCGAAGTGATTAAAAGCAGTGAAGCTTAAGATTAGCATGCCTTTGGTTGCGTGCTATTTAAAGAATTACATTCAATTTGTTCAGATCGACTACATCAAGCAACCGTGGCTAAATGAGAGAGACTTGCATCCACGGAAAGACTATCCAGGTGGGAAAATTTTGAAACAATCTCAACACCTTATTCTGAGCTAAATGTATAAATGTATAGGATGATTCCTCCTCATTAGAGTTGATTGTTTTCCTTTTACAAATGCTTCCAAATGCTAATTTCTGACGTCTCCGAGGCTCTGGACCACTCCAAAAGAGACTGAATGTCATTTTTGTAATTACAGAAAATTCTTTGCAAACTTCAACGAACGTCATTAACTGAAATAAATGGGTGATGTTTCTGAATCTAAATCAAGAACAATAGCCGCCAAAGAAAGTCGAATCAAAGAAAGAAAGTAAAAAGAAGAAGCAATGTTGGACCAAGATTTGTGCTTTGTTGCATTGTTATCCATAAGTTTCTTACGGACCAAACCTCCTGCTCTTAGATGCATATTCGTATGCATCATGGAGCAGGAGGTTTGGTTTGGTCCATAAGAAACTTATGCATAGCAATGCAAGGGAGCTAAAGTAATGGTCCAAAATTGCTTCTACCTTTTCCTTTATTTGGAATGTAACAACAAAATGTTGGAGATAATATTTCCACTTGTGCAATCTGAAGTGGATTACTTGTGCAATTTGAAGTGGATTGGGGATCCTTACTGGGGCAATAAGAAGTTTTGGGTAGAGAGTAAGGCTCGAAACTCGTCGGTGGAGATATCTCCATCTATTGGAGAGAACAGAAGATCTAAATTCCTCTTTAGTTGTGAGATACAAAATGATGTAGCACAACAACTCATCTGGAAGCTTGGAGAATAAATCTGAAGCATCAAGTGCCATGATATCATCTGGAAGCTTGGAGAATAAATCTGAAGCAAGCGCCATGAAAGATTTTTGAAGGAGAAATGAGAGGGAGAGGTAACTATTACTGCAGAGAGAAAGCCTGAGAAAATGATTCGCTAAACTGTCGAAACATCTGTCGAAACATTTAGGTTTTGATCGGAGGGCTCTGAACATAGTGGAACCCAATGCATTGGATCTAATCACCTTGAAGGAAGGTTAACACTGGTTGTTCACCCATTTCCTCTCCCATATGGATGGAAGGGATATCCACCTCTTCAATGTGTGTGCTCCAAACAATCCTTGAGAGAACAGACAAGTTTGGAGCTCTCTCAAAGCCTTCAACTACTCATTTATAAAGGAAGGGAAGATCATAGTTGTGGATCTAAATATAGTTCTCTTCCCTTCTTAAAAAAAGAGGCGTGTTCATGCGAGATCCAAATAGGAATGCATTGGAAGAATTAATGAAAAATGGGACCTAACCTGCTGGACCCAAATTCACAAAGGGGAAGTACACATGGACTAATCGGGCGATGGGTTATATTGGCCTATATTACGGAATATAATTTTTTAACCCTAAATTTATTATTTAATAAATAATAATAATAGTAAAAATTATTTGAATTTATTTAATCAAATTTTATTTTAAATTTTAAAAGGGATCTTGTGCAATAATTTAATTTATTATATTATCTTTAAATGGGATCTTGTGCGATAATTTAATTTATTATATTATTAAATTATGATTTAATTTAATTTATTATATTATCTTTAAATGGGATCTTGTGCAATAATTTAACTTATTGTATTATTAAATTATGATTTAAAAAAAATTATTATAATTTATGATTTTTTTAAGAAAATTATTATTGGTTAAATTGATTTGTGTATTTTTAAATATTAGTTTTAGTGGGTTTAACCATTTTTCTTAACCTTTTGAGAACATGCAAGAGTATATGCAAAGAGAAGCAAGCGAGAGATATCTATAACTCATAGGTTAGTTATCTATAGCTTTTCATCGCGAGGAAACAACTAGGCATTGGCTCATAGATAAAGAGGATGCTCAAAGTGCTAAGAGATAATTACGCTTCCAAAGAGAAGGTTTTGCGTGCGGAACCTTTCAATCACTCCACTCCATTGATCATGGATTCGCCCCTATCCATAAACAACATAATCATAATAATGATTCAGAGCCAGAATATTGATCAAGTGAATCATGAGGTGAAAATGATGGTAAGTGCATTTGCAGAATTGGCCTTTTGATGCGTGGCGTCGGAGAGGGATGATAGACTGCATATGAAAGAAGAAGTTGCTGAGCTTGAGCAAATCAGAAATTTGTATCCAGGTGAACAAGTGTTGGGATCGTTTTCCAATAAGAAATAGCTATTATCTCCCATATCGGTGCAATACAACTGGCCCAACACAAACTACAGTCCCAACATCAATGCATAAATTTGTTGGTATAGTATAATCTGCAACTTCTAGCTTTGCTTAAAATTCAATCTATTCCGAGAAAACACTCTCCTCCTAGTGTTGTTTTTTACTTTGTAATGTTTTATTGCTATGATTTGATTCATGTTTATGGATATTCCCATGAAATAAAATAAACTGATATTTTTAGTTTGAAATTTGGTCAAACTTATATTGGATCAATGGAGGTGAAGATATTTAAGGTTAATAGCATACAATTTTAATGTAATGAGGATATAAATACATACTTTAAAAGGGGTATGATGGGTCAAGTTTATAAAAGTGGGTAAAAGTGGGTATGGTGGGTGAAGTTTATAGGATAATTTAGTGGATTAAAATAGTTTTTTATTAAAAATAATATTTTCATTAATTTAAAATTGTATTTATGTTAAATATTGTTTCACTAAATAGTAAATAAAATGAGTGTGTATTTAAATCGAGATCTATACGATCATCAAATTTAAGATTTATGTAAAGAGGGTGATATAATTAGTTAACATGTAAATTTTTGTATATTTTGTCTTGGATATAAAACAAGGAGATGTGATTTTAGACATTATTTTATATGTTGCATTTGATATATTATAAAAGAAGGTGTTTTTTTGAAGATTTTTCTTAATCATTTTATTTTATTTTATTCTCAATGTAATATCTCGAATTTTGGACCTAACACTTATAGGCATGAGCCCATTGATTATGATGTTATCTTGATGTTTTATTTTAATATATTGGGTTAAAGACCCCACTGCATATGAACATGATGATTTGTTTTATATATTGGGCGTAAGCCGATTGTTGATGATATATATATATATGCTTGTTTGTGTTGAGCTTGGACCCTGAAGCACGTGATTGATGAGATGTTTTATGTTGAGCGAGGAGCTCTCTAGCACATGGCTGATTAATATTTTGTGTTGATAAAGAAGCTCTAGAGCACATAAGTACTTACATTTGTGTTGAGCGAGAAGCTCTGGAACACATGAACAGATAATTGGAAGTGTTGGGAATAAGCCCTGGAGCCTTCCATGTTGATGTTGAGCATCGGATCCTTGGCCATTGTATCCCTAGGTGTATCGTACAAGTACATCCTAGCATTAGTGTTGAGCAAAGAGCTCCCGAATTGCACTAAGTTTGTAACTCCCTGTTTAAGCATTGAGTATGGGCTCTAGTAAGTGCTAGGGTTTACTGAAAAGAATTTAATAATTCCTGAGTGAGAACGACTCGAGAAAAATATTGATCTCATCACACTTATTTATAAGTGATTAAATGAAATTTTGAATTTATGTATTCTCATCAAGTACTGAAAAACTGCCATGTTATACGAGGGAATCCAGCATGCAAGGGTGTTTAGATTTGCCTAGCCTAGTATACCTAACAATCTACCTTTTTTAACTTAATGAAGAAGTGTCATACGTCTAGGGATCATGGTATATGATGCCCAAAGACAAATGCTAATAAATGTTATATTGTTATGTATTTTATACATCGTATGTATAAAGAATAAATATAGTAATAATATTAATGATGAAAGAAAGAAAGAAAACCTCCAATCCATTATTATTTATTATTTAAAGATAATAAATAGTACAATACCTACAAAAGTCTAATTAGGAACTAGTTGAAAGTTCGTAAGTTAAAGTATTAAGAACTACCTAAATTAATTAAAAATGGTTAAATCAAGAAACCAAGGTTTCTTGATTTAACTGTCTCTTTGACTGAAAAGTCTGTCTATAAAGTCTCAAGCCAAGGAAAGGCTTGGGGCTTGATCTATCATTGAAGGAGTCATTATTCTTCATGTTTTGCTCTCAAGTGAATTCTTGGAGAACAACTTCCTCGAAGGAAAAGGAGAACTAATCCACACCTCATATACGAGATAGGAAACCCTACCTTAGGAGCTCTAAGCTACTTGCATGTTGGAGTCCAGCTCAGGGGGGTCCAAACTGAAACCACGAACGATTCCAAATCATGGTTTGATGGAACATGGTAGTTCCCAAGTGATTCAGTCATCTAATATAGAGGTCAGATCTACTTATGAATTGTTAATGCTGGTTATTTGAGTTTGTAGGTTCAACCATTAAAGAAGCTTCATATTTCAGGTATGAGATCCTAGACTCCCTATTCCATTTCCTATAATAAATGTTGGTTGAATTAGGAAAAAGGGTTACATTATATTTTCTAACCCTATGGGGTTGTTTTCTGTTTAAATCTTCTAGGGTTTAAATTTTAAATTATAACCCTAGGATGTAAGTTATTTCAATGCCAGATTTATCGAGGGTTTATTCATTAGTTTACTTCTGCATTTTTAATTCATGTATAAATGTTTATCAAGGGTTTGCACCCTAGTTACATTCCAATATTATTCTTACTGTTGCAATGGTGTTAAATTCAAACTAGGTTTTATTACAGATCTATTACCTAGTTGTTTCTTTGGCCTATTTACTCTACTGACAAATTTCATTTGTCATCAAATCCATGTTGCAACTAAAACCTAGATTTAATTTAGTAGCCTCTAAATATATTAACCATAAAAAAATTAGTATATAAATAATATACTATGGGTATATATATATATATATATATATNTAAAAACCATCGAAGACCTTTCAAGGTCTGCATAAATAAACTCATATTAACAACCAAATCATTTCCACAAAAATAAACATAAACAGAATTAAATAAATAGGGCAAGCATCGAGACCATTCATGGTCTAAGATCAAGCTCCTTTCCTATGAAAATTAACAGCCCTTTAATATTATAAACATACATAATCATAATCACATGCCATGAATCCGAATAGTGTCATCTAAATATTACTCACAGCCATCGTATAAACAAAATAACCAAAGTACAATTATAGTAGTTTAAACCCTTAGATACACAACGTTCGTAGTATCGACCCTCGTGGGCATCCAAGCCAAATCCCAGGCCATAATACAAACCACAACAATATTACTTATGCAGTAATTTTTATAATAAAGCCAAGCCCTTGTAACAATATTAAACTAAGAACCATGTAAGTGCAACAAGGTCGCAGGATAAAATCCTCTGGACCCTCTGTTTCCCATTTTCGCAAACATTACATTAACAAAACCCTCATTACATAACACGAACCAGGATCGAATCCTGAAGGGTCCTATTTCTTTTACAAGGGTCCTATTTCTTTTACAATGGCCATGACCTTCACAATTAAAACACAAACAATGAAAAGAAACCCATAACTATCTAAACCTTGTCAATACGAAATCTACAATAATGATAGCCACTTAGGGTTTACACCCATGACCTCCTTAACATTCTAAGTAACAAATATAAAATAAACCACACAGCGTGCCATACGTTTCCATTTCATTTTATACATTAAAAACTGAATGTAAGTCTAAAACCCCTTCATTATCACAGCCATGATGGAGAGTACCGATGCCATGAAAGACATGGCCCTAAAGCCATCTGCTGACAGGGTATGCATATTTCTAACAATTAAGAATCAACAAAGGAAAATACCATGAAAATAATAACTAGGAACGAAACGTAGCATTTTAATAAACCCAACGCTTAAACAATGGAAGTAAATATACACAGACCATCCATGAAAGTAGAGACAACATTAAAAACCACGTTTTATAAATAGTAACGCAGTCGCAACTTCTATACACAGTCCAGTTAATAACCATTGCAATCGTAAACGCGACATGTATTTTCACAACCCATCGTTTCATTACATTAACATCATTTACAAAGTCAAACTACTCACGGCCTTGCACCAATACAGGTAATGGTGCTGCCATGGCCTATTACATCTTAAAAACAAGTAACCAAAATTTACACAAATCCTGCCAAGACATTCAAGTTTCGCCTTATGGCTAAAAGCCTCATTTAAATTACAAACCCAAATCCTTGTAAGTTCAGGCCCGAAGGCTTCGAAATCCCATAGTAAAACCCCAACCAGCAACATGACGCAACTCAGACCCACCCATAAAGCCCAGAGGTTAAAAGAGTAAGCTTGTGTAACAGGCTTACCATGACTATTATGGCATCACCCACGAACTGGTTGCGAAGCTCTGAGCCATGTTGCTCCTCGCCAACCCTATCACCTGCAACCACCAAGCAACGAAGGATGAGAAGTATGAAAGTCGAAGTAAGAAAACCAACAAACCACAATGTTGTGAAACCAATGAAGCCATACCTTCGGTAACCTGGAATTCACCTTCATCCACTACATAGAGCCAAGACCAAAAAAACAACAAACGAAACCAAATGACCAAGTCCATCGTGGATCCAAGCCCTAAGTTTGGGCTGCCCCATACTCCAAGGTGCATTAATGGAACCAACCTGTGACCCATTATCCAAAACCCACATATCTATAGTTGGTAATTGATTCAATATTGATGGTCTCCTTCCCATGCAAATTATTAAACCCCATCGTATAATGTTTGAACTATGGTATAATTCACCACCCGAAGGTTTAAAGTAACGTAAAAGGTATTATATGTATCATATAACCTTAGTCTCTAAGCCTTAAACCTTTGCCAATAGATATCCCTAAGAAATAAGCTTAGAACCATGGCATAACCATGACATATGAAATATGCCATGGTAACCTTCTTATTCATAAGGTCAAGATTTGGTCTTTAACAAACGACTTGTGAACTTGTCAAAGACATAATAAAATATATGTTAATACTTTTGACAAATAAACATGAAATACAAATAGGTTAATATAGGAATAATTGATCAGTAAATACCTAATAAACAAACAGTAGGTGTATTAATGATCAAGCATTCAGATTTACGTAAGAAGTTTATCGTCGCTAAGTACACCTGCACGTAAACAAGTTAAGAGTGCTTTAGTTCAATATAACTAAGTAAGCCTGCTAGACAAGTAAAAACTTTACCTCTCAGATAGTTACATGGGAGAACTAATCCCGCCACTCCACCCACTTTAGTTCCAAAAACAAAGGTAAGTTAGAACCATATAAATACCAAGTAAACATATGCAGAAATGAACGAAGTATATGATCAAGTAACTACGCATACACCGCCATGTATAACCATAAGAATAATGTAGTAAATAGAATTATGACACCCTAATGATAAAAACATTAGTAATTGTAACTGAAAGTAAAAAGTAGAGCGTAAGAACAGCTTACGATAAAACAGTGGCACACTTAGTGTGCGTTATATTCCGCAAGATTAAATAATGTCCAGCCTAGGGAGTTTTTACTAGCCTAGTAAAAAAATATTTATTTTCAATTTTTGGGGACATTACAAGTGGTATCAGAGCCCGGTTTCAATACTAAGAGACCTATGGGCGAGCGCACCAAGCATTCACTGCAAAGAAAATAAAGTAGGTTATTAAATTTTGTTACAAACTGAAAATTTTTCTGTTATTTAAATTTTTTGAAATTTTAGGGAATTTTTACAGAACAATTTAGATTATGAATATTGAGGAAGATAACAGCCGGCAAGGAAAGATGAACACCCCAACCCCAGAAGTAGAACTGGTGGTGGAATTAAATTCAGATATTTTGAAGACTATACATAGTCTTCAAGAAGAATTGCAAAGTCTCAGAGAAGATAGTCTAAATGAAAGGAAAGAACAGCAAGCCATTAATGAAGCATTACTCAGAAATATGATGGGAGGAAGCCCGTAGGGTAAACCTACTCAGTCCACAAACAGCTCCAAAAGAGAACCTTACCATAAATGGGCCAGCAGCACAAGAGAAGAAGAAAAAGAGGAACGTACCCCTGAAGCACTGAAAGGAGATCATCACAGTCCTTCTAGTGATGACTCTCTTTCCTCACAAAGAAAGAAACAAAGAAGCAATGACAGTCTTCGGGGGGGGTTTAGAAAAATAATAGCCTCGACCTATGAAGGTGAAGTAAACACTGGGGAGAAAGTTGAAGAGTGTCTGCTGGGCATGAGCAAATATTTCCAGGTTCATAACTACTCAAGTGAGATGAAGGCTCGTCTTGCCATCTATAATTTGAATGGCAAGGCAGGGAGATGGTGGAGAGATTTGAAACACACCAAGAAATATGAGCTAAAAGAAATACATTGGGATAACTTCCGAAAAATATTCCAAGAGAAACATATGTTGGAAAGATTCTTTGACCGAAAGGTGAGAGAGTTTCACAAACTACGTATGGGGTCCATGACTATGGACACTTTTATTAACAGATTTCTAGATCTATTACATTATGTACCATACATTAAGGATGAAAAGGTAAATATCCAACAATTTTTAGGATGTCTTCCTCCCAATTTTCGGGAAAGGATTGAGTTTGAGATGCCAAAAACTTTGGATACCACACTAGACAAAGCTAGAATCTGTTATGAGCATGGACAATGGACAGCTAAGGCAAGATAACATGAATCGAAACAGAGACAAGTCTAAGAAATTTTCTGATAACCGCAAACCTGGGTTTAACCCCCAGTCATACAGGAAACAAAACAACAGTTTTCCAGCGAACAAGAACTTCAATAAATCTAGTACAAAGCCATATGTACCAATTCCTAATTTTAACAAGCTAGTAGCAAGTGGAGCTAATGCTACCCCGATATAGATCAAGTGTTGAAAATGCAATGGGCCTCATTATGCCCAAGATTGTAAGAACAATACCAACGGGGTCTTGCACAACTTACAAGAAGAACCAATTGTCGAGGACATAGCTAGAACACCGCTAATTTATGCAGCATTGGATGGATGACGGGAATATCATCAAGCTACAATGGTTGATATAGAAGGTAAGATCTTGAACACTTCTATTTCAATACTTATTGATCCCAGTGTTTGTCGGAGCTATGTTTTGCTTAAAATAGTTGATGAATGCAAACTAGGCAAAGTAACAAATGATAAACCTTGGTTGTCTCAGTTAGCCACATGTACGAAATGGAAAGTTTCAGAAATAGTTAAAGAGTGTGAGGTTAACATGAATGGTTTTCCAATGAAAGTAAACCTGAACATCCTACCCTTAGGATCGTACGATATACTTATCGGCATGGACTGGTTATAACAGCACCATGTCATGCTCGATTGCTTACACAAGTAAATCTTTTGTATAGATAGCCAAAGGAACCAAGTAAATGTTCAAGGAATTCCAAAGAAAGTTTATGTAAGGCAAATATCTGCCTTACAAGTGAAGAAATGCGTTAGGAAAGGCAGCAAGTTGTTTGTAGTAAAGATCCGAGACATAGAGTTTGAAAGAGAATAACGCATAGAAGATTTTCCAGTTCTTGAAGAATTCAAGGATGTGTTTCCCAAGGAAATCCCAGGATTACCTCCCAAATGAGACCTAGACTTTTCCATCGAAATAACACTAGGATCAGTTTTGGCTTCCATCCCCTTACCACATGAGTGCACCTAAGTTGGTGGAACTCAAACTGTAGCTGCAGGAGTTGATAGAGAAAGGGTATATCCGACCTAGTGTGTCTCCTTGGGGAGCACCAATACTGTACGTAAAGAAGAAGGATGGTACGATGCGGATGTGCATCGATTACCGCCAGTTGAACAAAATGACTATCAAGAACCAATACCCACTCCCTAGGATCGATGACTTGTTCGATCAAGTGGGAGGAGCCAAAATATTTTCAAATATTGACCTACGATCCGAGTACCATCAGGTACGGATTCACGATGAGGATATTCACAAAACCTCCTTTTGTACGAGGTACGGGCACTATGAGTTTGTAGTGATGTCATTCGGGCTAACCAATGCACCAGCAAAATTTATGTGTATGGTGAACAACCTATTCAGTAAGTATCTGGATAATTTTGTCTTGGTCTTTATAGATGGCATCCTAGTTTATTCCAAGAATAAAGAGGAACACGAAGAGCACCTTCACATAGTACTACGATTGTTATGAGAACACTAGATTTATGCTAAGTTTAGTAAATGTGATTTTTACAAACCATAGGTACAGTACTTAGGTCACATTATCTCTAAGACAAGGATAGTTGTGGACCCAAAAAAGATTAGAGCCATAAAGGATTGGCCTACCCCTAATAGTGTCACTGACATTAGGTCCTTTTTGGGATTAGCTGGATATTATTGAAAGTTCATTGAGAAATTCTCAAGAATCTCTTGGGCCATGACCGCTTTGCAAAAGAAAGCAAATAAGTTCTTATGGACGACCAAGTGCAAGGAAATTTTTCAAAAGCTTAAGCAACTTTTGATGACCGCACCGGTACTACGAATTGTGGATCCTGATGGGGATTTCATTGTTTGCATGGATGCAAGAAAAGAAGGACATGGAGGAGTCCTCTTGTAGAATGATCACGCGATCTATTATGAATCACGAAAGTTAAAAGAGCATGAGCAGAATTACTCCACACACGATCTTGAGTTAGCGGGCATCATCGATGCTTTGAAGATGTGGAGGCACTACCTCATAAGAGTGAAGTTCCTTCTAAAGATAGAAAATATGATCCTCACATATTTATTCAATCAACCAGATCTGAATGCAAGGCAAGCCAGGTGGTTGGCTTTTCTTAGTAAGTACCATTTCGAGCTAAAGCGTATTAAGGGAAAAGAGAACAAGGTTGTCGATGCTTTGAGTTGACGAACTCATATGTTATATGAGGTGACTTTAAATCAAACCGATGCATATTTTCATGAGAATATTAGAGCGGCCAACAAAGTTGACCCCTTCTATGTGGAAATCTTCAAGAAATTCCTAGAGGATAAGTTGTTTCAACAACAAAAAGAATATAAAGTAGACAAATCCAGACCGCTATGGTCCAAGGATAGATTGTACGTTCCAGGAGGAGGAGACATTTGGTCCAGCATCCTCATGGAATTTCATCGGGCACCCTACTTAGGGAACCCGAGATATCAAATTATTATATCCGCCGTCAAGAGACACTTTTTCTCGCCTAATTTAAAGGCCAACATTGCAATGTTTATTGTGAAATGTCAGGAATGTTAGCTAGTCAAAGCTGATCATCAGCATCCTTCGGGATTGCTGCAGCCATTACCCATTCTGGAATGGAAGTGGGAGTTAATTAGTATGGATTTTATCACTAGTCTACCAAAAAGTAAGAAGCAAAACGATTCTATTTTTGTAGTGATTGACAAGTTGTCAAAAGAAGCACACTTCATTCCTGTGAAGTCGACCTACAAGGAAGTGAACATTGTCGATATCTTCTTGAAGGAGATATTTAGATTGCATGGGATACCCAAGGCAATAATCTCAGATCAAGATGTTAAGTTTACAGGAAAATTTTGGAGATATTTATTCTCCATATTGGAGACGTAGTTAAAATTTAGCACTGTATATCACCCGTAGAAAGAAAGGCAGGCCGAAAGAGTAAACCAGATTATTGAGGACATGTTGAGGATGTATGTCATGAACAACCCCACCAAGTGGGAAGATTACCTGCATCTTGCAGAGTTTGCGTATAACAACGGTTATCAGACTTTCGCCAAGATGAGTCCCTTGAGGTACTCTATTTACGGAAGTGTAGAACACCAATTAATTGGCATAGCCCAGTGGATCGGCTCATGTTAGGGCCTGATTTTTAAATGGACTTGGAAGATTTGGTTACCAGGGTCCAGGTGAACCTTAAAGAAGCACAAGACCTCCAGAAAAGTTACGCAGATCAAAAAACAAAAGATAAAGACTTTCAAATAGGCGATCATGTATATTTGAAAGTAAAAGAAAAACAAAGCTCGTTGAGCTTGGGTAGGTGTGGTAAGGTAGCACCTAGATTTTGTGGACCCTTTGAAATACTGGCCAAGAAAGGGCCAGTGGCATATGAGCTAGCATTACCTGCGCACGTAAGAGTCCATAATATTTTCCATGCATCTTTGTTAAAGAAATATGTTTATGATACTAAACATGTAATTGATTGGTCCTTATTACAGGTGGAAACTGAAGGGGAGTTTGCCCCTGAGCCCCTTCATATACTGGACAAGAGAGAGGTGCAGCTACGGAAGTGCAGCATAGTCCAGTTGAAAGTGCAATGGAAGCACTTTGAGGTTGATGAGTCTACTTGGGAGAATGAAGCCACCATGAGAAAGGCTTACCCCACCTTGTTTCATGATTTCATTTTGATTCCCTAGAACACCAGGGACGGTGTTGAGCGGGGAGGGATGTAATATCCCAAATTTTGGACCTAACACCTATAGGCATGAGCCTATTGATTATTATGTTATATCGATATTTTATTTTGATATATTGGGTCGAAGACCCCACTGCATATGAACATGATGATTTGTTTTATATATTGGGCGTAAGCCAATTGGTGATGACATATATATATATATATATATATATATATATATATATATATATGCTTGTTTGTGTTGGGTGTGGATCCTGAAGCACATGATTGATGAGATGTTTTTTGTTGAGCGAGGAGCTCTCGAGCACATAGGTAATTAATATTTCGTGTTGAGCAAGAAGCTCTCGGACACATGAAAAGATAATTGGAAGTGTTGGGAATAATCCCTGGGGCCTTCCATGTTGATGTTGAGCATAAGCTCTGGAGCATCGGATCCTTGGCCATTGTATCCCTAGGTGTATCGTACAAGTACATCCTAGCATTAGTGTTGAGCGAAGAGCTCTGGAATTGCACTAAATTTGTAACTCCATGTTTAAGCATTGAGTATGGGCTCTGGTAAGCGCTAGGGGTTACTGGGTGAATCCATGGACCTGGGTAACACTTTTTGGCAAGCACATTTTGCCAAAATCAAAAAAATGTACCTCGGTCGAGGGCTTGTTAAGCCCTCGACCGAGGTATTAATACCTCGACCGAGGTTTTTTGAAGCCCTCGACCGAGGTATTGACCTCGGTCGAGGTATATACCTCGGTCGAGGTACCTTCTCAAAAAAAAATATAAATAGGGGCAGTGCGGGCCCCAAACGTCATTTTCAATCACTCGACCGAGGGACGCAGCTCGACCGAGGGATAGAACTCGACCGAGGGACAGCGACAATCTAGCAAAAGCAACCCCACCTCCTCAAAATGTCGGAGCCAAGAGGCAACCATTTAAATTGTTTTTCTCAATTTAAATGGAATTTAAATTTTTTTTTTATAAATTTATAAAATTTTGTAAATGTATATTTTAATAATTTTGTTTTGAA
>LPNX010128535.1:5708-59984 GCA_001517045.1 Pseudotsuga menziesii
AATAATCAAGCCCATGAGGTGGCTAAAGTTTCAAGTTGTTGTCCATGACCATGCTAGCCATATCTTGTAGTCTTGGAGAATTTCGTTAAGATTTTAATTTTAATTTTTTATTTTTCTTAATTAATTAACTTTACAATTTGGTGGTTAATTAATTAAGTTTTGATGTAATAATGTAATCTCTTGAACCTTGGAATTTTGTAATAGGGGCTATGAATGCAAATGAAAATGCTATGACACCCCCTAAGCCATTGGTTCAAGTCCCATGTCATTCTAACAAGGAGTTGGGAAGTTAGACCAATTTTGGTTAAGTCAAGGTATTTTTTCCTAAGAAATTAATTTAATTTCAAAGGGTGAAAAATTAAATTATTTGATTTTGAAGGAAAAAATCAAATAAGACCATGGTAATTAAGTTTGAGGGGTGGCTAAGCATAGCCAAAATTTCATGGTCAAAATAAATGTCTGAAGATCTCCCAAGTGGGGTGCCCCTCTTGTCTTAATAAAAGATAAAAAATAAAAGATTTAAAGTAAAAGATTAAAAAATAAAAAATAAAAGATAAGAATAAAAAATCAAAATTTGAGTCAAAGGAAGCCCCAGATAAAAATAAAATAAAAAAAGATTTAAAAAAAATAAAAAGATAAAAATAAAAAATATAAGATTAAAACTTGAAAATAAAAGATTAAAAGATTAAAAAATAAAAAGATAAAAATAAAAAATATATAAGATTAAAACTTGAAAATAAAAGTAAAAGATCAAAAGATAAAAAAAATAAAAAGATAAAAATAAAAAGTAAAAGATAAAATAAAAGATTAAAAATTAAAAATTAAAAATAAAATATTAAAGATTATATAAAAGATTAAAAAATTAAAGATAAAATTAAAAATTGAGTCAAAGGGGGCCCCACTTGAGTCATGGAAACCCTAGATCTAAGGGTTAAGCTTCATTGTGACATGGATCTATTTTTTTGACCATTGATTTGAAAAGACACCCTTGCTTATGATTGGTAGATGGCTGCCAAAGTCAACAAACTTAGATCTAAGGGTGGAGGAGAGCTAGAGTTTAGATCTATGTTTTGGACCCTTGATTTGGGAATGGGTTTGAGATCTTTTCAACTATTAAAGAGAGGCCCCTCCTCTCATTTTATTATCATATTCTTTGGAGCATGGTTATGCTGCCAAAATACTCTCTTCTCTATTCTTCACTCTCAAGCCCTAAGAGGCTCTTTTGTATCAAGCTTTGCCCTAGTTGGGCCATAATCAAGGAAATTCTTTGGAGGGACATTGTGCTGTTGTTCTACATTCTTCATGGTCCATTGTTGAGGTAACTTGTATCTTTTATTTGGTTTTGCATATTTGTGTTAGTCTAGTTAGCTCTCCACAAAGTATTTTGTGGAGAGATTAGAGAGTAGAAGTATTTTTACCCTCTTTTGTGAGTTGTTTAGCAAGTTTCTTCAAAGTATTTTGTAGAGATTGTTAGACATTCATCACTAGGCTTACATTTTCTTGCAGATCTAATATTTGTTTACAGGTTTTCCAAGCCAAGGACATCTCTCCAAGGGTTTCATTTTTAAATCTGCATTTTCGGCCATTTCTCTTTCTCTCTCCCTAAACTGGATTTTATTCATTGTATAGTGAATAAAACCCTTGTTTTAGGGCTTTCATCCATTATAGATTAGTATAGAGTTTTAAATCTGCTGTTTATATATCATTTACAGCCCAAAAACGTTCATTTTTAACCACTAAAATTTCATTTTTCCAAAATTTCAAGTTCAGATTTTTCAATGAATTTTCTGGGTTTTGTACTAATCTGTGCTAACTTTCTGATTTAGTTTTCTACAGTAAATTCCAGCAAGTAAAGTTGCTGGTTTGTTGCAGGTTTATGCACAGAAGAGGGGGTTATACTGCCCAAAATTGCCTAGAAAAGCCCTAAAAAAGTTTTGGTCCAAAAGGGGCCAAAAACCACCTTTCTTCTCTCTCTTCTATAAGATTGTAAACCCCAAAAGAGAAGTTCTCTTTGGGGTATTCTCTAAAGCTTTGTAAATCTGTATATGATTAGTGTAGAGATAGCCTAGAACACTAGTTGCTTAGATTTATTTATTTATTTTTATGCAAGTTTTATTTCTGTTTACCCACCTTCCCTTAGAGGATTGAAGTGAGGTTAGTTTAGTCATTTTTATTTCTGTTTACCCACCAATCTCTGTTACAGAGATTGTGGTTAGGACATTGTTTTAGTTAATTGCATTTTCCTTTTAAGAGTAATCAAATTTAAGTTTTATTTCTGTCAAAGGAGTAACCATACAACCCATTGATCCGGTGTATCCTCTGTCCCAACTTGTCATCTCCCTTTAGGGACTTCAAGTTGGGTATGAAAAGCAGGAGAGGTGGGGGCTTAGCTTAATTAGAGCAACTTCATTTTTCTGCTACAAACCTTCACACTTTGCTTTTTCAGTCCAAGATCAAGTACCAGCACCTCCCATAAGGGATACTGCTTAGTTGAGCTTGTTGATAGTATAAAATTAACCTTGGATGCTAATCACCAAGATTTAAAATTTACCCCTAAAATTAACCAACAACGAATTTAGCTCTTGTTCCTCTACTCGGTTATCACCTTTCGGGGTATTCACGAAATACGATAGGGGGTAGAGGAGTTTTAGTTTAATAGGCATCCATCTTGCTGTTTTTCCGGTCGATTAAAAACAGTGACCTCGGAAGCTAGTTGGAGTAGTAGACCGTGGGGGGTCTCTAGGCGTTCTACGTCCTCCTTGTTGAGCACCGGGGCATTGGGGTTTGACCTGGGAGCTACAGGTGGACTTGTTTCCACTGTTTTGAGCGCACCAGCATTCCCTCTTTGACTTGAGAAATACTAGATTGGGGTAGTCACACCATCGGATCTAAAACTTAATCAAAGATTTCAACTTTAATAAAATTTATTAAAACGAACCAAGAGACATTGCAAAACCGGTTCTATAACATTTTCACTCCAATATTGCACTTGTTTCCTTTCAGTTGTTGATGCACCTGCAAAGCAAACCTGATAATTTTCTAACTTGTGGATATTAATCAACTGGTTTACATTTTCTGCTATTTATCTAAGCATTGTTAGCATCAAGTTTATTCATAATATTACTGCTCAACTATTTAAACACTGTTCATATAGCTCAACTATGATTATATTATTTTGCATTTATCTTGATAATATTGTTCATAAGTCTTTCATAACTGTGTATATTGTTTATAGTTTGTTTTCATTTTATTGTTAGATAACTTAAACTGTGGGATAATTAACCTAGACTGCATCCATTGAAAGTTGCATTCTCTGACTCCATTACTTAGGCACTGGTTATATTAAAAGGATTGACTGTCATTGAAATATTGCATCTTGCATTGGTTTGACTGTCATCTCTCAAAACCTTAGCCTCACACCTTAAAAAGATCCCTTTAATTTGTAATTAATTAATAAATCTGAAACTTAGTCTTCCGTAGGGACTTCTCCCCTTGGCTCTGTTGGGATCTTGCCTAAACGGAGGAGTTGTGGACTGTGGTGATAGTGGTCCCCAGCTCTCGCTTGCCCCCAAGGACACACATAGCAGGTTGTGACTTTCCTGTTCCTTAAAGTGTGAATTAGGCGGCAACAAGCCCCATCTTGACCTCATTCTTACTCTTTTTGCCAACACCCACTGATACTTCAAGTCATCTATCCTTCATTGATTTTGTCCCCTTGGTACTAGGTAGTCCCAACTCTGTTCTTACTCACCCTGTCACAGTTACGTTTTCCAAGACAGTGGTCATCTCCACCAGTTGCTAGTACCTAAACCCTAGAGCTAGGGTTCCCATTTACCTTGCACCTTAAGTACCTTGAAGCCCCATCTGATCTTCTTCTGGTGTCTAGGTCTGATCTCTCCTGTCGGGAGCAGATCTGGGTCTCCCCCATTGTTGTCTTAGACTAGGATAACATAAAGTGAAGGCTGCCTTGATTGGCGTGACAACCATCCATTTGGGAGTCTTGGCAGTTGTGGTTCCACCCCTTAGTTGCTTGCCCCTCTACCATCCATCCTGGATCCACCTCACACAGGCAACTACAAGGCGAGTGATAACATAATTCTTATATATCAGATCTAAAAAATAATATTAGCTTATAGACCACATATCTAAGATATAAGAAAATGGTAACCGAGAAAAGCAGTGATTTAAATGGAGAAAGAGCAGAAGAGGTGGCTTAGTGCTTAAATGATCAACCATGGAGCTTTCCAGTGGAATGTCGAGGGACTATGCCTTGAATATGTTGGATAAAATGAGGAAGCAAACTAGATCAACGCTTTCTCCAAACTAGGATACCTGCAATTAATCAAAGACTTTCCAGGATGCTTGTGAGATCTAGTTAATACATACATAGAGAGATTTAAACAACATGCCAACAAACATATTAGACATGTAAGATCTATATCTCTAAGCATGCATATAAGAAAAATAGTTATCCAATAAACTTATTAACTAAACTCTTTTCCTACAAATTGATAGCAATCCTTCAATGCCAAATCCACAAGATCATAATAAGCAAACTATGAAAAACTTACCAGTTACCTCAATGAACCATGGCAATGCTCATCCACACAATAGAGCATGACACCATCTAGCCTCCAAAGCCTTCTTTATTTCAAGCAAAATAACTATAACAATTACAATCATCAAGCCTATTCTCTATCCAACTCGAACCAGCTTGAATGAAAGAAAGGTTGCTTTATTTATAGCCAGAGAGGGAGAAAGTGGGTGCATTTAACACTGGCTATGGGAGTTCACTTGAACTGAGTTGATCTGAGTTGAAGTAAGAGTGGAACTGAAGAAGTGGATGACACCTCTCTCACCTAACTCACCCAGCTCTCCCTAACTCGCCAACATACCCAAACAACCACTCGTTAACTCATGAGGTTGGTGTCTCCCATCTCCCTCACACACGAGTTTACCCACCAAACCACAATAGAGCGTCACTCTTATTGCTTTCGATTTCATTTCAAAACATGTCATATTATATCTTATCCAAGGTTTTTAAAACCTACGACATGAAAATGGGGGTCCACCCCAAACTATCACAACCTTGGCTTTGAGCTAGCGTGAACCCCATAGTTGACATTGCCACACTTGCGAACACCATTTGCTACCTCTTATTAAAGCCATATGATATACCATACTTACCAAACTCAAAGCCTAACCAAAGTTTTCACATCTCACATGGGTGAGGGGTCCACACTTCATGCCATCGAAGCTTTTAATGGAGTTAGCACACCCTCACATGGAGTTGATGTCATCACTTAAAACATATCATTCTCCACTTACATTTTTAACCAAATTTTAAGTTGAACTTCACATGGAGAGGGTCGCATGCTTTATGGGGGACCCATGCCATGTCATCTCATCATTTTTCTAATTGATTTTTTGACTTTTTCAACCTTGTCCTTTAGTGCCAATTCGATGCACCTTTAGCATTAAAATGCCAATTTGATGCTTCAATAGCTAAATAATGCTCCATAGGGTGTTTTAGTTGCCCGAAACATATGAAAAGTGGCCTTTCGGGCGAAAAGGACACTTTGAGTGTGAAAACAAGCATCCCCATGCCAAAAATGAACTCTAGGCCCTTCAATCATTACATTTTAAAGTTTTATAACTAAACCATTAAAAAATTGCCTAATTTTGCAGGAAAATTTTATTTTCTCGAAAACAGACAAAACTCTAGGAGGACCTAGTACATATCCATACGACTCAATTTGTTCGGGTACACAGGATACTCCCAAAAGACCGAACACCTTGAGCAACCGCTTCACACAAATAGATCACAGATCAACACACTGATGTTTGTCACGTGGTTAAAACCCTTGAGAGGGAAACAGTCCATGGCCCCAGCCAAATAGCTACTTGGAGCAATTTATTATGCAAAAGAAAGAAAGTTACATGAGCTTCTCATAATCGATCAACTAGCCAAGGACCCTCCATGCTCTTTAAATAGAGATCATGGACCAATTGGGTGTTAAGCCACGGATCAATAGTAGGTATGATCTAAGAGAAGTTGAACCGTCGGTTCATTATATGTCTAGAACATATTGTGACCGTCGGATTAGAATATTACAAATGCATACTAATGCATACTAAAGAAACACACTTTACCTAATGGATATATTACACAAGTTGATCTTAACTAACTCCTAAGTGTATAAATATCCTAACATCCCCCCTTAAGAACAACTTGGGATAGGATTGAAGAATTTACAAAAGTGACACTATTAGGAGAAGGAAGGAGGCATTAGAGTTTATCCCCCCTTAAGGACACATTTCTGAACTCCTAAAATAGATCGAAGTTTAGAAAACTTCGCTTCTGTAAGAGACTTGGTGAAGATATTTGCAACTTGATCATCTATAAGAAAATAGAGCATTTCAAGAACACGATCATGAACACGATTTCTGATGAAGTGCATGTGTAGCTCAATGTGTCTGCTGCGTTGATGTAGAACTGGATCTTTGGCAAGCTTGATGGCACTTTGATTGTCGCACCAAAGTGGAGTAGGCTGCTCGAATCCAAACTCTGAAAGGATCTGCCGAAGCCATGAAGCTTCCTGGCTGGCATTAACTGCGGCTCAATATTCTACTTGTGCTGAAGAAAGAGCAAGAGCTTGTTGTTTCTTACAAGCCCAAGTGACAGGGCCAAATCCCATACTAAAAACATAACTTGCAATAGATTTTCGATCATCAGGATCGTCGGCCCAATCTGAATCACTGAAACCAACCAACAAAGGTTCCCCCCCTGTACTGTAATGAATCTCAAACTGAATTGTACCTCGAATATATCGAAGTATTCTTTTTGCTTCTTTCTAGTGACTTTCATGAGGAGTTTGCATATAATGGGCAACACGACCAACGGCAAAGGAAAGGTCAGGACAAGAATGAGTCAAGTATAAAAGACTACCAACAAGCTGACGATACAAGATGACATCTACTTTAGGGGAAGTACAAGTGGCAGAAAGTTTGATTCCAGACTGGAAGGGAGAAGGGGCTGGTTTACAATCTTCCATGTGGAAGTGACGAAGAAGTTCACAAGCATACTTAGACTGGAAAAGAAAGATTCCTTCTTTGGTTTCCAAGACTTGGAGACCAAGAAAATAATGCAAATGTCCTAAGTTTGACATTTCAAAATTTTGCTTAAGACTAGATTTCACATGGGTTATAAGTGTAGGGTTACTACCAGTAAGGATAAGATCATCAACATAAAGAACAAGTATGATGAGATGGTTTCCTACTTTCTTGGTATAGACAATGGGGTCAGAATGGCATCTAAAAAAACTAGTGTCAAGGAGAAAGCTATCCATTTTGGCATACCAAGTTCTAGGAGCTTGCTTAAGGCCATATAAGGATTTCTTAAGAAGACAGACAAGGCTAGAGTTATCCTGAACATATCCAGAAGGTTGTTCCATGTAAATTTTCTCCTGTAAATCACCATGTAAAAAGGCAGACTTGACATCCATTTGATGGACTTCCCAGTTATGTAAGGCTGCAAGGGAAAGAACAAGGCGGATGGAATTCATTTTTGCAATAGGAGCAAAGGTTTCATTGTAGTCAATCCCTTCAACTTGGGAAAAACCTTTGGCAACTAACTTTGCGTTAAGTCTTTCAACACTTCCATCTGATGCATACTTAGTTATGTAGACCCATTTGCATCTGACAAGTTTTCTTCCTTTTGGAAGAGAAACAAGATCTCAAGTATCATTCGCCATTAAGGAACGATATTCTTCATCCATAGCTGCATCCCAATCTGGATTACCTGAAGCTTCTGTAAAAGTTTCTGGATAATGATTTTCGGAAACTTGAGCCAAAAGAGAAGAGGCTCATTGAAACTGAGAACGTGTTTGACATTGATCTCTAGGATCACCGACAAGATCACCAGTTGTTTCACATGTTGAATGGACTTATCGAGGAAGCATTGGTGTTGGTGCAATTGGAGGAACATGAGCAGGCAGAGGTGGATTTTCATCCTCACTATCATCATCAGAAACTGGAGTTGGAAACCTGTCAAGAAAGTTGGAAGAAGAAGAAGAAGAAGGCACAATCATCGAATCAGGCTCGCAAGCCAAAGATGGCACACTTGCCAAGTTAGGCTCACAGGCCAAGAGATTTTCATCAAATTTAACATCTCTTCTAATGATTATATCATGTGAATGGGGTTGAAGAAGTCTATAACCTTTCACATCTTCAGAATATCCAACAAATATGCACTTTTCACTTTTAGGCTGCAATGCTTTCCGTTTTTCATCCGGAATGTGAGCCCATGCTTCACAACCAAACACACGAAAGTGACTTACATCTGGTTTAATTTTACTCCATGCGTCTTCCAGTGTTATACCTTGTAAAAATTTAGTGGGTGTAGGATTAACTATGTAATTTGCACAATTTATGGCCTCAGCCCAATATTGAAGACTTAGTCCCTTAGATTGGATCATACAATTAGCCATTTCTTTTAAAGTGTGTTTCTTTCGTTCAGCTACACCATTTTGTTGTGGTGTATATGGAATAGTGTGTTGTTGTTGGATTCCTTGTTCAGTGCAAAAAGTAGTGAACTTGTTGTTAACATATTCTCCTCCATTGCCAGATCTTAACTTAATAATTTGATGACCAGATTGTTTTTCAACAAGGGCCTTATAGGCCAAGAATATGTTAAATACTTCTCTCTTAAGTTTTAGGAAGTAAAACCAAGTGCATCTGGGGTAGTCATCAATGAAAGTTAAGAAATATTTGAAACCAGAAAAGGAAGCAGATGGAAGAGGGCCACACAAGTCACTATGCATAAGCTCCAAGGGAACCGAAGCGTGCTAGGAGGCATGTTTGTCAAAATTGTCCTGATGATGTTTTCTGAGTACACAACCAGAACAAACACCATCCTTGCAAGATACCATCGGAATACCAGTCACCATATTGTCTTTACATAGTTGTTGCAATGAGCAATAATTTAAGTGACCAAATCACTCATGCCAAAGTTTGGTCAAGTTATCACCATGAGCAACAAAAACTAAAGGAAAAGGTGATGACCCAAAGTTGTTAAATTTGTACAACCTGGTAATATCATCAACAGTTCCAATAGCAAAGACATTTTGAGGATTTTTAAAATTCTTGATTACAACTTGGTGAGGTGTAAACGTCACAGTTTTACCTTCACCTGAATGAGTAATTTGATAGACTGATAACAAACTGCAAGAAATTTTTGGAACACATAGTACATCACTGAAATGACCATTTTCTACTGGAACTGTTCCAGATCCTACAACACTTAGAGATCTATCATCACTAACAAATATTTGTTTTGTGTTACATTTATGCATAGTAGAAAAGATGGCTTGATCCTTAGCCATATGATAAGATGCTCTAGAATCAATGAGCCATTCAATTGAAGTAGAAGAAGAAGATGTAGTATAAGAGAAACCAGAAGCACAAAGTGCATGTCCATGAGTGGTAGATTCTGAAGACGAATCTAGGCTAATGTGGTGCTTCTTCATTGCTGCTTCCAAGGCTGCCATCTTCTTGAAACACTTAGATTCATCATGATTATCTTTCCCACAAAAATTGCAATGACGCTCAGTCTTCTTTCCTTTAGGCTTGGATCCTTTGTCATTTTTTAGATAAGGAGCTGACTGAGAAGATTTGGGACCCTTGTTGTTTGGCTTATTATTGCGAAAATTTTGTTTCTTGGGAAGCTTGGACTTTTCTTTCTGTTGGGACAAGAAGGATTTCCCAGATGTATTTGCATTGTTAATTATTCCAAGATGAATGAGCTTATCTTTCTCTCTAATTAAGGAATCACAAAAAGATTCAAGACTAGGCTCTTGATAGCTAGTTGCAGTCAAGGATTCTTTCATGGAGTAGAATGTAGATACAAAAACAGAATATGCAGGTCCAAGTTTGGAAAGAATATGACAAATACATTGTTTGTCTTCTTTCTTAATCTTGCATTTTGCACATAAGAGTCTAAGAGTTTTATACTTAAATAAATAGTCTTGAATGCATGAAAAATCATTTGGATTTAAGGAAATCAACTCATTCTCAAGTTGATGACCCCGAATTTCATTGTGTTTACCAAACACAGATTCCAACTTTTCCCAAGCTATATCAGGTTCATCAATTTCAGATATGTGGAATCACAAAGCAGTAGAGATTGACATCCTAATCAATCCATGAGCTTCATCACATCTATTTGCCCATTTAATTTTCTTATCATCAGTGGGTTCTGTTTCTTTCCCTGAGGTTATCCTGAAAAGTCCCCTACTTCGCAGAACATCCTCCATACGAGATTTCCATGAGAAATAGGTAGAATTTGTAAGTATAATATCACAAGGGGCAGCCATACTATAAAATAATGACTGAAATAACAAAAACTAATTGTCTGGATGCAAAGAGCTCGAAAAAATATATGGTTTTAAAAAATGTTTCACTGAAAACTGATTTTGGATGATGAAGTTATACTTGATCGAAGAAAATGTTGAAGATGTCCCAAATAGTAACGTGGCAAATATTAACTTGACCAACCAAAAAAAAAAAAACCTTCTTTCCAAGATGAACCTTTGACAATCACTTACAAGAAAATTGCTTTTTAAGTGAATCACTTTTGTAAAATAAGTGATGTTCACTTTCACAATAATGTTACTTTTAAATACTGTGGCAATAAATTAAAAGACTTAAGTGACTCACTTTTTGTTTATTTTATTTATGTGAGATGCACTTTTACAATAAAGTCACTTGAAAATAGAAATTGCATGCACTAAAAGTAACTTAATAAAACTTGAACTCAAGACCTATTAAAGAAGAAAGCAATTTTGAACCAAGTGAGTTAAGTTTAAAAGGTACGTAAAAAGATGGAAAGAGGAAGAGGGATTTTTTTTTTTAACTCTTGTCTTTCGTTCTCTGTGCTTGCCTTTTTTCCCTGCAAAACACAAAAAAAAAACAAAAACAAAAAACAAAAAAAACTTTTTCACTCTATGGGTGGGGTTAGATATTGGTTAGCTTACCCGGAAAGGCTACGTTTTTAAATTTTCTCGTTGTTTCTGATTCGCCGTGATCGCACAAGGTGCATGGCAAAGAGCATACGTAGCCGAGAAGACAAGAAAAAAACTTTCCCTTTCTATTTCTGATTCGCCACGATCGCGCAAGGTGCACGGCAAAGAGCATACGCAGCCAGTGAAGACAACAGTCCGAGACTAAAACAATAAAGATCTAATAATAAAACTGCTACAATATGAGAGATTTAAAAAAATATAAAATAAATCCATCACTGTAACATTATACCTTCAAATTTGCCAAAATTGGTGTTTCTGGAATAAACGAAAACAATTTTCGATGAAATGAAAACTATTTCCTAATGGAAACGGCGCTTCGGACGCAATGGAACAGCTCTCATAGGCCACAAATGCACAGAAAATCCAGAACCAGAAACCCTTTCAAAGTTTCGGCAACACCGGTTCCAGATCTTGATCAAAACCGAAAGTGGCTCTTCATAAACGCTCTGATACCATGTTCGGGTACACAGAGTACTCCCAAAATAACCTTGAGCAATCGCTTCACACAAATAGATCACAGATCAACACACCGGTGTTTGTCACATGGTTAAAACCCTCGAAAGGGAAACAGTCCACGGCCCCAACCAAATAGCTACTTTGAGCAATTTAATATGCAAAAGAAAGAAAATTACATGAGCTTATCATGATCTATCAACTAGCCAAGGACCCTCCATGCTCTTTAAATAGAGATCATGGACCAATCAGGTGTTAAGCCACAGATCAATGGTAAGTATGATTTAAGAGAAGTTGAACCGTCGGATCACTCTATTTCTAGAACATATCGTGACCATCGGATTAGAATATTTACAAATGCATACTAAAGAAACACACTTTACCTAACGGATATATTACACAAGTTGATCTTAACTAACTCCTAAGTGTCTAAATATCCTAACACAATTTAAATTCCTAGCATGTTTATAAACACTGAAACAGAGGCTCTAATAACCTCCTAATGCGTAACCACCAAGACGACTACCCCAACTTTGGAGGTGTGAGTGAGAAACTCAAAAATTATTAATCGTTTGTTCAACAACCAATAATAACCAAGGGAAAAAACACTCTGGGCTAGTCGGCCTGATGTCTAATTCTAGGAAGCCAAGTCTTTTATAAAATTGACTATGCTAGCACATGTTTTAAAATTTCCCCAAGGGGGTATGAACATGTGTTACAAAAAAATAAGAAAAACTTCCCAGAAGAAGCCTTTCTTACTTCTTAATTCTGAATAATAAACAAGTATTCTTTTTCTTCTTTGTCGGCTCGCTTGATACAACCAACTAAACATGACTTAGTAGGTAACGCTAGTCATGGGTGAAGGTGAATGAAATCAACTAAGGCGAAGGGGATGATTTTTAACTCGACGCATCTGGGCTAGAGGACAAAGGAATCCACACAACACATAAGTTGAACTAGGTGAACAATAAGGGAATGGCAGTGTCTCACAAATGGGTGGAATGATGGGAAGGCTCCACCAGACTCTAGACAAGAAATATTTTTATTATTTATTTTCACAACAGTATATACTAGCTAACCTCTAGAGGAAGGGTCCCTGGAAAACCTTTGGGGCTTCCAGAAAATGACAAAGACATGACCCTTTGAGGGTCAATCTCACCCTGTTTCCCTATGGGGACAAATGAGTCGTACATTATACAAAGAATGGGTGCTCATCCTCTAGCCATCAACTTTAATTTTTTTTATTACTAACTTGCCAAACTCCAAGAGCAGGTTCCCTGAAAAACCTTCTGGGCTTCCAAAAAATGACAAAGGATCAGCCTTCTAAGGCTTGCCTCACCCTGATACCCTATGGGAATAAATGAGCTTTACACCATACAATGAATGAGTGCTCATCTCTTAGCAACTGGCTAGTTCACTTTTATTTGCAGTAGTGTCTAGAGACACTGCTATTATGCTGGCAGGGAATCCATTTAGAATAACTTTAAGCTCGGATGCCTTAGTGTCTAGAGACACTTGTTTGGTAGGACTACTTGTGTTGAAGACCTAGAGGTAGACATTCCTTGTGATAAAGATCACATAAACCAATAACAAGATACAATTTATACATGGAGACCTATTCCAACATAGAGGTGAGGGTGGGGGAAATCCTAGATATCACTAATCAAGTTCAAGTCAAGGTTAATCCATAATAGAGGGAGGTCCACGCATGAATGGAGACAGTGAAAATGGTTCCATGACTAGCAAGATGTGTCCTAAAGGGGGGAAATGACCAAATCCATACTAAAAGTAGGGCATGACCAACCAGTATACAAAGGAGTCTCTTGACCAAAACAGTTAGATAACTTATAATTTTAGATTTCAAACATACCAAAAAAGTATCACCAACATACAACCACTAATCATGAAGTCATACTGCTAAAATAGACAACAAAGCAACATCAACATCTATAAGCACAAATCCATGATATCACCTGGGTCATATACCTGCATCAAATCTAGAAACAATCCAAGGATCAATGAACAAACTGTTGCTGCTATATCATGGACATTGTAATACTCTGCTCTGGGTCATAAAAACAATGGCTAACTCAGTCATCAAATCTGGGGTTATGAGGCTCAATCATGGCATAGAATTGGTCAATCTGAATACTCTGGATTTGCTAGAAGTGGGAGATCATCAACTATGGCTCATCATCTGCTAATCTCGTAGAAAAGGGCTCGCTCAAAGAACTGCTCAGGAACAGAAGTAGCCCAGCTACTATATATGTGACAACAACTCTAATAACCCCCTAAGGCCTAAACACCAAGATGACTACCCCAACTTTGGAGGTGTGAGTGAAAAACTCAAAAATTATTAGTCGTTTGTTCAACAACATATAATTACTGAGGGAAAAAACACTCTGGGCTAGTCGGCTTGATGTCTAAGTCTAGGAAGCCAAGTCTTTTATAAAATTGACCATGCTAGCACATTTTTTACAAATTCCCCAAGGAGGTATGAATATGTGTTACAATGTTTTTTGAAAAAAATCCCAGAAAAAGCTTGGCGGACTTCTAAACTCTGATCATGAACAAGTGTGCTTTTCCATACATTATTTGCTCGCCTGAAATTCCAACTAGGTGCAACTTAGTTGGTAACAGTACCAAAGTCATTTTTGGAGTATAATATAATTTTTTGTAGGCATAATGATCTAGCCACATCCTGTTCGTTGGCACTTTAATCACACAAACTAGTTCAAGCTGTAAGAAACCTCATAAAGGGAAGTCGAGCAAACTACAGAAGAAAGTAAGGTCGATTCCTAGGCTAGCAGGTTTTAAAAATTTAGGAGATGTTCAAAGTTCAAACAGAAGCATGTTTTAAAAAACACATGCGCAAAAAGAATCATTCAATTCTAGAAAGCACAACTAGCAATATAAAATCTTCATTATTAGAGTCTATGATGATCAAACCTCTAAGAACATTCACAAAGCTCTTATATTGAATTGTCAGCTAGTGCATACAAAGAAGTTGAAAATGAAATATGGCATTGAATGTGAAGGGGAGTTCTACATAGGAAATCCAAGTGAAATATTAACATAGCATTTTGTAATTGTTGTTTCACCACTCCCAAAGCAGATATCAAATCAGCTATTATGACTAAATCAGTGCGAGACTCTTGGTAACTCTTTCATAATGGCTGAAGCTTTCAGTCAAAACACTTACATGGACGATTGCATGTTATTTACGGTTAATAGTTTAAAGGTAGAGAAACAGTTCTATTTTAACCCATGCCAAGAAATGAAGGAACAAATAATCAAATTATGATTGCTTTTGTTAAGTCATATAAAATTCAAAGTGCCCCTGCTAAAGAAAATTCCTTATAAGCCCACGAAGGTCTTGATCAGAATGGAATCCTCCTAAGCCAGAGAACTGGCATATAAATTTTGATAGGGGTTTGAAAAGTAAAATCTGGAAACCAAGAAATGGGGATGCTAAAATTACATTCTGTTGGGAATAAACTGAGTTATATGGACTCATCAAAGTTAGAAGATTTGTACTTTTGGGAAGCCAAGCTTTGACATTTAACATGGTTTATACTTTTCTCAGGCAAGTTAGACATAATTTTTTGTGGGATTTTTTTAGTTATTTTGACCCAAAATGTTTTCAACATCAGAGGTAGAGATATAGATAAAAGTATAGGAGGGACTATGGACATCTATCAGCATCTATCACTGTAAAGGTACAGATGGAAAGCCTAGTGGTGTCCTCTCAAGACTGTCAGGGACTAAGAGGGTTTAGTTGGGTCAGCTTGGGAGGAGCTTGGGAGAAATCCATCAAGACTCTCCTAATATTCTAAGCCAAAGAGAATAAACTAGGGATGGGCATCTGGTCTACCAACCAATTAAAAGGATGTGTTATCTCACAGATTCACCATCATCTGTGTACATGGCTGGTACAATGTATCTGAGATATGTTGTCACTGAGAGACTCATATGTGTGAGTAATATACAACTAGCCTACCTCCAGCTAGGCTCGTGATGTGCACGTGTTACATCATTAATATTACATTGTCTATTATCTCCACTTTTGCATGAATTTCTCATGAATGTAGTTGCATTGTTGTCTTGCAAAGAAGGCCACGACTGAACAATAATCTTTGTCATTCTAATTTGTGGGTAATGGCACATGGTTCATCAACCCATAAATCAGATCAACCTATAATATTATGTTAACCATGGTGCATGGGTGATTGACTCTAATTAATGCTTTTATTGCAAAGAAGAAAAATACTAACAAAACTTTAAAAACAAGGATTTTTCCCAATCTGAAGCAAATTATCCTAGTCTGCAGAACTCTAAAGCATACAACCTATTCAACATTTTGCCAAATGAAAATTTTCAGTGACCTGAAGCTCAGATTCTTTCTCTTCCGATGACTTCTGCAAATTTTCTCTATCCTTGGCAATATCTGAAAGGTGTTTCTGCTCCGAAAGCCATTTATCCCTGAGACCCTCTAGATGTTCTTGTAACTCCCTCTCTCTTTTCTCTTTCACTTCCATATCCTCTACAAGCTGGAACAGGGAATCAACATAAGGAGACAATATTTTGTAGTCTGCCAACACAAGACTTTTTATACATAAAAATGCAAATATTTAACATTTTGTTGCAGATTCTTCTGAAATAAGAGATCAACGTACTTCATCTATTCTTTTCTGCGATGACTCAAGAAGTTTGGACATCTCATGGAGATGCTTCTCATAAAATTCAAGACCAGGGGGTTTCACATTTGATGATACCCCTGTATTTTTAGGAGGACCATTTGAAATGGGGCAATTCCTTGCAAGGCGCTTTATCATCGCATCATCTATGTGTAATTTTAGTGCCACACACATATCTTCACCCTGCATAATTGACCAATAGAAACTAAATAACTAATCATTAATTTATTCCAGAAAATATTTACATCTGAAACTCTTTCCAAACCTGTTTAGTCTCAAATTGGAAAACATGCCATGTTCCTGCAATTCTCATTTTGAAAAAGACTGCTGTAGTGCTACTACCAAATTCAACGATGTCAAGAAGTTCAGCGAAATGTAAGCATTCCTTTGGAATTGGCCGGAAGAAATGGACCTGCAAGAGGATAAGTCTTGTCAAATGAAAATATTCTTGGTATAAACAACATCCCCTTGTTAACACGAATATTGCATTGGCATGTATTATAAATGAAGCTACATTAAACCAAACCCTTTGTCATGCAAAATTGCAAATACATGCAATGAAAGATAGATATTCACTTAGCTATAGTCTAATACATTTAATTATGTGTTACAGCATATTACTACATTGTGATTTTGATCACAACACTAAATTTTGCACAGGTGTCAAGCTTGCAGGGTTTTCATGGCTAGACAGTTGGATGGGAAAGTGGTACACTTGTCTCCTTGCTTGGAGATGTTTCTACTTGATGGTTTGCTAGGAGGTATGCTGTGATGGATGCTCATCTCCATGGCGATTATTGATGAAGTACATCTACCTAGCAAGTAAAGCAATGCTCATAAGATGATGCACTCCCTCTAATTGATGATTAAAGGAATGGGTGACTAAGGTAATAAGAAAATTAATTAACACTTGGTTATTTAATGGAATGGGAACCTAGCAACTTAAGGTCTCCCTAAGTTTTGAAGTGTTATTAATTGTGCTTTTTAAGAAATAGATTAATTTAAGTACTAACCTTAGGTTTTATAAAGTTTTAGTGTGATTAATTAAAGTTGATGAATAGATAGAACTAATCACACTGGTTAATCAAAATACCTAAGGTTTGCACCTAGCATTAATTTAAAATCCACTTATAGAGTGGGAAAACTAGGCACAATGGTCTCTCATACATATTAATTGAATGGAATGCCGAAGTGGACTTGAAGGCAATTACACAAAGGAATTTTACCATGAAATAAATATTAAAACCATGTTGAGCACTAGTCTAACTTGGACTTTAATAGATAAATTTGATCCCCTCACACATGTTACAATTTTGGAGGGGCGCCCTATTATCCACTAAAGTGGATTTCCAATGAGCCGCTAAAGTTGAGAACAAGTCCCTCATTCATTATTAGTGCTCAAAAGTTCAGAAGACCTTTCAGGACCAAATGTTGGTCCCTTTTTAAATTTTTGCATGTTCATTCCTTGCAAGGAAATTGTAATGAGTTGACGTAGCATGATGAGTTTTTGTAAAAGGCTTGGCCAACTTAGAATTAGCTATCAATGCAGTACTCTAGAGTGTTTTTTCCTTGTTAATTATATGTTGCTTATCAGCGACATATAATTTCTGAATTTGTCACTCAAACCTCCAAAGCTGGAGTATTTCCCTCGGTTGTTAGGCCTTAGGAGGTTATTAAAGCCTATGTGTCTATGTATATTACCATGCTAGTCATCATTTAGAGTCATTATAAACATGTACTATGTCCTCCATAGTTTTTTTAAAATTTTCGAGAATAAAATAATTTCCCGTTAAAACGGGTTAAATTTTTTATAAGTTAATTGGAAAAATTCAAAGTGTCATTAAAGTGTGGCTAGGGGGACAAATTTTCCATGGGGGTGCTCGTTTTCAAACTTAGAGCACCCAATTTACCCCAAAACACACTTTTCCTAAGTTTTAAGTGATTATTTATCGCTAAAGTGAAAAAAATTAGAAAAAGAGAAAATATGGAGAAAAAACCCTAAATCAGTGGGAACTTGTCCCAGACATGTTCCAGTTAAACTAAGGATGATGTTGGGGATAATTGGAGACCAAATCAAGATCAAATCAAGTCGATTCCAATCAAATTCATGAGAAGGACAATTTGTCCTTAGAGGAGCCCATTTATCCATGAAGAAGCTCACCTCTTGTTGTATATGTGTCACAGAAAGAGGGGGGTGACCTACCTTGTGAGAGATGTCGCCTACCACCTCTAATTCACTCTAGTTAGCCCCCAAAATTCTAAAAAAACTCCAACACTTGGAAAATTCGGCCCCCTTGGTGTTTGCTCTCATTTTTCCTATTTAAGCAAGAGTTTTGCTCTCCTTTTCATATGGTCAAAGGACCGAAAGAATGCTCAAGTGTTGTATTGTAGTTGTAATACCCTTTGGAATAATAGAAATGCTTTGAAGGTTGTTATCACATATATAGTAGCCGGGCTGCCATATTCTATTTTTCATATTTCAGTACACTTTTCAGCCAATTCCCTTACATATTAGATGCTGAGATGAGCAACTATGATGGATCATTATTTGATGATGGACTATAGTACTCTCCCATGCCATGATTGAGTCTCAGGACACACAGATTGGAGGACTGATGTAGTCATTTAGCCATTTGCAAAGCAGGAAGTAGTGCCAAGAGTTGCATTAGTAGTTCTTCATTAAACAGATGTTGGTTCAGATTGATTGTTTACATGTGTATGACTCAGCAGATATTATCTTGTGTTATGGTTATCATTGCTTTTATATTCATTCTTGTGACATGTCTTAGCATCTAGTGTCATGATCTAGAGATCATATAAATATGTGGATTTGGATGTATTGATATTATGTATGTATGTCCCTACTTAGACCTAGAATTTCTTGACCCATACTCATTGGTTTTACCCTCCGTAGGGAGAATAGAGGTGATCATTCCCACCATAATTTGGCTTGCTAGTGTTGGTTTCATTGTTCACTATCTCCACCCATCCATTACCTTCTAGTTATGTTCTTAGCCCGACCTACTACTTGACTTGTGGCATGGAGGACCTTTCCCCACTAAAGACTTTGTGTTGGACAAGCTTCCCTGTTTATTTGTGTCTCGGCTTTGAGTTGCGTAGGTTGTGTTGGCTAAACTTGAAACAAATAGCGCTGCCATCAATACAATGTATTTGGAAATGAAATGAATATCTTATGAAAAATCCCATTCATGAAAAGTAGTGTTTTTAAACATACGTGAATGCAAGGCAAGCCTAATGAAATTGGCTTTGAAGTATATTGAAATGAAGATCTTGTGAAAAAAACCATTCATGAAAAGTAGTGTTTTTAAACATACATGAATGCATGGAGTCTCAATAATAAAAATTCATGTAATAAATGCATGGACCAAGGCTATGGAAATTCAAAGGCCCAAAAAACAATGGTTCTTAAAAAGTTATATCTAAAGATTGTTGGCCTCATTTGTATTTGATTTGGATTGTGAGCATTTGTCATGGCGAATAAGTTCCTCTGAACATAATTTATCCATTTGTGAGACACTACCATCCATTGTGTTGTTGCTTGTATGGCATATGCTAGAGTGAGTATCGCCTTTCCATATCCAAAGTGTCACAGTGTCGAGTTGGAAGTCACCCTTCAACCTAGCCTTTTGATTTTAGCCTCCACCCTTCACTAGCAAATTGATTACAACTATGAAGTGAGTATGGTCTTGAAAGTCTGGTCTAAGTTATAGTTAATTAATGAAACTCTATATTTGGTTGATAGATCGGCAGTGAAATGATTGCTACTTGTTATAATTGTTATTTGAATGATTTGTAGAGCATGTCTTAACCTTTAAACACTTGCAGTAGATGGATGTTATTTTGGATTATATTATTGAGCATTTACAGATTATTGTTTTATCTATCTGGGCATATTGGATATTATTATTGATCATGCAGAGATATGTAGGGTGTATGAGTATACACCTTAGATGGATTTGGACTCCTTGAGTCCAATGAGATAGCCTGTTTTCAGTTCCAGGTAGTTACGGTGATCATTTGTCTCAGTGTACCATTCTGGTGCAGTTTTGCCATGGTGAATGGCCTGTCAAAGTAGAGAGATGATTTGTTTAGTTCACCTAGGGCGCTGTATGAGAAGGGGGTGGTCCAACCACTTGTTTTTACCATATTACCTCCCTTCCAGAGAGCCTAGTGAGCTCAGTTTGACAATGCTAGCACTCTAGGAGGCAGTTTTGGACATATCACATTTCTCGAGGCAAATTTATAATATAAAAATGGCTACTGAAGAATTCAATTTGGGTTACTGAGGCAAGGAAATGACATGGGATGAGTTTTGATGATGAGTGTGATGTCTTCCACTCCTTCTCCAACTGTTTCAGCACCTGGATGGACCCACATCCATCTCTCTGGCATATTTTATTATTTTCTGGAGCTTTTGGAGGCTCACGATTTCCTCAGAGAGACACTATTTTGCATTTAAAAAATTATATTTACTTTATTGTGCGATAGGGACACACTATGGGAGTTAGTTAACACCCCCTAAACCCACCATAAGCTTTATTTATTTTTTATTGAGTGGGATCCCCTCTCCTAGGGTGATTTGGTTCATTTTTATCTTATATTATTGTATTGATCCATGCGTTTTATGTTGAGATCATCTCAACCGTTGATTAGAACATTTTGATCTTTTAATCTTAGCCACCCATTTAAAAAGTGGTTATGATTTTGGTATCTCTCATTCCTATTCAAAGGAGAGAGCTTCTCATTGTAAAGGGGTCATTGGCTCTTGGATCTGGATAATAGAAAAACTATTCTTGTGGAAATTTTTGGATCTACTTTGCATCTGGTGTTCTTCGATGGTGATTGGAAAGTCTATTGGTTTCTAGCATTTGAGTATTTGTTGTGAGATCTATATTTTTTTGGAAACATTGTTTTGTCTACAGAAGGGCGACTTCACTTGGGCGTTTTTGCAAGGCTTTCTCAACTCGCTTGTTTGGCATCGCTTGTATCAGGGGGTTTTCAATATTATCAGTGTGATCTATGATTTCATCTTGCTATTTTTCTGTAGCATTTGTTCTTTTCTCTTGACACATCAGATCTAATATGGTTGACGTTTGTTGTGTAGGAGAGAGGCTGCAATGGCTTCCTAAGGAAAATCATTTTACACAAAGGCTTCCTCCAAATCTTCTCAAATTGATCAGGACGTCATAAATCATCATCATCAAGGAATCTACAAGGTTATCAAGGTAAGATCTATAGGTTAGTTCTTCTTCTCTTGATCTCAATCTATTGGCATCTTCATTTTCATGTTAAAACCCTAAATATAAAAAAAATTCAAAAAAATATCATAGATCAAACCGCTTCATCTCTTGGAAAAACCAATTTTGGGTTTTGTAGCTCGGGTCTGTTGCCACCTAAAACACACTTTACTGTGGGAAAGCTTTCCAACCACTAGGTGTGTTCCCGAGGGAAACTATGAGTTTAGAACTCAATGTCACCTCAGTTCCTAACTCCTTCGTTTAGACCCAACTCTTAAAAAGGTCAAGGGGGTAGTCCCTATTTACTATGTTTCAAAGGTTGTGTTTTAGGAGTTAAAAGATGAATAAACTATTTTAAACTTTATGGCAATCAATCATGCAGAAATGCAACAATTTCAAATGATAAGCAAATCCTTCAACAATCAACCAGTAATGTATGCAAGAGAGAAACAATCAAATGATCAAAATGATCAGTGTCGTCTCTACTCAAGCTATGGAGTCACAATAATCAACTTCAAATAATTTTCTTAAAGCATCAACACATTTATTTTAACAAATATACAAGAACATGATGACTTCCAATAAATGAGTAAGTTAAAATCAAGTGATTGTGAAGTAGAGAAATGTAAATGATTGTAACAATGTTATGCAAGTGGTCCTGTAAGTTTTAGTAAATTTTATGTCTCTCTTTGAATTAGGGAATTAAGGTGTTTTTTGCAAAGAAATGAACTATTCTAGATGTTTACCCCAAGAGACTATCTCTTTCGATTAAAGAGAGAATGTTGGGTGCTCAACATGGGAACACAAGGTTCCCACCTAGCTCCAAGGGTCAAACTCGAAACTTGTTGGGTGCTCAACAGGAGGACACAAAGTGCCACGAAGCCCCCCATGGCCTCTACCCCACTAGCTCCACAGGTCAAGCCTCTTTTTCTCCTCTCTAATGAAAATACTTATCTGAGTGCCTATTAAACTAGCCAACACAAATCTTCTCCCTTTCTTGTCACCCAAGGTCGGATCAACCGACAAGGGGAGTGAATACGGGACAAAGATTGGGGCAAGGTTTATTTTAAACGAAATAAAAAATTAAACAATTATTAACAATGCAAGCCAACACAATATTGCAAGGATGGCATAGCCGAATTACTTGCAAGGTGTGAGCAAACAAAAATGAAAGAAAGAAAGATACAAGCCAACACGATTTCACAAGGATGGCAAAGTCGAATCACTTGCAAGGTGTGGGTAAATGAAAATACCTAAACAAAAAAAAACCACTAGCCATCAAGAGTGTGCAAGGATGGCATAGCCAAATCACTTGCAAGATGTGGGCAAAAATAAAGAAGAAAATAAAAAACAAAATGAAACTCTAACTAATCTCAACCCACGCCAATCAACGATTGCTTATAGAAAGGTGGGAAAGCCCAACTTCTATTGCGAGCAATGGATGGAAAATAAATGAGACTTGATTTAACTAAAAATGCAAAAAAAAAATCAAGTCCAAGAGACTCTCTTGGAATTGTTACAAAGGCTGAAATTTTAGCGTAAAGAAAGAGGTAAAAGTAGTGACAAAAACCATGTTTTTTCCCTTTCTTGAGATGGTCTTGAAGCTCTTCTTTAGGGGTGGCCTTAAAACTCTTCTATGGCTGAAATTTGACATAGTTTTGCCTTGTTTTGTCACCAACCTGCTAGAAACCAGCAAACAGAAAATGATGTAATATGCCCCAAATCACTTTGGGGAGGTTAGTATGTTAGTGCAATATATATACAAAATTTATACAAAGTTGCCAAGAGAATAATGTTGAGATAATTTGAGTGAATATGAATAAAAATCAGACTTGAAAACACTCCACAAACTAAAACTAAAATGCAGAAATTTGTATGTAAAGAATGAGAAAAATGATCCTTTGTTCTTCAAGAAGTGAAGCAATGGAGCATCAAACCAAGGAATCTCACTCTTCAATCCAAACAACCTGCAACTTATAATATTTTCACTACACAACTACTAGAAGGTGAGAATCAAATAATGAGCAAAGAAATCATAAACTTCAAACTAGAAAATATATGAACTTCTTTTGCTACAAGAATAAAAACACACAAAATTTATGGAATACAAATACCATAAATCTTACCAAAGCAAATTAGTATGCTTCCTTGGCCAACCAAACTTGTGTAACTCCTTAAGCATGGAAGCAAATCATCAATGGGATCAATGGACACACGATTCCCTCAAAGATTTTGATTACCAAAGCCAAACGGCTGAAAATTACAATGGCCCAAGAAAGAGCAAGGGAAAGAACGAGAGCATGAGCAAGAGAGTGGGTGAGCGTGTGTCTGTTTGTAACCTAAATGAAGAGGGGAAGCTTCCTTAAATAGAAAAAATGAAAGAGAGAGGCTCTTTTCATGCTAGACAAGTGTCACATGGGAGAGAGGGGGGCCCAAGAGAGGGGGGGCAAATTTGCTCAAGGAGGGCAAAACCAAGGTTTGAGATCTCAAATATGGGGAGAGAAACCCCCAATTTAATGCTTTTAACCTTATTGATATGTCAAATGGAGAGGAAACCACCATAGTGGGACCCTTTCCATTGACTTTAGCTCACCCAACCAATCAAAGAGAGAAGGGGGTACCCCCCTAGATTCGGCAACTCAAAACTTGTTACATGCTTGCTCTGAGGGGGGCCCCTTTGGGTCTTAATATTTTCTTAGGAGCCTAATATAAAATTTAGAACCTTTATTTGGCCACCCCAAGTGACTATAGTCACTTTTCCAAAATTTGGCTCTCTAATTAATTGTCAATTTTCCTGATTACCATGACTGACTTTGGAAAATGTGACCAAAACTTTATCAAAACTTGTCCGAATGACTTCAAACTTGGCCCAAGGGTGTAGGGAATCTCATGCCATTTGTCTTGAGTACACATACCTATATACAACATTAAAAATGACCAAGTAACCCGCTTTTACATTACAACAAATTGTCATGAGTGACAATTTTTAATGACCAAAACTTTAAAAAAAGTATACAAAAATTAATGAAATTCCTCATGACTCTGGATAATGTTTAGCATGGTATTGTAGAACATTCCTAGGCCCCAATCACCCCATGGATGTGATCACTAGAACACCTTTCACCACTTTGGAGGTAATTTTGAGTGAAAAACTCAAATAATTAAAATCTATAAAAAGAAATTTTAATTATCCAAGTGAAAAAACACTCGATGAAAGGAATTCCCTAATGACTAATTCTTAAGTGATTAAGTTACAAAAAACTAGACCTTCATGCTAACATATCCTTACAAAATCCCCCGCAGGGGTGCAGAAATTTCATAGAGAGAAGAGAGAAGAAGAGTTGCCTCCCTTGATATAATCATTAAGCACTTCATTCTTATCTTCAAGACACATCCAACATGTGCATGGTACATCATTGTCCACCTAGTTGGTTTTGGTGGTCAACATTCTGGCTCCAACTATGGGATGTGTCTCGATCTGGTCTTCAGGCAAGGAGAGGATACGAGAACTCCAGAATCTCTGGTTCTTATAATCTGTAAAAATATCTCAACTTGACAAAACCTTAGTAGCACAAGTTTTATGAAAAAGTACAATGAACCATAGGTTGCTTCATTAGAAACCAAAAGAAACTTAAATACAAAAAGAAATGCAGAAAGTAAATGCTCAGCTTAAGGAGCTTATTTTCCTATCCTAAGCAAAATAAAATAACATCTTAGGTAAACTCAAATATCCAATGCAACCACCTAAGCATTTTATCGACCTTAAAAATATTTGTCTTGACATTGGTTACCAACCAAAGCAAGGACACATTAAGAAATGCAAACCCGCGTGATGATCCAAAATGGGGAGGCGAGATGTGGAATCATAAGCATGAATAATGTGATCAAACTTCTTTCCAAACTAACAGGTTTTCCCAAAGGCTTCTTCTATCCAAGATTGGATATGACTAATGTAGACATTTGTCTAATGAGGCACATCGACTACTCCATCGCATTGTTTAACAAGGCTTATTGAATAATAATTCTCTGTATAAGCCCCAAGCTGCGCCAAATCATAAGGAACCTTTGTACATGAATATAAAAGCTGAGACTGTTCTTCCATTAATTGCACCCAATCTAGATCTTCATTGTACTGTTTCTCCGAGTCTTTATTACCGATACTTGTGTATGGTTCTGAATGACATTGCTCTGAATAATTATATAGAAAATTTGAACATTCACCTTCCATACCAAGATCCCCCAAAGTCTCAAGATCCACACTCCCTTCTCTAGGCATGTCGTAGATGGGATTCTCGAAAAGATTTTCAAAATTCTCATTTATTGGATTTTCAATATAAGTCCAATAGTCAACATTCCCTTCTACGTCAGTGACGAGAGAGTCTTCTTCGCTGGTATCACATTCCTGGATATAACTAACCTCCTCTTGTTCACAGTGATCATTCTTAGAAGTTTTGGTTTCAAAGATATAACAAGCAGTAAAACATTTCAAAACTTCATCCTTAAGTGGTGAACATGGAGGGATGTCATTATAGACATTACAAACTTCATGAATTTCTTCATAAGTTTCTATAATGGTTTCTTCTTGAGGTGGGTTTGGGGTACAAATGTGATCATCATCACTGAATTAAACATGAAAAGATCCCCAATCTTCAATATTTTTTGTTGAGGGGTCATGAGGAGGATCTCCAATAATGTCTGAATTTTGATCAACTTTTTTATTGAGATCATCATGGAGGTGTTGTTGAACTTGTTCTCTTATCCTTCTTAGTTGATCAAAGCCCTTATCAAAGCAGTCACCATATCTTCCTCACCATTATGCCACCTCTTAAAAAAAGTTCCAATAAATTTTTAAGGGACGTAATGCTTTTATCGGGAAGACCATAATACCACATCCAAGCATCCTCACTTAGTGTACTAACAAATTCCTGCATCTTACTATCTTGATGAAGTACGTTGACATCATTTACCAAAAATGAAAGAAAATATATGATGTGACAGATAGTTGAATCGCCATTTCCAAAAAAAATAGGAAGCATGACACTTCCATCCTTTGAAAAACATGGCTCATGGTTTGAAAGCCTGGGATGCCTGAGAAGTCAATGAGAGGATATGCATTTGAAATTTCTGCTCTAGATTCTTCATCATCCATAATGGTTACTAATAGCACATATCTGAGTTAATCATGCATTTCGAATTGGACTGGAGCTATCAAACAATGGGCTCATCTACAAAATCAATCTCAACATTTTTATGAGAAACAGGGTTTTATCCCTTCAATGGAGTTGCCACGTGAGAAGAAAAATATGCATTATAAATTTCTCACAAAACAAAACTATTTTTGCTTTTCTTGTAAATTATAAAATAAAAAGGTTAGTGGAGTCGCCAGATGAATAATAAACGTCTACTCTAAACATTTATCAAACAAAGCAAAATTCAACAAGAAAGAAAAAGTCATACTCCAGGAACAAAACGATTTGTCCTAGGCAACGATGCCAAAAATGTTGTCGCCTAAAACACACTTTACCGTGGGAAAGTCTTCCAACCACTAAGTGTGTTCCCGAGAGAAACTATGAGTTTAGAACCCAATGTCACCTCAGTTCCTAACTCCTTCGTTTAGACCCAACTCCTAAAAAGGTCCAGCGGGGTAGTCCCTATTTACTATGTTTCAAAGGTTGTGTTTTAGGAGTTAAAAGATGAATCAACTATTTTAAACTTTATGGCAATCAATCATGCAGAGATGCAACAATTTCCAATGACAAGCAAATCCTTTAACAATCAACCAATAATGTATGCAAGAGAGAAACAATCAAATAATCAAAATGATCAGTATGGTCTCTACTCAGGCTATGGAGTCACAATAATCAACTTCAAATAATTTTCCTAAAGCATCAACTCATTTACTTTAACAAATAGACAAGAACATGATGACTTCCAATAATAAGTTAAAATCAAGTGATTGCAAAGTAGAGAAATGTAAATGATTGTAACAATGTTATGCAAGTGGTCCTGTAAGTTTTAGTAAATTTTATGTCTCTCTTTGACTTGGGGAATTAAGGTGTTTGTTGCAAGGAAATGAACTATTCTAGATGTCTACCCCAAGAGACTATTTCCATCGATTAGAGAGAGAATGTCGGGTGCTCAACATGGGAACACAAAGCTCCCAGATAGCTCCACATGTCAAACTCAAAACTTGATGGGTGCTCAACTGAAGGAGTCGAAGTGCCACAAAGCCCCCCACGGCCTCTACCCCACTAGCTCCACAGGTCAAGCCTCTTTTTCTCCTCTCTAATGAAGATACTTATCTCAGTGCCTATTAAACTCGCCAACAAAAATATTCTCTCTTTCTTATCACCCAAGGTTGGATCAACCAACAAGGGGAGTGAATACGGGGTGAAGATTGGGGCAAGGTTTATTTTAAACAAAATGAAAAATTAAACAATTATTAACAATCCAAGCCAGCATGATATTGCAAGGATGGCATAGCCAAATCACTTGCAAGGTGTGGGCAAACGAAAATGAAAGAAAGAAAAATACAAGCCAGCACGATTTCATAAGGATGGCAAAGCCGAATCACTTGCAAGGTGTGGGAAAATGAAAATAACTAAACAAAAAAAACACTAGCCAACATGATTTTGCAAGGTGTGGGAAAAAATAAAGAAGAAAATAAAAACAAAATGAAACTCTAACTAATCTAAACCCACACCAATCAACGATTGCTTATGCAAAGGTGGGAAATCTCAACTTCTATTGCTAGCAATGGATGGCAAATAAATGAGACTTGATTTAACTGAAAATGCAAAGAAAGAAATCAAGTCCAAGAGACTCTCTTGGACTTGTTACAAAGGATGAAATTTCAGTGTAAAGAAAGAGGTAAAAGGAGTGAGAAAAACCGTGTTTTTTTCCTTTCTTGAGATGGCCTTGAAGCTCTTCTTTTGGGGTGGCCTTAAAATTCTACTATGGCTGAAATTTGACAGAGTTTCGTCTTGTTTTGTCACCAGCCTGCTAAAAACCAGCGAACAGAAAATGATGTAATATGCCCCAAATCACTTTGGGGAGGTTAGTATGTTAGTGCAATATATATACAAAATTTATACAAAGTTGCCAAGAGAATAATGTTGAGATAATTTGAGTGAATATGAGAAAAAATCAGACTTGAAAACACTCCACAAACTAAAACTAAAATGTAGAAATTTGTATGTAAAGAAAGAAAAAAATGGTCCTTTGTTTTTCAAGAAGTGAAGCAATGGGGCATCCAACCGAGGAATCCCACTCTTCAATCCAAAAAACCTACAACTTATAAGATTTTCACTACATAATTACTAGAAGGTGAGAATCAAATAATGAGCAAAGAAATCATAAACTTCAAACTAAAAAATATATGAACTTCTTTGCTACAAGAATGAAAACTCACAAAAATTTATGGAATACAAATACCATAAATCTTACCAAAGCAAATTAGTATGCTTCCTTGGCAAACCAAACTTATGTAACTGCTTAAGCATGGAAGCAAATCATCAATGGAAACAATGGACACAAGATTCCTCCAAATATTTTGATTACCAAAGCCAAATGGCTGAAAATTACAATGGCCCAAGCAAGAGCAAGGGAAAGAATGAAAGCATGAGCAAGAGAGTGGGTGAGTGTGTGTCTGTTTGTAACCTAAATGAGGAGGGGAAGCCTCCTTAAATAGGAAAAATGAAAGAGAGGCTTTTTGCATGCTAGACAAGTGTCACAAGAAAAAGAGGGGGGCAAATTTGCTCAAGGAGGGCAAAACCAAGGTTTGAGATCTCAAATATGGGGAGCAAAACCCCCAATTTAATGCTTTTAACCTTATTGCTATGTCAAATGGGGAGGGAACCACCATAGTGGGGCCCTTTCCATTGACTTTAGCTCACCCAACCAATCAAAGAGAGAAGGGGGCACCCCCCTAGATTCGGCAACTCAAAACTTGTTACATGCTTGCTTTTGGGGGGGCCGCTTTGGGTCTTAATATTGTCTTAGGAGCCTAATATAAACATTAGAACCTTTACTTGGTAACCCTAAGTGACTATAGTCACTTTTCCAAAATTTGGCTCTTTAATTAATTGTCAATTTTCCTGTTTTCCTTGATTGACTTTGGCAAATTTGACCCAAACCTTATCAAGACTTGTCCGAATGACTTCAAACTTGGCCCAAGGGTGTAGGGGGTCTCATGCCATTTGTCTTGAGTACCAATACCCCTATACAACATTAAAAATGACCAAGTAACCCTCTTTTACATTACAACAAATTGTCTTGAGTGACAGTTTTTAATGACCAAAAATTAAAAAACACTATGCCAAACTTAATGAAATTCCGCAAGACTATGGATAATGTCTAGCATGGTATTGTAGAACATTCCTAAGCCCCAGTCACCCCATGGACTCGATCACTAGAACACCTTTCACCACTTTGGAGGTAATTTAGAGTGAAAAACTCAAATAATTAAAATCTCTAAAAAGAAATTTTAATTATTCAAGTGAAAAACACTTGATGAAAGGACTTCCCTAATGACCAAGTTTTAGGTGATTAACTTACAAAAAACTAGACATTCATGCTGACATATCCTTACAAAATCCCCCGCAAGGGTGTCGAAATTTCATAGAGAGAAGAAGAGAAGAAGAGTTGCCTCGCTTACTATAATCATTAAGTACTTCAATCTTATCTTCAAGGCACATCCAACATGTACATGGTACATCGTTGTCCACCTAGTTGGCTTTGGTGGTCAATAGGGTCAAACCTTAAGTGGGTCTTCCTAGACGTTTTGCTTAGGTGACTCCATTGGGCCCAAATCCCAAGGCACGATTCTCTAAACCCTAGTGTAACCCCTCAATTGGCCATTTTCTCTTGTGATTTGATCTTGTCCCTGAGGCTCGGGTATTTTGACACTATTAAACCTTCCTTCGAGTCTATCTCGTGGTACTAGATAGCCCTAATCCTATTCTTACCCTCCATGCATTGGTCATGTTTCCCAAGGCAGTGGATATCACCATCTTTTGCTAGTACCTTGATTCCAGATCTAGTAGAAGGGCTCATAAGTCACTTGTATTTCAAACATGGATCAATTTCATACCTCATAACCCCTGATCCAAAACCTAACTCACCTTGTGACTTTATCCATAGATCTAGGGTTTATTTTACCTTACACCTTACGTACTTCAACTTCATTTGATTTGATCTGGTGTTTTGGTCTGATCTCTCCTATCGGGAGTAGATCTGGGTCTCCCCCATTGTTGTCTTGGGCTAAGAGAACATCAAGTGAAGATTGCCTCGATTGGCATGACAACCATCCATTTGGGATTCGAGGCTATCTTGATTCCACCTCTTTAGTTGCCCATCCCTCTACCATCCATCCTGGATCCACCTCATAGAGGAAACTATAAGTTTGGTGATAACAGAGGTCTTATGTGGTGAATGGCTCAAGTGTGTGGATGAACATTTCACAATTCATGAGGTAACTTGTATTGTTTATATTGGTTGTACTTGTTTGGTTTGAGGTGGGCCTACATGGAGAAGTAATCTCAGTAGAAATTTCTTTTTGATTATTTCTTATTGATTAGTTGGATTAGATATCTTGGACGTATATGTTATTTTAGTTTAAATGCATGTTGTTGGCCTAGGGTAAGATAGGCAGAATTTAGTTGAAATTATGACTAAGTATGAAAAGAGTCAGGTCACAGAAAGGAAGAAGGAAGTTGCGCCAAACGTAGAAGGAAGAAGGAGTTGCGATAGAAGAAGCAGTGAAAGAAAGAGTAGGTAGAAGAAGAGATTGCGATAGAAAAAGATATCGGGACGAAAAAAGGAAGTGCAACAGGAGGAAAAGGTGCGACAGGAAGAGAAGGCACGACATAAGAGAAGCCGCGACAGAAGGAAAACATGCGACAAGAGGAAACCATGTCGGAAGGCGTGCAACGACGCAACGAAAGGAAGCGACAGTCGAAAAGATCGTGGGTATGAGGTTGGCTAGAGACAGCGGATGTTGCACGTAGGAAAGCATCTTTGTAATTCAAGTCATTAGTGCCTACTGACATGTGTTTCTAGAATAGGAATGACAGCCTGTTGGCTAACTGTATGAAGTCGACTGAGAGCGACATGTAAGAGTCTATAAGAAGGAAGAACACAAGCTATGTGCAGGTTACTTTCTTAGCTACTGAGTTACTTAATTATTGACTTGCTTAGTTATTTTTGTTTAGCTAGTCTGTTAGTAGAGTGTCATTTAGTTGCTTGGTGAAGAGTCGAAGAAGTATGCAACTAAGTGCGCAGAGTTGTAAAGAACATCAGGTTGATCCAAGCTTTGTGTAGATCAATAGTAGAGTCGACGAGTCAGGAGTAGTAGAGTTATAAAGAAGTCGAGTCGATCGAGGCTGTGTGCGAATCAACTGTAGAGTCAAGTAGAGAAGAACCAACAACAAAAGACCAGAGAGCATGAGAGGAGAGAGAAATCTGTGGAGATAAGAGAAGAAGATCTAAAACAGAGTATGTAGCTCAATGTGCACACAAAGAGGTGCCCTATATTTCTCATGCCAGATGAAGAGCGCCTTTGTGGTTTTTCCCGTATGGGTCTCCATGTTAATTATTGTGTCAAATGTGTAAATGATGAATGTACTTGAGTTGCATGTATGTTGTTGTGAATGAATATTTATGTATTTGCTTACAAATTGAGTTATATGCATTTGTTGCACTGAGGTGGTTGGAATCGTCTATACTCCATGATATTTACTGTTATAGTATCGGTTGATGGTTGAATAGAGTGGCATCTTAACTGTGCATAACTAATATAAGCAATCCACCCCCTCGGTTTTGGTCAAGCGCCTTAGTAGGATTCCAAGGGAAGAGAAATCCCCCACCCAACTGTGGAAACCTGGTTTTGGCAGTTACCCATAAGAGAGATATCTCGGGTGAGATGGCATCTCCATTGCAGGTGCTGCCGACTAAACCTTGCTCTATTGGGTCGATATCTTAGGCTTTGTTACTCGCAAAGGAGGGAATGAACCTGGGTAAAAGAGCAAAAAGAGAGGAGAAAAATGCCAACAAATGGTTTCGTTGCTGGGACTGTGAATCATTGTGGTGAGGGATATGTTTTGGCATCCAACAAAGCCTAAAATCCAAGATTTGGTGGATTTTAAAGCACTAGAATTTGCCCAAGAAGAGAGTAAAGGATCTCTGTTGAATCCAACAGAGTGGTTGGGACGATACCTTTATACGGATATTCATGAGATTTTCTTTTTTGAGTTTCCTATTGTCTTGCATGAGTGGTTATCGAAGTTAGCCACCCATTAAAGAAATTTCGAGGAGAACTGATAGAGTGGAATCTGCAGTTGATTCGACAGCTAAGGAGTATTAGCAGCCCCATGTTGAGGGCTGTTGATTTCTGGGTAGATAGTATTTTGCAAGGTTATATTACTGAGTTTGTTGTCGAAACGATAACATCATATAGTGAGGAGGAAAACAAAATTCTAAGGGCCCCAAGGAAGATACTTGTCATCTTTGAAAACTTGGATAAAGATGCTCGTATGCGAAAAATGAATCCTAAGAATGTGACAGTTGGAAGAACTGTGTATTGAAAATTGGATATGTTACAGACGAGGTGTGTGAAAAATGGAGCAAGCTAAGCGGAATTGTTCCCTGGTGATATTGGAACTGAACTAGAGGTCGGATATTTGAGAAGTGGAAGAAGAATTCAGTCTAGAAAGAGAAGGAAGACTGTGAGAGGAAGAGGAATTTGTAGTACGACCAAAGGAGAAGATTGCGGGCTCACGCCGCACGTTGATGAAGGTTCTTGTGGGTCGAAGAAGAGGAATATTAACCGATATCTAAAGAAAGAGAAGAAGTAGAACCTCCAGACCCAGATCACGAGTACGATACCCCTACGACACCACTCACATTGCCAAAGGTAAGATCTAGAAACTTGTCTCCAAGTGGTTTTGTAAATACAAGCAATATAATGTTGTGAATAGCAGACAAGGGAGTCCGACTAGTCAAAAAAATTTCCCAAGCATACTATTAGTTAACATAATGGCTGGGACCAATATTAAGTTGTCGATATTTAGTGGAAATGGGTTAGAACTTAGAAAACCCAAGGCAACATTGGTTTCTCTACGACGCTATGTGGACTGTGCGACAGGTCCAAGAAGAAGAGATTAAGCAAGCGCAGCTGATCACAACCTTGAGAGTTCGTGCGCTAGATTGGTATATGAAGTTTTCCATAGTTTAAGCAAGAGTTGCACAGAAGACACTCGACCAAATTTGTAATGTTCCATTTTGATAAAAAGGAAATAACTGAGGACTAATAGCATTAGGAGCAGAAAGATACATCAATTCAGTATTATTACGTCATCAGTGTAGTAAGAAGGCCATCAAAGTTCATATTGTAAAGCATGCAAAGCATGTAAGCCTTATTTCTTCAGTGTTAATGTCAACATGAAATTATAATTGCATGCATGAAAAACTGAAGCGTAAACCCTAAAAGTGACATGCAAACCCTAAAAGTACATGCTATTCTATTTAAGAAGGGTTATTGGACCAAAGAGAATATCTATTGTTATTGTTGATTGATTTTGGATTTTCGAGCAGCAGCACAGCATGCAACCGCAACAGTTGGGGTTGGAGACGGTGTCTTCAGCTAGCGAGGGTTCGACAGTGAGATATCTGCCCTAGTCTCTTATTGAGATAAATCATCCAGGTTTATCCATTACATCCATCATATACTACAGTATTCATAGATCCAGTACATTCCGAAGGAATATTAGCAAATCCACGTTTTGCAGCCGAGAGTAGTAGGGAAAACACAGAAGGATTCGTTGGGACCACAAAACCTAGTCTTTCCTCCGCATGTCAGCTTCCTCTTTCTCAGCAGGCCTATCCTACGGTATGCAGTGATTATCAGCCATTAGTTTCTCACCTGGAGCAACTATCAACCAAACAGATCAATTGGGGGCGTGATCAATAGAACTGCCAATCAATTTGCTAGGGCACTTAGAGGCAGCCAAACCTCCACATGTGCCAGTCCATCTCTCCGACATAGACAGACAAGCTCAAAAAGTCTCAGCCTGAACGGATCTCTCCTCCTACAAAAAATTCACCTTCAGTCTGGAGGGTGTTTACGGTACTGCGCGGCGGTAACACCGAAGGAAAATAGCATTATTAGAACACGGGGACAAAGAGTATCTGTTCGAAAAGGGCAAAGAAACAATGGTCGATGATCATAAAACAACTTTCAATACTCTCATATCAGCCATAAAAGATCTCACTACTGGGCAAAAAGAAATGATGAGTACCTTCAGGAAAATGACAGAGAAAAATGGGCCCACCCCACATAGTCCCTTGATTCCCAATACTGATAGGGTATCCACCAGTAGTAGTGGGGAGCACTTACATACCAACATGCAGAGCCATCCCCATATATATAACGAGCCTTCCCGACCTACCATGCCTCAATTCTTAGATAGTTCAGCTACAGTGCCTCTAGCACAAGTAGAACCAGAAGAATCCATGAGTGCCTATCTGAGAGAGTATAGAGCTTTAGGAGATGACTTCCGTTCAGCCATGACTTTCACTAACTTCTGCCACTTTAAAAGTAAGAACGAACCTAGATCTTGCTATAGGCCATTCACCCAGAACTATGAGTTACAATGCACTGTAGGGAAACTGACTATCCCTACCTTTGAGGGTACCTAGGGTGGCCTAGCCCGAAATTGGGTGCAGAAGTTGGATACATACTTCCAGCTCAACCCCATGATTGAAACAGATGCCATTAAGTTGGCTACTTTGCATTTAGATGGGGAAGCCCATGAGTGGTGGTACCATGGGTTAGTGACACTTGGTCACAATACCATCACATCGTACCTAGATTTTACACAGAGGCTCATTGAGTGGTTTGATCGAAAGGACCCTGAGGTACACTTTAGAGAGCTGGCACAGCTCAAGTAGACAGTTAGTGCAGAAGCATTTATTTCATAGTTTCAGAGGATAGCAGTACATGATGAGGATGTTCATGAGGAGATACCATTAGAGCCATCTTGTGAGTCTAGCGACACAAGCACATTCGCTAGTCGGATTGTGGACAAGCCATGTGATGAGTTGGAGTTGGTACACTCTTCATCACCTACATCAGGGGCCCAAATAGTTATGACAGGCCAAATACATGAGGTACAAGGCAATGAGCATAACAGTCAAGATAGTGAGCAATCACACATGGCTTCCAAATGATGGTCACAAAAAGAAGATTTAACATGTTAAAGAAAGCATTATAGCAATGAAAGAGAGGACCAAGATACTTCGGAACACCATATTACAACGAGATGTTGAGCTTACAGCTCTTTGAGTTGTATGTGTCAAGTCAATGATGAGGCTTTCTAGTATTGAAGAGCAGTTGGATTACTTAATGGGGCAGCAGAAGAAACATACTATTGCATTTCAAAACAGTCTTCTTCAAGAGTACATAGACAAGGCTTGCGGTAGCTTGAGTCCAAATTTGAATAATGGCAGATGGTTTTTAAAAGTTGGCCAAGATCAAGAAATTGGGCAGCAGTATATGAGCATTCCAGTTGAAATCAGAAGGGCAGAATATCAACTTTGTAAGATTATTCCTTATGATGGTGCTTATGGATGAGGTCCTTTTCGGGGGTTGGATTGGAGAGAGATTAAGAGTTGGTGTCCTATTGAGTGGACGATTCTTGAGAAGACATTCCTAGCCAAGGGTATAGTCCCACAAGAGCCTTCAGATATTTGGGATGAAATATGCACAAGTTTGCATTGGGATCCAAGTGGGAGACCTTATGAGGGGTGGATACAGTGTTTACTGATGGCGTTACATGGGAGTCTACAGGATGCTCCTTGTGTCAATACTAAGCAAGGTAGCGATGGATGCATTTTGACCTCTGCAATTATCAGATTGATTTGGGACCCTAGAATGACAGTGATTGATAGTTTAGTGATTGCTAGAGGAAGCTTTCAAGAGGTCTCTTTTGATCGTTCCTTTTTTACACCGTGGTTAGTCACTCTACTTATAGGAAGCTTCCACGGGACATTTTGTGATGGTACCGCACAGCGCAGTGCTTTGAGCAGAGGGTGATATAGAGCTCCTAAGATAATTTGGGACCCTGGGATCATCCCCGAATTCAGTTTATTCAATTGATTGATTGTGGATTTGCTTTGGCATTGCTTGAGGACAAGCAATCTTTGGCGAGGGAGGACTATAATGTTCTGTTTTGATAAAAAGGGAATAACTGAGGAATAATAACACTAGTAGCAAAAAGGTACATCAATTCGGTATTATTAAGTCATCAGTGTAGTAAGAAAGCCATCAGAGTTCATATCGTAAAGCATGCGAAGCATGTAAGCCTTATTTTTTCAGTGTTAAAGTCAACATGAAATTACAATTGCATGCATGCAAAAGTGAAGCGTAAACCTTAAAAGTGACATGCAAACCCTAAAAGTACATGCTATTCTATTTTTAGAAGGGTTATTGGACCAAAGAGAATATCTATTGTTATCGTTGATTGATTTTGGAGTTTCGAGCAGCAACACAGCATGCAGCCATGATAGTTGGGGTTGGAGATAGTGTCTTCAGCTAGCAAGGGTTCGGCAATGAGATATCTGCCTTAGTCCCTTATTGGGATAGATCATCCGGGTTTATCCATTGCATCCATCATATACTACAGTATTCGGAGATCCAACACATTCCGAAGGGTTATTAGCAGATCCACGTTTTGCAGCCGAAAGTAGCAGGGAAAACACAGAAGGATTTGCTGGGACCACAAAACCCAGTGTTTCCTCCGCATGTCAGCTTCCTCTTTCTCAGTAGGCCTATCCTACGGTATGCAATGATTATCAACCATTAGTTTCTCACCTAGAACAGCTATCAGCGAAACAGATCAGTTGGGGGCGTGATCAGCAGAACTGCCAATCAATTCGCTAGGGCACTTAGAGGTAGCCAAACCTCTGCATGTGCCAGTCCATCTTCCCGACAGTAGCAGACGGAAAAGCTCAAAAAGACTCAGCCCGAACGGACCTCTCCTCCTACAAAAACGTCACCTTCAGTCTGGAGTGTGTTTATGGTACTGTGGGGCGGTAACACCGAAGGAGAAGAGCATGATTAGACCACCCATCCGGATCTTTATGCATGCAGCGATCTCTAGAGTCATTATCAGCCAGAATATCGGTGGTAAGTGTTATTTTCTATCTGCAAAACCCTAACCCTAATTCAACTATATTTTAGAGCATTTTTGCATGGCAAGTTTGCATGCACAGTTATTTTACGAAGTTGTATGAGAATATCAACATTTGAGATATTACAGTGGTATCAAAGCATGTTCCTCACCAGCTGTGGGCATATATTACAAAATTTGAGTGGGAATAATAGACGAGTTCAAAAAGCCAAAATCTGAGTCGCAGTGCATCACAAAAATCAAAGAAATCAAGTAGTTACCTACAGAGTCTGTCTGGAACTTTGACCAAAGATTTGAAGACATTGACAGCTAAAGTAAGTTTTCAGATGTCGAACGTACAACACAAGGAATGGTTCACTGTCGTGTTGTTACCGCACATCTGAATCCCATCAATGCAACAAAAATAGTGTCGCAGACTGAAGCTCTGGAGACAACCATGAAGTTAGAGTCCCCATCGGTTGGAGAAATTGGTGCAGGAATGATGCAGATTCACTCACAACTATCTAACCTTACATTGCAACTCCAAGACATTAAGAAGGGGAAAGAGATTCTGGAAGAACTATGGCGTACAAGATGCAAAACAGAGGGGCACCATAAAGATAATTTCCTAGCGCTCATGAATTATGTCGCAGTGGGAGCGCCGAACCCGATAAATACCTAAGGGATGCCTTAGTGTAGGATATGTAAGACTCGAGGCCATCGGTCGGAAGAATGTTTGTACTTGCAAAATATTGTAAGTGCACCGGCTAGTCTATATTTTAAATTTTGTAAATCTTTAGGACATGATGAAAAAGATTGCAGAGCATTTTAGCTGCTGCAGGAAAATATGGTGGACACCTATTTGATAAAGACTGATGAGTAGATGCAATCTGAGCGAGCACAAGCTCAATATAAACCTGCTTAATATCCACCGCCTCAGTATCAACAACCGCAATATCCTCAGCCACAATATCAACAAAATTAGTATCTGTCGCAACAACAATACCCTCAACTTAGAGAGGGTTAAAACTTTCAGGGCCGAGAACAACAACAAGGGGGAGGAGGATTTGGTCGAGGAAGAGACCAAGTCATATGTTATAACTGTGGACAACTAGGACACTTTGCTCAAGATTGTGCGACTCCTGCGAATGCATGTTCGTATTGTAAAGCATTTGACCATACTGTCGAACAATGTCCACAATTGATTGCGAAGTGGCAGGCTTGAACGATGGGAAACCCCAATCCTACGCAGAATCCTAACCTGAATCCTAATCAGAACATCCAAATGATTTTTGCTGATCCAAGAGAAGCAAACATTGTTGTTGTAACGAGAGGAGGTGCTGCGACTAGAGTAGACCAAGATATGCAACATGAACAACCGTAGGTGCAACTGACGACACAAAAGAAGGTACCACTCGACGTCCAAAAAGAAAAGGAAGCATTCTTGTACATGCGACCGAAATTTGTCGGAAAGAATAAAGCATCAACGTCTGGAAGGTTGATAGTGCAGATGCCTGAGAACTTTGACCAACTTTTACGAAAGTAACCGATGGGAAAGGTTAGTAAACTTAAATAGTTTTTCAAAAGTTTCTTATCACTAATCCACAATAAAGATGTCGTTGCAGAATTGACTGCGTTGATAGATAAGATAAGATATGATAATTTTATTAATGTCCACAAATGACAACCAAGTAGGTCAACGAGACTGTCGGTTACAATGATAATTTATGCATGTGGGAGGATCAGACAATCTCCTTAAATGTAATATAAGCAATGAAGTAGACAGAAGTAAAGATAAACAAGTCGAGCTAGGATCAAGCATGGAAGAGTTCCTGCTCTGGTTCCAATCATGTAGTCCTGCACAGGGGTGAAGGAGCTCAATTGGACAAGATCCAGGAGCCGAAAAGACTAAGGAGGGTCTGGTACTCCTAACATCTAAGGATGAACGAAGAAAACTGAGAGAAATATAAAAGTGTTTGTTGTCCCGAATCGGGGCCGGTAGGCACAAGTCACCCTCTAGACTGGTGTCAATGGGATGTGGATGGTTCTGGATGCCTCTTGGAGGGAGGTCTAGTACGGATCTACCGCTGAGATCTCGTGGGTCGAGAGCCTCCAGCCTTTGCTGATCTGGGAGTAGGGTTGATATCAGGATCAGTAGATCTCTTGGTGCCCCTGGATGATGGTAGCATGTTGAAGAACGATGTGATCCGCTATGTGGTGTCTAGTCTAGTGGGAGGATGGGGGATTTGGGCTCAAAACCTGAGAGCCTCCTGAATATAAAGCGTTAGACATCTCTGATCGATGTATCTGAAGAAAGTGGCTAGAGTTTGGGCTCCCTTGAACAAGCAATAGAAGCGTCCTCTGGTCTCATAGTAGACAAGACATCTAAAGATAAAATGTGACTCTGTTTCAACTTCCCATAGGTGGCACAGTTGGCAGATCCTTTCTGATCTATCGATCAGGTGGTCTGACTCTACCCGAAGTCTATGTGATCCTACTCTGAAATATCCGAGGGATCTGAAGGGCATGCATCCAGTGATGAAGCGTATATTGGGGATGAACAATAAGCCCATCTCTGATCTCCAAGAAATGTTCAGCATAAAAGGCCATCTTTGGGCGCAATCCTCTCAGAGGATTGATCCAAGTGACCTGGATGAATTGCTTGTAAATATCCTCTCTCATGATCTTATTCAACTCTTGTTGGATAGGTAGAAGGTGACCCGGGGAATCTAGAGAGTACTGGAACGGGGGAAGACGATCTAGCTGGATCCCCACTGAAGTAAGAAGGCTCGAGACCCTTGTGAGCCAACACTTGGCCCTACCTAGGTGGGTAGCACTGGAAATAGTCTGGGCAGAGCAATAAGCTAGATATTGTTGAATTATTGTAACTTCGAAGTGTATTTACTTATTGTACCCCGATGTTCCTATCGGGATAATTACTAAGAGTCATGAGGAATTCCCCTCCGTTGTAAGTCGGGTCATTAGCACCCTAATTAATATAATATTAAGTTGTTTGATTCCTCCCAAAGAAGTTAGACCAGTCAATTTTAGTGGGGCTGACTTGGTTGAGCGAAATGTCAAGTGAACTAAAGAATATAAATAGAGGTGAGGTGCTTCTCATTTGAACACACTCACACTCACACTCACATGTGTAACGCATAAGAGAGAGAGAGAGCTGTAGCTGCAAGGAGGAGAAGGATCAGTTTGTGGTTTTATCTTTTATCTTTTGATCATCTATATTGAGGAAGCTTTTGCTGGGTTTTTCCCATTAGGGTTTTCCCAAGGTAAATCTGTGTTGATCTTGTGATACTGTTTCTTTCAGTGATCCTATCTATATGCTTTTGTTATGAAATTGAAATTGAATACTGATAATCTAGCTTAGCATATGGAATCTTAACATGTTATCAGAGCTAACCTAAATAGGATAGCTTTCACAAGGTGAAAAAGCCTTCTCTCTGCTCTCGACAAGAAATTAGGGTTTTGAGAAAATTTTGAATTTTGAAGAACTGGTTGCATGGAAAATTGTGCCCTCCTACAGCACATCTTCTGAGCCTGAGATTGCAGTTTTTGAAGGAGTATATCTCCGGGAAATTCAAACCCTCATTTGACTTCTGGACCAAAAAACTGCTAGAAGCTACAGTGCTCAATCTTGCAAGTCAATTTTGAAAGGTGAAGACTTGAGATCTCCAAAAACCAAGAACATTAGTCAACTCGCCTCAGTCAAGCACATGTCCTGGTAAGATCAGTTTCTCATTTTCCAGAATTTCAATTTTTTGTGATCTCCTAACAAGATGGACCCAAGCACCAAGCTTGAGGACAAACTAGAAGGCATAGAGAATTACAAAGCATGGAAATACAGAGTTGGCCTCATTTTCAAGGAGAATGATCTTGAAAAATATATCAAAGATGAAGTTGCAGAACCTGAAGAGGATGAAGCTAAGGAGAAGCACAAGAAGGATCTGATTAGGGCACAAAGGATTATTGTTGATTCTATCAAGGATCACTTGATCCCTCAAGTGTCATCCAAGAAGACTCCGAAAGAGATGTATGATGCCCTAGCCAGAATTTATGAAGGAAGAAACATCAACAGAAAGATGAATCTAGGAGCTCAATTGAAGAGCACCAAGATGAGTCGAGGAGAATCCATCCAGGACTACTTCACAAGGGTCTCCCAGTTCAAGGAAGAATTAGAAGCCTATGGAGACAAAATTGATGAAGATGAGTTGGTTATGACTGCTCTCAATGGTCTCACTAGACCCTGGGAGTCATTCATCCAAAATATGTGTGCCAGAAAGGAAAGCATGAAGTTTGACATTGTATGGGAAGATTGTACTCAAGAGGAGACAAGAGTGGAAAATAGAGAAGCTCTATTGAAGGAATATGATCAAGCCCTAGCCACTCATACCAAGAGAAAAAGAAGTCAACCCAACTTCAAGAAGGGAAACCACAAGGAGTCTCAACCTCCCAGAAGGTTCTAGAGAACAAGAGAAAGTCTCCCCAATAGGGACTATTCCAGCTTTCAATGTTTTCATTGTGATAAAATAGGAAACATTGCTAGAAATTGTCCTTTGAAGAGACAAGAATACAAGAAGAGGAACAACGACAACAAAAGACATCATGCACATCTAGCTGAAGATGAGGATGAAGAAGAAGAAGAGGAAGGACCTCAAAGAAAGCAAGCAATAGAAGAAGATGCAGAAGAGTATGTACTATTCTCTGCACTCTTTGGGTTTGTAACACCTGGAGAAGACACTTGGCTTATTGATAGTGGTGCTTCAAAGCATATGACGGGACAAAAGAAAACTCTATCAAAACTTGAAGAAAAGAACTCTCCTCAGAAAGTATCTCTAGGAGATGACTACAAGCTTGATTCAGGAAATCCCCTAAAAATGAAGGAAGTCTTATATGTACCAGGTCTAAAGAAGAATTTACTTTCTATCTCAACTTTAGATAAGAAAGGATTCAGAGTTGCATTCATAGATGGCCAAGTACTCATGTGGCCCAAAGGAAAGTCAATTGAAGATGCAGTTTCCATCGATGAAGAAGAAGAAGGCCTATATAAACTCAAGGGACATTCAGAAACATCCCTTGTTCATGAGACCACTAACCCTAGTGAACTGTGGCATAGGAGGCTTTCCCACATCAATTACAAAGTACTACCTCAAGTGAACAAAGTAGTGACGGGACTGCCAGACTTGAAGATCAACCATGAAGGCATTTGCAAAGGATGTGCAAAAGAGAAGAATATCAAGAATCCATTTTCGAAGAGTGAAACAAAAACTAAAGGTACATTGGAATTGATTCATTCAGATGTGTGTGGTCCAATGTCCTCCACATCTTTGAGTGGTTTTGAATACTATATTACATTTATTGATGAGTATTCAAGGAAGACATGGATATACTTCTTGAAAGCAAAGAGTGAGGTGTTTGAGAAATTCAAGGAATTCAAAGCCTTGATAGAGAATCTTTCAGACAAAAGAATCAAGACACTCCGATCAGACAATGGCGGAGAGTATACTTCAAAAGAATTTCTAGATTGTAAAGGTATGACTACTCCGATGACTACTAGTTTGAAGCTATTGAATGATGACACCTCTGAAGCTGTTGATACCACGCTATATAGACAGATTATCGATCTATTGATGTATCTTACCAATACTAGACAAGATCAATGTTTTGAGTAAACACCTTAAGTCAGTACATGGTGAATCCTAAACACATCCACCTGATTGGTGCAAAACATGTGATGAGGTATCTAAAGGGAAATTTAGATTATGGGCTATGATATACATCCAGTGAAGAAATCAAGTTGCATGGATATGCAGATTCAGATTGGGGCAGAAATGCCAAAGATAAGAAAAGTACATCAGGATGTTGTTTCAGTTTGGGATCTGGCATGATCTCTTGGTTTAGTAGAAAGTAGACCAATATTGCACTTAGTATAGCAGAGGCAGAATACATTGCAGCATGTTTAGCCTGCAACGAAGTAGTATGGCTTCGAAAGATGTTGTCAGGATTATTCGATGCAGAGATAGATGTCATTGACCACCTTTGTGATAGTCAAAGTTGTATCAAGATGACAGAGAATCCCATATTCCATGATAGGTCGAAACACATAGAGATCAAATATTATTTCATTTGGGATACGGTTCAGAAGGGAGCTGTAAAGCTCAAGTATGTTCCCACTGAGGAACAAGTAGCAGATGTATTGAATAAGCCTCTGGATCGTGTAAAGTTTGAATACTTCCGAGACAAGCTTGGTGTAGTCCAAAAGGACCTCTCTCAATAGAGGGAGTGACAGTAGATGTTGGATGCAGTGGTGAGTAGGTCAGTCTAGGGGAGGGTACATCTGGCTAAGCTTGTTTGGCCCGAAAGGGTTAGTAAGCCATACAAGGCTTTTTTGGTCCCCAGGGAGATCCATCTGTCTAACTAGGCTTGTTTGGCTCGAAAGAGTTAGTAAGTTAGACAAAATGCCTAGATGGATCTACCAGATAACTCACCATGATGCTGCTCTAAAGAATATGAAGGGCAAGATGTATCCTCATAATTGCTACTGTTGATTGTTAATGACAGCTGAGATGCTTGATGGTTATTATAGTATTGCTATACTGATTGTTGATGACTGATGAGATGCTTGATGGTTGTTACGGTATTGATGAGATGCTTGATGGTTGCTACAGTATTACTATAATGTTAGTAGTTGATGATTGTTGATTACTGAGGCTTGATGATTGAGGCAGTATTGCTATACTGCCAGCTGTTGATGATTGATGTCATGCTTGATGATTATTTGATATGATGATGGTTGTCAATAATTATTATGTTGTTGTTATGATGTCCATTTGCTTCTTAATCAGTGATTGATTGAGTCTGTATCAGTAATGATACACTGATGATTGTAGTTACACGTTACTTCAGTATTCTTATATTGATGATGGTATCGATGTTTCGGCATCTCTATGTTGATTATGCAGATGATGCTCTAGCATTAGTTGTTGTTGAGTTTTTAGCACTAACAAGTTGATGATGATTGTTGATGTTGTCAGTATCTTTACACAGATATTGTAGATAATAAAGATAAAGATGATGTCTTAGTATTCTCATACTGATCTAATATCCAGTGCTCATAATGACATACAGACAAACGATGATTCAGTATTCACATACTGATGTTTTAAGAAGAAGGTCCAAAAGTTGATTCAAGTAGAAGACAAATAGAAGATGTTCGAAAGTATACAAAAGACAAATACTACAAGAAGAAGATCCAGAAGATGGTTAAGCATAAGACAAATAGAAGATGTTCGAGAATGTATGAAAGATAGACTACAAGAAGAATATCCAGAAGATTATTCAGTAAAAGACAAACAAAAGATGTCCAAGAACATACAGAAGATGAAGATTACATAAGATGTTCTAGTTGAGATCGATGATGAAGATGATAGATAATGTTCCAAAACTTCCTATGACATATAGAGTCTCACCAGACAGTTGTACAATTGTAATAGCAAATGTTGAATACCTTCCTAGTTAAGAGGGAGTGTTAATTTATTGTAACTTCCAAAGATATTCCAAGTAGTATTGTATTCCTCCTTCGGGAGATGAGTTTGGTCTTGACAGTGTCATTGAAAGATGTGAATCTTCGAATGTAAGTCGGGTCATTAGTACCCAAGTGTCAATATAATAAATGCTATTTATAATGTCTAGTTGGACAAGTCGGCCCTGACAACTAGTGAAGTTGGCCCCACCAAGTTAGAGGTCAAGTCAACAGAAGAATATAAATAGGGAGGTGCTCCCCTTCATTTAGACACACTCACTCAAGCTGGTTTTAGCAAGAGAGAGAAGTAGTAAGCGCACCAGAAAGAAGGAAGCAGTTGTTGTCTGGATTTTACACTGCACTAGTTGAGTTCTATACTGAGAAAGTTTTGCGGGGTTTTCTCCCTTGTGGTTTCCCCGAGAAAATCTCTGTGTTCTTGTGTTTTTGTGCATGTTGTTCTTTCAGTGATCTTCTAGTGGCCAATTGTTTTAAGATATCATCTAAGCAATTATAAAGAATTTCAACAGTAGGGTCTTCCCCTTGGTCTTTCTCCGTATTGATCTAAAGTGACAAGAGCCTGTCTGGCGTGACAACTACCCTTTATCAGTAGTGGACGAGGCCCTTGCAATGTCACCAGTTAGCTATCTTACCTCTACCGTCCTGGATGGGATACTATTAGTGGGTAGCTACACTTTGTGTGATAACAAGAACTTGTCTAGGAATCAAAATGGATTAGCCCGATAGTAGTATAAGACAAAAAGGCTACATGCGAAGTAAGAATTTGTGTCGCCCTGGAAAAACTGAATGATGCTTGGTTACATGACCCGTTTCCGACTCCAATTATGGACAAAGTACTAGAGAGTGTCGAAGGTCCATAAATGGACTCGTTCACTAATGGACTTTCTGGTTACCATCATATCATAATCCCGAAGGAAGACCGATACAAGACTACCTTTGCGACGGAGTGGGGATGTTTCCAATATACAGTAATGCCCTTTGGACTTAAGAATGCTCTTGCGATTTTTTCTAGAATAGTAGTTGTTGCTTTTAAAGATTTCATTCACAAATTTATTGAAGTATACTTCAATGATCACTCCCGCTGTTTTTTATGCATCCAATTGGTCGGTCGAACCGCAGAGGTGCAAAGCATACACAACGGAACCTTGGTAAAATTTTAAGAGTTTTATAGAAAAGTTTCTTAGTTAGAAAGGAAAACCCAAGAATCTCTTTCCAGGTCCAGTACTTGGTAAATCCCTTGTTTGTGAACCGTACTTGGGAAAGCAAGGGGTTTATTTTAAAAGTAAAATTGCAAAAAAGAAAGGTTTTCTAATTACTACACTACGCAAATATTTTCCCTTTTGGTAATTCGGTATAGCGCAGTGGGTTTTTATTTGTATTACTTTGCAATGAATGAAACTGAAATTTGAAATAGCAAAGTATCTGTAAAAAAAATTTAAACTAACAAAAGCAAAACCATGAAAAAAAGTGCACCGATGCAAATCCTCCCGAGGGGGATGGGGAGTGGGCTCTTAGGAGCCTACTCAAAATATTTTATTATAGTTTTTACAATGCTTGAGGTGGGAAGTCATCAGTCTTGATTTTATAACTGGCTTGCCTAAAAATCAGAAACAGAATGATTCAATAATGGTAGTAGTAGACAAACTAAGCAAGGCACACTTTATACCTGTTAAAACAACTCATAAGGTTGCTAACATTGCTGTAATATTTATGAAGGAAATTTTTTGGGATGCAAATGGTCCTTATAGATCTCGATCCAAATTTTTTACAAGTTTTAGAAAGATACGATCAAGAAAGGTGCTCTAGGAGGTCTTTGAATAACTTAGATTTTTTTTTTTTTGACAACATTTCTCCTTCTCCTGTCAGTGAAAGACAAAAACCAGCCACTATAATGCACCAAATGTGTCAAATATAATGTTACAACCATAAAATATTTAAGTACTAAATGATTGAAAAATATACAAAAGTACTTAGCAATACTAGATATATTCTAAGAATGGTGCTTTATAATTCTAGATCAAGAAACATGCTTAAAAATATTAACCTTTAGATATTCTTTTGAAAGAAAAACTAAAATACTGAAGCATGTGAGTAACCATAACCAAAGGGGAAAGTTTGATTTAAATTGAAGGAGAGAGTGAGAAAAAATGTTAGAATCCTAGGAATATTTGGGTCGTGGAGTCTGCAAATGGAAAGCTGAGGGACTATGCTCTTCAAAATTCGCTTGAAAGTTGGAGGAGTCAACCAAGATCAACTATCCCTCCAAGCTAGATACCTGCATCAACGTAGAAATCTTTGCACAAGAAAAGGTGTGGTCGAAAGTAGAAACTTGGAAAGCATGCAATTAAACAGAATGTACATGCGAGCTAAGAGATCTACAACCATCAAGAAATAAGAGAATGAATCAAACTAGAACAATCCCTTATCTTATCAGGAGATAGCTCTCCTTGTAGGCCCACATCAAACCAAACAAATGAACAAAGAAAAGAAGCTAATACCAGTTACCTCATAAACCATGCAATAATCATCCACACACAATGATGATCGACACAAGAGATTTTCCTCCAAAGCCTTCTATTATTCCATAAAATACTACAAGATTACAAGTATACAACTCAACATCCTTTCGGTCCTCTCTAACCATGCCAAACAATGAGCAAGATGCTTGCTTAAATAAAAAAAATGAGACCCCGAGGGGCATACCCAACTAAAGAGAGAGGACGAGTTAATCTTGAGTTTGATGAGTGATTCATGGGATTGGTTGGTTGTGATTTAGAGTGTAACTCTAAGGGGATGCCCACCTCTCATAAGAGAGTTGTGCCCCCATTCATGTGCTTTACCAATCCACTTACTATGTGCCACATAACCTACACGTGAGACAAATAAAGGGAAGCTGGGAGTTCATGTGAGATAATCATGGGATATGTGTAAAATTCAATGGCACACTAAAAGGTAGGGTGAATCAGTGGGACAACACTTTTGCAATTTCAACTTTCTTCAACTACTTAAACATAGATCATCATAAGTATATCAACATCAATCAATTGCATAGACAATACAAAACACTTCATAAGATGAACTTGTAAACTTTATTATATTAGATTCAAACGGCTACAACCGTGGGGTCTATCAGCTTCAACTGAATCAGAAGCACCAACTTCTATTCCAAGACACAGCTTGGTTTTTTCTTAGATCCAACTAAGAAAACGTGTACAAGACCCAGCTTGTAGTTACATACAAATTACATCCTATCACCAAACAATCATAATTGTCAGATACTTAATCACAATAACATCATCCTCATTTTTCCCATAATCATATAATCTTTTTGTCGTTCCTTGAACATGCCACAGACAACCAGTTGTCAAACACTTGTCCACTTTTGTCATCAACTCAATTTGTTCCTATCAACAAAGTATGCTCATGTCCATAAGATCTGCTCATCATCTAAGTCTGCTCATATAAACTGTAATCACAATCACATCAATTCAACTTGTCCACTAATATGTCATTATCATATCAAACCAACTTTTCACTTTCTTGTAAGTATTCTTTCAAGTCATCAAGAAAGCATGCTCAGTCATCAAAAATTATGCTTCTAATATATTGTCTAGTCAAACTATCACACAGTTGATCATCATGGCCATCCCAATCAAGTCATGTCAACTATCATACAAGTCCCTGTGTCTAAATCAATACTGCTCAAGTTACTCCATAAACCAACCGATCACAATATTGGTTTAGCATACAATCAACAAGGCTAATTAACGATTGTCATCAGGACTTGTGCTTGCTTAAGATCAAGGACTGTCATCAATGACTTTGAGCTTTCAAGCTTTCTCTTCAACCTTCTGCTGCTATCACAAGTTTGTATACAATTTTACAAGCCTTCAAAACGGTAGTACTTAGTTTATCTATTCAGATAAGGTGTCCTTGGATATCTCATTTGCTGTGTAACTGAGTATTGAATCTGAGTTCTTGCTCTCCTTATATATGCTGAAGTTGCCTTGAGATTACCATAATTCAGAGCATAGGTCACACAATATTAGAACTTGGTTGTCTCATCATGTTCCTGTAGTTGTTGCTGCTCCAGTGGACAGATGTGAATTTAGATATACTTCGAAACCTTACTGCTGCCTTTTTTTTGTATACTGCTGCAACCCCAGTTATCTGTATACCCGAATGAAGAGAAAAATGATTAAAAAATGCACAAAAAGTTACTCCTGATTTTTATTGAGGTTGCCTCAGTGATACCCGAAATTTAGAGTGTTCCGCCTGAGTTGCACTTAGTTGGACTTTGAACCGAGCCACCAAGATGAACAATCACTTGTTCAGATTTCAAGTTTAAAAGTCCTTGCAGGCCTTCCTAGGCCATTTTTTATTTATTTTTAATATGTTCATACCCCATGGGGAATTGTAATAAAATGAGTTAACATGATGACTTTTATGTAAAAGGTTTGGCTTCTTAGGACTTATTTATTAATGCATTATTCCAGGGTTTTTTTTCTTTGTCAATTATTTATTGTTTTTAAGCAATAGATAATTTTGAGTTTTTCACCCAAACCTTCAAAGATGGAATAATCGCCTTATTAATTAAGCCTTAGGAGGTTATTAAAACCTATGCGTCGATGTATATTACCATGCTAAACATTATTTCGAGTCATTATAAACATGTCCTAAGTCCTCGATAGGTTTTTTTTTAACTTCCGAGAAAAGAAAAAAAAAATTTCCATGTTTACTGGCTTATTTTTACTAAGTTAATTGTAAAAATGTAAAAAGTCATAAAAGTGTGGCTAGGAGGTTGTTTTTGCCATGGGGGTGCTCATTTTCTAACTCAAAGCACCCACTTAACCCCTATACCCACTTTCCTAAGTTTTCGAGTAATTATTTAACCCCAAAATTAATAATTACTCGAAAAACTCAAAAACCCAAAAACCCAAGAAAAAATGAAATATTAAAAAATTCAGCAACGAAAAAAATAAAAGATAATTGCTAAAAGAGAGTTGGGTGACTTGGAAAATCATTTTGGCAAGTAGCCGAGCAAGAGGGACAAGTCATATGTTGCCAATTCGGAGAGTTTTTTGAGTTTGGAACTTTCCTCTCAAGTGGGGGAGCACATCCCAAGACAGATGGAAGTTTGGGTGATGTGGATGATTTTTGGTGATGTGGATTCCAAAGTTTTGGAATTTGCTTCTCCTTTTTCCTTTATCCAACTCATTCCAACCTTTCTCCAACCCACAACCAACTCACTTGGAGCTAGCACGTCCTTGAGGAGATGCATTCCCCTCTCTTTGTCAGATTTCTATTTAAGCAAGAAACCTCTTTTCATTCTTCACGAATGATTTGGGCATTGAACCTTTGCTCTTGTATGTAGTAGTTTATTATCATTGAGAAATAAAGTGAAGGATTTGGAGGAATACTTGTGTCGGGCATTAGTGTGTGGTACACCCCCTTAAAATGTAACATCGTCCTCGATGTTACTTATTCTTCTTCTTCAGAAACCTCCTGGAACATATTCGGGTATGCTTCCCGCATCTTACTTTCCAGTTCCCAAGTAGCTTCTTCAGGACTAAGGTGCTTCCATTGCACCTTCAGTTGTCTAATTGTGCGGTTCCGCAGAGTAATCTCCCTCCTCCCGAGGATACAATCCGGTTCCACCAGAACTTCCACTTCTGGTTCTACCTGTACAACGTTCCAATCAATCACATGAGTAGCATCATGAACATACTTTTTCGAAACAGAAATATGAAAAACATTGTGTACTTTTAAATTAGGTGGTAACACTAGCTGATATGCTACTTGACCAACTCTAGATAAAATTTCAAACGGACCACAGTAACGTGGCGCTAATTTTGCACAACTCCCCAATCTTAGGGAGCTCTTCTTTGGTCTTACCTTTATGAACACATGCTCACCCACCTGGAACTCTTTAGGAGTTCTTTTCAAATCTGCTTGGCTCTTTTGCCGATCCTGGGCAACCTTCAAGTTCTCCTGCACTTGTTTTACAATCTGTTCCATTTCTTTTAATAGTTCGGGCCCCAACACTAATCTATCTACTGGATTATTCCAGGAGATAGGAGTGTTACATTTACGTCCATACAGAATTTCAAAAGGACTGAACTTAGCTGATGATTGATAATTGTTATTATATGCAAATTCTGCTAAATGCAAATAATCCTCCCACTTACCTGGCTGATCCTTAACATACATTCTTAACAGATCTTCCAACACCTGATTAACTCTTTCAGTCTGTCCGTCCGTCTGAGGATGGAAAGAAGTACTAAAATTCAGTGTTGTGTTTAGTCCTTTAAACAAGGATTTCCAGAAATTCCCAGTGAATTTAGGATCCCTGTCTGAAATAATAACTTTCGGTACACCATGTAGCCGAAAAATCTGTTTTAAGAAAATGTCTGCTATATTTGCAGCCTTGTAAGTGGTTTTAACAGGAATAAAATGTGCTGCTTTACTTAATTTATCTACTACCACCATAATTGAATCATTCTGATTTTGATTTCTGGGTAATCCAGTAATGAAATCTAAGCTGATTATTTCCCACTTCCAGCTAGGAATAGGCAAAGGTTGCAATAACCCAGCTGGATGTTGATGTTCTGTCTTTACTTGTTGACAGTCCAAACATCTAGCTATATACTCAGCTACTTCAGATTTCATATTAGGCCAGAAATAATCTTTTCTCAACATGGTGACAGTTTTTTGGTAGCCTAGATACCCTGAATAAGGGGTTTTATGCACTTCATCCAGAATCAGTAATTTAATTTTAGACACATTTGGCACATACAGTCTGTCCTTAAACATTAAAAATCCATCTTTATTTAAACTATAACCCTTAATTAAACTTTCTGTGGGTTCTTCCTTAGCTATAGCTTGTAATTTTTGGTAAATTTCATCCAATTTTATCCCTTCAGTTAGCTGTTCGCTTAAATCAGAATTATAAGTACTGATTGCTGTTGTAAAATTCAGTTTTGCATTTCTGCTCAAAGCATCAACTACTTTATTTTATTTTCCTTTTATATGTTGAATTTCGAAATCGTATTCACTTAGGAAGGATAGCCATCTGGCTTGCCTTGCATTTAAGTTAGGCTGATCTAAAAGGTATTTTAAACCCTTATTATCAGTCATTAAAGTAAACTTTCTACCTATTAAGTGGTGTCGCCACATTTTCAGGGCATGAATAACAGCAGCCAGCTCTAAATCATAAGTGGCATAATTCTTTTCATGGATTTTTAGCTTCCTCAACTCATAGGCAATGACATGCCCGTCCTGAGTCAGTACTCCACCTAAACCGTCATTACAAGCATCGGTACAAACCACGAAATCCTTATTGGGATCCGCTATTCTTAAAATTGGCGCAGTTGTTAATAAAGTTTTTAGTCTCTTAAAGCTTTCTTCACATTTTACGTTCCAATCGAACTTCTTGCCTTTCTTTTGCAAGGAAGTAATTGGGTTGGCTATTTTTGAAAAGCCTTCTATGAATCTCCGGTAATAACCGGTGATTCCCATGAAAGACCTAACATCTGTTACGTCTTTTGGTACTGGCCATTCTTCAATTGCCCTGATCTTTTCAGGATCAACTGAAATCCCTTCCTTCGTCACCACGTGACCTAAGTACTGGATTTCATCCTTGAAGAAATCACACTTACTGAACTTTGCGAAGAGCTGTTGCTCTCGCAGTTCTTGTAAAACTATCCACAAATGTTCTTTATGTTCCTCTTCATTTTTAGAATAGATCAAGATGGCATCGATGAATACGACAACAAACTTGTCTAAATATTTATGCATTATGTTATTCATTAGACACATAAAGACGGCTGGGGCATTAGTAAGCCCGAATGGCATTACGACAAATTCGTAATGTCCATATCTAGTTCTAAAAGCTGTCTTAAAAATGTCTTCTTCTTTTATTCTCACCTGGTGATAGCCTGATCTCAGGTCTATCTTAGAGAACACCGTAGCTCCGCGCAGCTGATCAAACAGATCGTCTATGCGGGGCAACGGATATCTGTTTTTAATCGTCATTTTATTGAGCTGACGGTAATCTATGCAGAGTCGCATAGTTCCGTCTTTCTTTTTAACAAATATTACTGGTGCTCCCCAGGGGGAAACACTAGGTCTAATATATTTCTTATCGATTAATTCTTTTAACTGTGATTTTAATTCGTTAAGTTCCAGAATGTTCATACGGTACGAAGCTTTCGAGCTAGGTACAGCACCTGGTACCAGCTCTATTGTGAAATCCAGTTCCCTCCTAGGAGGTAATCCTGGAATTTCCTCCGAAAAAACATCAATAAATTCATTTAACACAGGAATATTCTCTATTTTATTTTATCTTTTTCAACATTATTTGCCTCATCTGTAATGATTACAGCATAGGCCTTGCATCCTTTCCGGACTGCTCTTTTGAGCTGTAAGGCAGAGATCTGCCTAACCACAGTCTTCCTAGGAATACCTTTAACTATTACAGGTTGTTCATTATTATTTACACATGTAAACGTTTTATCAAAACAGTTTAAAACTACCATGTGTTGTTCTAACCAGTCCATACTAATAAGTATGTCATACGAGCCAAGTGGAAAAACATTTAATTTAACAGTAGTTTTAAAATCATTCATATCTAAAGCACATTCCTTAACATAACAGTTTACCTTCCTTTTTGCCCCTGTGGCTAGTTGAACTAGCCAAGAGTTATCAAACTTTTCAACGGTCAGATTACACTTTTCTACTATCTGCGGTGAAATATAACTAAGGCTAGCACCCGGATCTATTAAAATAGTTACAAGAGTTTTGTTAACCATACCTTCTACTTCCACCATGGAAGTTTGGTACTCAGCTTGGCGATTCTCCAACGCTGCATTGATTCGGGGCATGTTCCTTGCAAAATCTCCAACAGTCATTTCATCTTGTATTGTATGAATATTGTTGTTTGGCTTCTTTCGGTTTGGGCAAACTGAAGTATAGTGTGGGCCATTGCACTCCCAACACTTAACAGGTTCCTTCCTTTCGAAATTCTTAGTAAAATTTCCATGATTGTTAGAAACCTCCTTGCTGCCCTTG
>LPNX010128535.1:60372-159655 GCA_001517045.1 Pseudotsuga menziesii
CTCTTTCTCTTTGATTCCCTTGACCCTTTTCAAATCTTGCCACCATATATCTGCCTTCCCTGAAAGGTTATATATGGCCATTCTCGCCTTCAGCTGGTTTGAATAATTATAAATCTGAAAGTATTTTCTCATCCCGGATAACCAGGATTCTGCCTCTTCTCATTTTTCCGTTTCTCCATTGAAAGTTGGGGGTTCTATTTTCTTGAACTCCCCAGAAATCTCTTCGTAAGGTCTGTACTTTTTATTTCTCTTATACACCTCAGCTTCGCTACTATCACTGGTAGAATAATAGCTTTGTTGTTCCTTAAGGCCTTCAGATGAGGAACTGCTATCAGATTTAGCTAGTTTCATCTTTTTGGCCCCTTTTTGATGACTAGCTTCTTCAGATTCAGACCTTCTATTTTTCCCTTCAGTCTGAAATTTCTCTATCAGAATTTGATTTAACTCCTCTTGCGTCTTCAGAATTCGTTCATTATCCTTCTTGACTGATTCTAATTCAGTCTTTAAACCTTTTATGGTCTGCATCAACTCTGAGGAGTGAGCAGTTATCTCCTCAATCACAGGTTCTCTAGACATCTGTCTGGTCTCAGTGTTTGGAGATTCCTCCCCAGCATATTCTCCTAAGTTCTCCATACCTGTCTGTTAGATTCAGAAAAAAAATATTTTTCTGCTTTTCACATAAAACAAAATACAGATTAGTATATTATTTTTACTGTTATGCGGAAAGTAATTGGGCCACGACAAGGCCTAGTGTTTGAACCATGCTCTGATACCACATGTCAAACCCCAAAATTTCGAAAAAATTTAAAACTTTTATAAATTGCATATAATCACACTAAATGCAGTCATTAGCTGTTTGATTAGTTTATGCTACTGAATGATTATTAATTACTCTGTACTTTGAAGAGCAGTTTCTTTTTTAGTTACTGATTGTTTTCTGTTTGCAACCGCAAGGGGGATTGCTATGACAGATTTGGCTTACTTAGCTACTAAGCTAATGCAGCAGTTTCTCTGTCTCTTACAGATATACAGGTAAGGCTTGGGTTGCTGCTAATAGATCTTTTGAAGTATTAGATAATAAATGCTGTACCAATTCATTCAGTAAAAAAAAATATAAATGTATGCTAGCCAGATTTATCAAGCTTGTACAGGTAAAGCTTTTCCTTTACTTCTCTTTAAGCTTTCACTGATAGAAAATTAGAATTACCAGAGAAAAGATAGTTGTTTTCCTTTATAATAGTAGAATTAAGTATCCTTATGAAGTACTATATCATTATTGAGTTTACTGTATGCAATCATACTATTTAATATCTTGCACAGTAATTAAAATTTGGTTGTCATGTTCGATCCTATTGTACTTATCTGATGTTCCCACATCATGACAGGTTTTTAAAATTCAAGATATGATTTTGTTTTACAACAACAATTATAAGGATCTGAAGTTTGATAACAACAATATATACTTCTCTTACTTACAGTCATTACAGGGTTTTCTGCTAGATAAAAATTCTTCTCTTAATCATTTTCAAGAGTTTGAACTGCTGGAAAACCACCTCTATTTCCAATGATCAAAGACTGAATAAAATCTATGAACACCTGTAGAATTAGTCCTAGATTAACATAATCAATCTTATTAAGAATTTCCCAGGTTAAACTATCATCAAGAATAGCGCTAATACATTATATAAACTACTTGTCCACCTTCACTTACTCATTCTTAAAGATCTTTGAATAAGAGTAATAACAAAGTCTACTTGTTAGCACAATAAATCTAAGACTATTAAAAGATTGCTCAAGTATTTACCTTGACAAGTCCAAATGAACTGGTGTAAACTCAATCCAAAAATAGTAATTTACATAGCAGAGTTCTACAAGTTAAGTCCTAGAATGACTAGTCTTTTTACCAACTATGCAAGGCTATAATCATACTAATCATTAAAGTGGTAACATATAACAACTGCACTTATCATTAATAAAGAAATGTTATACTTATTGCCTTGATTGAAGACTAGGGTATGGTCATAAGGTCATAGGGTTGTAAGTTCTATGAACCATTACAACTCAAAGTTGTACCCTTATCCCTATAACTTATAGTGCAAAGTTTATGAAGCAAAGTTTATAAAGCAAGGTTTTTAACCTTGAATGAGGTCGGAATTGCAAGGATTATAACATATACACTATACCAATGTTAACATTACCATGCAAGGATTATTAGCATACTCTAATGTTTATAAGGCATAGTTTCATATGCTATAATCTAACAATGCAATTGTGTGCAGGTGTGATCATAGGTTAGCGACTATATGGAATCTCCATTTGATGATTTGTTTGGGGAACAAAATGATTGTGTAAACATTACAACTCGACCCACTCGTAAGCAATTATTAAAATGCCGTCGTGGTCGTTTCCCTGCCATGCACTGGAGGATTAAAAGATTGACTCGACCCTAACTTCTATCAGTCTCTCCCTCGCCTTCGGGCTTGAAGGCTCTGCAAAACCCTCCTAGTTCGATTTGGTCAAAAGCTCGCTTAATACAGATCCAATGCTGCTTTCATCCTTCATGCTTCTTCTCGGCTCAGTGTGGAAGTCTGTAACTCGTTTCTGGCAGTCATAAGGCCGTGAAGAACCCAGGGTTTTTCTTGCGGTTTCCACAGTCGACTCTGTCGCGGCGTAAGAGAGATCTTCGACTTGGTAAATGACAGTCTTTCCATTTGGAAAGATATCCTTTGTCTTTCTTCCAGCGTGTGCTCTCACAGAGATAAAGGAAGGTTATGCTTCCTCGGCTCTCGGTTGTTAAACTGTTTAACAATGGCTGCTTATCTTCGATCTTCACCGGTGAGTTACAGCTCATCCATTTGATTTATTCGTGAATACATTTAACCCATAACATAATAGGGTTTTAACTAATATCTGCTCCTTTGTCCGCAGGTTTGATCCCTTTGATGAAGAGCGAAGACACCAGGGTTCGAATATCAACTCCTCTCCGGTAAGCCCGGTCTCAACTTGGCGTTTCCCTTGCTGGTTTGCTTATGGCTGTTAGTCGAGGGTTTGAGTGATACGATAATGAGGGTTACTTCAGTTCTGTTGTTAATCCTTGGCTGTAAGTTTAGAATGGGATTATTACAAATTCAACCCTTGCTGTGCAAAGGTGTTGCGACCCCGGTCGATCTTGTAATTACTTGACTTTTGCTGCATTAAGGTTTTTATAACAGAAGTGTTGTATCAATGTATAACGGCAATGACTGCGAGCCTGCCAAAAACTGAGGTTGCGTCCTCTATACTTTGTTTACTCTGTTGTATTCTTAAAACCATACAGGGTTTTTACCCGATTTTTGAATATGGTTTAATATGCAGCCTTTCTATATTTTGGCTTGGCTGTAGCATGCGTTTTGCTCTACTTTTCCATCTCTGTACATAAATAAATAGATTAAAAGTTTATAACCACATTCTTTGTGGGTTTTATAGTGTGGCCGTGGATGAAATATTTATTATATTTGTATTACTGTGTTTATAGGATTCAATTCTTAATTGCTGTGGAGATTAGGTCAATTGCTTAATCTATTATTATAATTTTTAACTATGTTGATATCTATTATACTGTGTTGATATTTAATAGTTAAATGAAAGGTACCAACCTTAATAGATGAATTTGATATTTACTGTGCTGTATTTTGAAAGTAAATCTGGGTTATTAAATTATTAGTAACCCTTTTTTTAATGATTTACTATCCTTACTTTACTAGGCATGAGTCATTGGTATATTTATGTGTTGTTGTCATGTTTATGTGGAAGGGAAGTAAGGACGTTTTGATTTGGGTGTAAAATTATGGCGTTGTGTTATAATCAACTTTACAATATATTTAGGTTTATTGGGTTAAAGACTTACACACAATATTGAATTAAACTTAAGCAGAGAATGTACAATTTTTAAGAAGGGATAGGATTTCATATCCTAGAGTATGGTGTATCTTAAAGATGTGAAACAGGTCATAAGATAACAGTGATAAACTAAAAGGAAATTTTATTCTAGGCTAAATTCGTTACCCTTTTCATACCTAATCGAGTTAAGGTCTAAGGGGTATCCTACATATGGTATCAGAGCTAGCTACAACACTAGACCCCTAAGAATGGGCTAACATAATGATTTTGCAGGAAGGACGAATTATGTTGGGAAGAAATTGCGACAAGGCTGTTGATGCTCGAGTTGAAACCAGATAAGTACCATGCCAAACACTGTTTCTTTGCATGCTGAATGATTGGTCTCTACAATAAAAGTATTGGTTTACTGTTTAGATAATACTTCTGAAATATAAAAGTGTATAAGGTTATACCCTTGTACCAAAACTGTATCTGTTATTACTATTCTATTGTATTATTACAGGTTATCATACAATGCTGTGATTCATTTAGTAAAAAGAGTTCTGTATATTAAGTACTCTTCAGTTTATTATTTAATAAATTTGTTATTAAATTTTCTTTACAGGTTTTATAACCTGGCTTCTATTTATTTAGATGTTATAAAGAAAACAAAAGTAATCCTTTTTAATAAAAAGGACCTGTTATAATCTTACTAATTTTTACTATTGTCTTTTTATATTGTTTATTTACTTTACAATGTATAATATATTACTAGTTCATAAATATACTTTATTTGTTTACATTCTAAGTATAAATAAACTAAGTTTATAATAATATACTACTTGATTGTTATTGTTATATATAATATATCTAATGTTGATACATTATTGATAATAAAAGAATAATATTATTTATTCTCAATGTTACTATGATTTATATATAAATGTTATTTACCCAATGTTCTAGTTTGGGTCCTTTATTTAGTTGTATTATTTCTATATATTACTTATTAAAATTGTTTAGTGTATTCTCATATACCTATATTTATAAACAATTGTGTATGTGTTTACTACAATTAAAAAAAAATAGAACACCAGTTATGAAATATATTTAAACTTGGTTAAATCGAAGAGTATACAGTACTTAGATAACTACATTCTTAACTATTTTGCAGACTGATACAAATAGGATTCATCTGTAACATCGAACAGATAATTTAACAGATACATAATTTATATCCTATTGTTAGTTTTGCTTTATCTAACCCTAAAAGGTTAAATCCTCTTTATCAATTTCTTGCTGCATTCTTTGTTGTTCTAACCGGTCTTTGAAAGATTAATGATAATTGGTAGAAGAGGATAAATAAGTAGTTTCTTATTTGTTTCTCTGAATTAATTATGTGAGTAGATCTTATATTTGTATGTTTTACTTGTTTGTATGCATAATATCTAGTCTTTTGCTTAAATACTCCCGGATATAACGCTTTGGAGTAGTATTGTTCAAGATGTGCAGGGATATCTAGCGTGGAGTGTTCATTCTTATTTGATTCCACCATATCTCTGCAATTTGTTTAAGAATATTTAAATCCCTCCGCTCTCTACTTGAGGACTCCATTGCCCAAGCTTCAAATCTTTGTGGCATCTTTCTTGTCCTTCTTCCGTCACTTTAAAAAATTAAGATTTTGGTTACTAGTTTTCATTTTTTGCATATTCGAATTTCACTGAAATATTGGAATATCTTAGCTTTCTAATTTACATATGCAAATTTAAAGATTTAGATCTGATCATTAAAGTTCTATTTTTCAAGATCTGATTGCAAGCAAGTACTAGTTTGATTCCTAAAATTTTCTATCTTTAAAGTGCTTAATTATTTTTGATCAAATTTTTATGTTTTAATCTGATTTTCTATCATATTAAATAAAAATTTGTTCGCTACTTTGCAGCAGAGATTGGTCTGATAAAGAGGTACTCTGGCGAAATTTTGAAGATCCAAGTCAAACCGAAAGCCCCTCTTTTCATACTTCTTTCATTGGCCATTTCTCAAAGGCCCTTAATTGTAAAAACGTGTCGCTCCTATTCTACAAAGGAACACAAGTCCTTCTTTCTTCTAATCATTGTAAAAAGAGAATCAAGTGGGCATCCAAGTGCCCACACCCCATGCCCCCAGAGGGGATTCACACTATTTCATTTTTTTATTTTTTTATTTTTTCTTTATTTTTCTAGTTTATTTTAAGTTCCTAAAGTAAAATTAATCAATCCAGCTGTGTGTTTTCTCGGTAACGAGAGTATCGACATTGAGATTTAAAAAACTCACACTTAGCTTTAAAAAACTTAAAATATCCAAGACTTCAAGACCCCGTATGCTCTTGTGACCACTGCAGGCCTTTGACTGGATTGATGGGACAATTAGAAAGGAATTGAAATGACTAGTAATTAGCAAAACACATCAATTAATCCCTACAAGTGAAAATACAACACTTATGCGATTGTACTAAGTTGTGGGGAAATTCTGCAAGTGAAGCGAGAACCACTAGAAAGTGACCGCAAGCTACCGTTACGCTACACCCTCGTTTGGTGTAGTGTTGAACATAGCCTCATGACTCCATCTAGCCCAAATGTCACTGTGAGAGTCACTTCTTGGTAAATCCGGACACATTTCTCGTACCTTCGGGTTTATCTGGAATACCCTTTTTTTTCCCTTCATAAGAAAGATCATTACCACATTAATAAAAAAATTTAACAAGAATTGACCCACTCCCTAATTACTCACTTAATAATCTTAAAACTGACCAACTGAGACAACTGCAATACTTCACGAGACTTCACTAGCAACCCTTTACACAAGCACTCCATTAGCATTGGTCTATTTTGGCAATCTTGCTTATTTTCTTTATTAAGTTAATCATTGTGTTGTGTGGAATGTTATTTATGCTAGTTAATTAAATATTTTGTAGTTATCTTTGTTTCAAGGTTTTATTGTATCTCTTCTCCTAGACTAATTGTTGCATTGTTCTAGTTTAAACACCATAGTTTATTTACTAGGGACCACCCCCCTTCGCTTTGCTAGGAGAGAGCCTAGACGGAGGAGTCAATATCAAGTGACAGCACTTGACTCTTGCTTGCCCCCAAGGTTGCACCCAGTGGCTTGAAGATTTCTGCCATGTGACCCGAGGTGTGAATTAGGCGGCAACACAGAGCACTGTCAAAACTTGACTTTAGCTATTGCCACCAAAAAAACATTGTCTGTTTTAGTGAAATCTTCCTTAAAGGGCATTCGAATTTAAGAGCTCATCCACTACTCACTACGCTTTTGGAATGAAACAAAAACGTGGTATTTATAGTGGTATTGTAATTTGTTTTTTTATTTTTTAATTTGGGCCGACCTTACTATATATATATATATATATTCTTCTTTTATCTCTAACTAAGGCCGACCTACTATATATCCATATATATATATATATATGTTATACACCAATTTTCATCAGGAGGTTGACCTTGCTTGATGTTCACACAACTATGTCATCATTTAATTGGTTCAAGGTGTGTTTTCCATGTCATTATCTAATTTGTTCAGAGTCTAATGAGCTTCAAACAATTCAAGGGTTTCATCATCAAGATAAGGGTTGAAATGGACTTCTTCAAAATTACAAAGGCAACATTCATCCATGCAAGAGCCATCATGTGCAAAGGTATGACCATACCATCATGTGTATGGGTTCTAACACCCAAGTCTCCAAGACATGACCATAAATTCTTCATGGTCCAAGATACTACAAGCAATGGGGTCATCATATATAATGTCAAGGTCCTTCATATACTTATGAGCCACATCATACCCAGATGACCACAGACTAGGTCATTTGGCCCACTAGGTGTTCCAATGGCTCCAAAGCCCAAGATGCCAAATCTTTGTCCTTTGCTTGCCATCATCCTTGTCAAGCTTTCTTACCATGTCATCATCAAGCCTTTTCCCTTTGCCATGTCATTTTTCCAAGGCCTTGTCCTTCATGTCCTTTCCTTGCCATGTTTGTCATGTCATCACTTCAACCTTTGTCATTAATGTGTTGTCATCAATGACAACCATATTCATCAATCTCCCCCTTTGTCATTGATGGAAGCTACAATTTTTCTCTCCACCTTTGACATTAATTACAAAGGGTCGACCAATTAGTCATTAAAGATTTCACAATGCCCCAAAAAAATGTTGTATCCTTGAACACTTCATCATACCATGTCAACTTTTTATGATCTCCTCCTTTGACTGAGCTTGGTGTTATTTTCTGTGCCTTTCCACTTGCCAAATTGCTCCCCCTGAGCTTATGCTGCTTCAAACGTCATCAAAGTTTTGTCTAGTTAATTCATAAAAGGTAAGCATGCATTAAATCTTCAAGACATCTTCAGACAATATTCAAATCTGCCACTAATCTTCTTTGTTCAGAACACTTCAAATCTTGAATGCCAATTTGTTCTTAAGCTGCTGGTTATCTCCTTTTATAAATTTAATACTAATTCCACTTCCAATTCTTCTTCGGATGCCTTGACTTACTAGAGTCTGTTGGAACTATGCAAGCTTCAGATTCTTCATTACTAGAGCTGTGTACTCTTCAACTGAGTCACTTGGTTCTGCTGCCCTTGTTTTTCTTTCTGAAGTGTAATTAAATGCATCAATAATCATTTAATAAAAAGGTAAGTATGTATCACTTCTCCACACATCATACTCCCCCTTTCAATCAGATCATCACTCATATTTTTATTATCAAACTTCTTTTCAAAAACAGACTGAATAATATCTCCTTCAAAAATGCTTCTACAGTTGTTTCAAGCTCTTCAAGCTTTACTTCATTCAGTCTGCTGCTGATACCAATTTCAATTAAATTGATCCCAATTGACCTTCAAGTAATTTTGCATACTCCCCTTTTGGCTTCCAAGCTTCCCAAGGGAATTTTGTATCACTTTCATACTTTATATTTTACTAGACCACAGAAACAAGGTTTGTTCCAATTGATTCTATCTTCCAATCTGTCCAGCTGAAAAAAAAAATTCACTTGCATTTGCACTGCCTTGTAAACCCATCTACAAGTGTTCTTTATCTTTGCGCATTCTTTAATTTGAACATATCTCCCTTGTATCCATAATCTTTGAAGATCTTCTAGCAAGCCCAAACCTGCCCATTATCTCCTTCAGCATTCTTCATTCTTTGAAAAACTTCATAGGTGCATATCTTATGCTTAAATGCTTTGATCAGATCCAAAGCTATATCAGCATGCTTATGATTTATATTACAACTGTAGTTACTTCAATACAAGTCAACAATTCAAATACCAATAAGTGTTGCTTGAAAAATGCCTTACTCCCCCTTACACTTGCATATCTTATTTTATATTACAACCACGATCCTTGGACCTAATTTTTGCTTGGAGTATTCATCAATTCTCCTTGAGTTCATCCTCCATAATGAACTCATGGTATACCATGGTCTTCGAAAGACCTCAAACATGGCTTGGCATATGGCAACCACCTTCACTTGTGCACTAGTCATCCACTTCATTTAGATCTAGCAGAATGTTTTTCCTTACCCATACCTTAGGATGTACTTGGCTGTGATCATTGATCCTTTGATATTCAAATCTGCTGATGTCATTCTTCTTCCAAGATTCATTGACCTTCAGGGTATGGGAATCTTCTCATGAATTGTCTTCTTGAGCTTGTGCATACTTTGGATTTATGGCCAACTCCACCACAAGTGAAGCATTTCAAGGCGTGGCAGTTAGCAGCAACATACCCAATTCGGTCACATGCCCAGCATCTAGTCTTGTCATTGTGTCTTCCACCACTTCTTTTACAATCCATAGCCTTATGACCAAAGTTAGAACAAGAAAAACAGTAACCATTAAATCCATTTTCATACCTGGGACTTTGGTTCTATCTTGAAGTTGCTTCTCTTCTGAATAATTTGCTTTGAGGTGCAGTGCGAACTTCTTCAAGCATTTTTTATCTTCCAAATTCTTTGCTGTCATGTACAGGTGCATGGGGAGCATCTTTGTCTTTACCTTTGGAAGATGATGGACCTGCTTCTGAAGTTTTGGGAGACCAAGTGCCACCTTCAGATTTGTCTTCTTCCTTCTTGAACCCAAGACCATATTTTTCATTGGGGGATATTTGACAATCCAATATTTTATCCAATATAACCAAAGCTGCTATTGAACTTCACATGATTGTTTGATTTTTCAATTTTCTTTCTAAGACTTACAACTTCCATTTCAGGCTTTTGATTTCTATTCTCTTTTTCTTCTAGTTGTAGCTTCATGATTTCTTCTACTCTTTTGGTTTCCTCCAACTGAGTCTTCAAATCAATGTTTTCCTTTCTTGTCGCTTCAAGTTATTTAGGGTATTTACCAGACTCTCCTTGTTCTTTTGCTAATTCGGTTCTCAATCTTCTAACTTCATCATTTTGATCTTCCAGCTCATCTTGCAAATCTTTGTTCTTTAGTTCTCATGAGCAATGTCTCTGTTTCCTTTTTTGTACTTTTCAAATGACCTCAAAATATTCTTCTTAAGTCTTGGATTAAATTTGAGATCAACATCCTATAAGGTGGGTGCAAATGCATTATTGACCCTTAACAAATCTTCTTTTTCATCTTCTATAAATGGAACTTCAATATCTTTAGAATTATCACCAACAAAAGAGTTCTTACCTTTACTTACATTTGAAGCTTGTTCCTTCTTTTCTCCTTGCTCCTCATCCTTGACTTCTGTTTCCTTTTCTTTGTCTTGACTCCTCCTTTCGTATTCTTCTTCCATCTTGAACCAAAGATCCTTGGCAGAGGTGTACTCCTTTATACTTTCCTTAATAGGGATTGATAATCCATCCATCAAAAAAATCGAGGCAATGTTATTGTCTTTCCTAGCTCCTGTCTTTGTCTTCTAGCTGGGATGGCCAGATGGATTAACCACAATTTCCCAAACACCAAATTTCTTCAAGTAAGCTTTCACCTTACTTCTCCATCCAAAGTAATCAATCACATCAAGTACTGGAACTTCATCATTGATAGGGGATTCTGACATTGCATCCATTGTGTGTCCACTAATCTCCTTCAAGTTGGTTAGACTTGTGCTGAAGGCCTGCTCTAATATCAATTGTTAGACACAATGGCACATTGAGAGGGGAGCAGGGTGAATCAGTGGGCCAGCACTTTGACAATTTCAACTTTCTTCAACTGCTTAAACATAGATCATCATAAGTATATCAACATCAATCAACTACATAGACAACACAAAACACTTCATAAGATGAACTTGTAAAATTTATTATATTAGATTCAAACGACTACAACCGTGGGGTCTATCAGCTTCAACTGAATCAAAAGCACCAACTTCTATTCCAAGACACAACTTGGTTTTTTCTTAGATCCAACTAAGAAAACGTGTTTAAGACCTAGCTTGTAGTTACATACAAATTACATCTTGTCACCAAACAATCATAATTGTCAAATACATCATCACAATCACATCATCCTCATTCTTCCCATAATCATATCATCTTTTTGTCGTTCATTGAACATGCCACATTCATCAAACAACCATTTGTCAAACACTTGTCCACTTTTGTCATCAACTCAATCTGTTCCTATCAACAAAGTATGCTCATGTCCATGGGATCCATTCATCATCTAAGTCTGCTCATATAAGTATGCTCATGTCCTTCATATACCTATGAGCCACATCATACCCAAATGACCATAGACTAGGTTGGCCCACTAGGTGTTCCAATGGTGACAAAGCCCAAGATGCCAAATCTTTGTCCTTCGCTTGCCATCATCCTTGTCAAGCTTGCTTACCATGTCATCATCAATCCTTTTCCCTTTGCCATGTCATTTTGCCAAGGCCTTGTCCTTCATGTCCTTTGCTTGCCATGTTTGTCATGTCATCGCTTTGACCTTTGTCATTAATGTGTTGTCATCAATGACAACCATATTCATCAATATGTTGGATGCTAACCCATAGTGGAGGCGCCGCAAAGAGATGCGCACTCACTCCAATATTTACCAATCCATTTATTTGATGCCACATAACACAAGTCGTAAGACCAAAAGGAGGGATGCGATTCTTAATATGGGATCACTCACCACATCATGGATCTTGTCCCATTGTATACCATTTATGCTTGTGATTAACTCGCCCATCAAACTTTGAGTTGACTTTCCACCACGTGAAGTTTTAACAACCCACATACCCATGTGATACATGAGAAGGTGGGAGCGGCTCTCATTTTAAGATATAATCGCTACCTTCAAAAACATCTCATAAAACACATGCTTTATTATTTAGCATAAGTCGCCCATCACTAAAAGACAAACTTAGCCACCTTATTTGATTTTTAAAAACAAGTTTGAGATGTCCCCACATGACTTTGAATTTTGTCGAGTTGTCTTTATTTTGTCTTTTTTGGGCATTTTGTTGCATCTTTAAGAAAAAATGCTTTACGGGATGATTTGGTTGCCCCAAACATAGGAAAAGTGGCTTCTGGGTAAAGAGGGTGCTTTGAGTTAAAAAAACGAGCACCCCTTCATCAAAATTGGCCTCCATATCGCACTTTTGTTACAACTTAAAATTTCCCATTTAAACCATTAAAAAATGGCTTAATTTTGCAGGAAAAATGATTTTTCTTGGAATTAAAAGAAAACTTAGGGGGACCTAACACATTTCGATACGAATCAATATTGATGCCTAGCATGCTTATACATTGACATGTGAAATTTAACAACCTCCTAAGGTCTAACCACCAAGACGACCATTCCAGCTTTGGAGGAACAGTGAAAAACTCAAAAATCATACATCGCTTATTCAACATTGCATAATTGACAAGGGAGAAAAACCTTGGAATGATCGGATTGACGTCTAAGTCCTAGGAATACAAGCCCTTTACAAAAAGTCTGTCATGCTAGTACATTTATTACAATTCCCCCAAGGGGGTATGAACCTGTGGTACAAAAAATAAAAGGTCTAACAAGCCCTGATGGACTTCTGAACTCTGATATGACCAAGTTTACTTGATCATTCTTTGTTGGCTGGCCTGAAAGTCCAACTAGATGCAACTTAGCTAGTAACACTAACCACAATTTTATGGCTTTTTCAATATTTTTATTAAAACATTAAAAAAATCACCGTTTTTACAAAAAAATTATTGTGCGAATAAAAAATAAACCTAGGGGGACCTAGCACATGTTCATATGACTCCAAAATAATGTCTATCATGGTAATATATATTGACACATGAACTTTAATAACCTCCTAAGGCCTAACCACAAAGATGACCATTCTAGATTTGGAGGAGCAGATGAAAAACTTGAAAATTATACATCGCTTAAAAACAATGCATAATTAACAAGGAAAAAAACACCTTGGAATAACCGGATTGGTGTCTAAGTCCTAGGAAAGCCAAGTCTTTTACAAAAAGTCATCATGCAAGTACATTTATTACAATATCCCCGCAGGGTATAAACATGTGAAAAAAGAAAAAGAAGGGCCATGAAAGGCCTGATGGACTTCAGAACAAAGATGATGAACATATGACATGTTCAAACTTTGCTTGCTCGCTTGAAAGTCCAACTAAGTACAACTTAGCTGGTAACCAGTTGGATGTTCTACATTGGGCATCAATGTGCACCTTCAGAATCACTGCAAGTTTGTATAGATTGGTATTCTCAAACACATTGGGAGTACTTTCAATTTTCTGAATCCAAGGATTCAATTTTTTTTTCTATGCCCTAAAGCAGTTTTCTATGCAACTTCATCTCAAAACAGTTTTTCTAGAGAACTTAATCTCCCTTCATAATATCGTGAACAGGAAATATGTAAGAATTTTTAGGGAACAGGGATTGCTAAAAATATAGTACTGCATGAAAAGACAACACAATTACTTTTTTTTATAACTCATATCTGGAAAAGCAAGCCATCAAATATAATTAAGTTGCATCCGAGCTAAATCACATCAAATTATTCCTTTGCAATTTTTACTGGGACTTTTGAATAATGAAAGAAGACAGTGAAATTTCAATTCAACAAAGTATGGTAGTTCTTCAAAGAGAAAGTAAGAAATACTAACCCCCCGCTTGTTGATACCAAGAATTACTTGACTGGGAAATAACCCTATTGGGTCCTCCATTTTTCTAACACTATAGAATATGGAATTTCCATATGGTAAGGCACAAAGAATATGCAACACCTGCTGCCTTGCATCGTCTTTAGATAAATGCACCTACACAAGATGATTGAAAGATTACACTAGGAGCATTTCTGGCAATATAACTCTATTTTATAGAACTATATGTTTTTGTTTCATAAGAATGGAACATATGTACTGTCGCCAGCAATTTTGCAATGAATAATAGCATATTAATACAGAAAACACAGAACATACTACAGTACGGTAGTGCCCCAAAACATCTGCCTCCCATTCCTTTTTTGCCCTTGATGATGCCAACTGTCTTGGAAGGTATCGATCAACCAGCACAGGCAAATCTCTGCATATACAATATAAAAGATTAGGTAACAAAATTGTTAATTGACGTACTACACAAATCACAAGTTGAATTCTGTCTTACAAAAAACCTAGGATGCAGATTATATTTCCATCATTCTAATGAGTACCTCTATAAAGTGTAGATTAACTTCATGGAGGCTTAAAATGGCTTAATATAAAAACTTATCCAGACTATTTAAATTCTTATACCAGATCATTTCTCTGTCAATCTCAAGCAATACCTATTTTCTTCACAAAAATATAAAACAACTTCAATATAATTATATAACCGTTAAGGCCACGATCATGCTGCTGAATGTGCAAGAAAATTATCTAACAAGTCCAATAAAATTGGCTTCTGGGTTTACATGAAACTTCCACAATATCTCTTTGCAGGAAAGTACAGTAATCTGAATCAATTGGTTGAGATGAAGACTCTGGTTACTTTATGAGGCTGACAATATTTTCATTTAATAAATGACTTACGGAGATGACTCAAGATTCTCAACAGGATGAATTTCAGCCAGAATTTGCAGTGCTGCTAGACGTATTCCATCATCCTTTCCAATGGGATAATTACCAATCAGGTAGTCATGTTGAGCCTACACCAGAGTCGGCAGGTTAGTTACTATTCACATGTTCTCAGTGAATGGAAAGTGGATGCATTCCAGCAGAAGACATCAGCATAATAAAAACTCATCAAAACTTAAGCTAACAGTAAGCAAACCAACCTTAAATTAAAAGGCATGTAGTAATGTACCTATTGTTTGGACACAACCTTTCTCTAATAGATATTTTAAAGGACAAAGTATCCTGTACCTGGATGTATAATAGCCGTACGAACATAGGTTCTGTAATTGAATCATCAGAATCCTGAAATAAGCGTTTTTTGAAGACCAGCTTAAACTTTGAGTTTTCACCTTTATTACATTCTTTAGCTTCCTTAAATTCCGCAAGAATATCTCCCATATACTTGTTGTCATCCAAAGCAATATATTCTTCTTTTACAAAGAATGCAAACAGTTAGTGTGGAAAGGGGCGCCCTTCTGACTTACAAAGCAATGACAGAAGCAGTCATTTACTCGTGCATAGCTGCCAATCTATAATGAAAAAAAGCATTGTTAAATACAAAGACTAGAAATAAGAGTTCAAGATTCCAGTGTCCACACCACAAACTTACCAGTTACAATCTCCCCATTTTTTGGAACCCCCAACATCTTACGGCATTTGAAAATGCCAAATGTCGTATAAGAAGATAGCTTGATGATGCCAAAAAGTTCCTGCTACCATAAAAGTTTACAAAAATTAATCAAACAAAATCACAAGTACAGGGGTTAACCATTATTTTCTCCATAGAACTATGTTGAGCAATTATTCAAAGTTACTATTTTTGTTTTCTAGTCTTCAAGAGATCATTTGCTTCTAACAGTGCATGACCTACACCAAGTTGCTGGCCAAACGTCCCTTATTGGCAATAAATGGCTTCAAGGAACCTTTTTGATGGCTCTACTAGTCAAACACTTACAGGCATTATCTATAATAGGTTGAAGAATTTAGGCTTATTGTACACAATGCACTAGAAAACAACAATGCCTAGGTCTTCATGTTCTCCAATTCTCCGAGGCTCTAACTGAGATCTGATCAATGTTTTAAGACTTGGAACTGGGAGTCAAACCGGTCGAGGGTCAACTCGGACCGGAACTAGAACCGATAATGAACTGAAGCAGTTTGATTTCAATTAATCGGTCTATTAAAAAATACAAAAAAAATTACAATTTTAATGACCAAAATTATATTTAACATTCCAAGCTATGATTTCACTGGTTTTTATCTTCACCTATGATATGGCAACTCAATCTCAACACACATAATATGGTGAATCATGATTCAATCATGATACGCATAGTATGGTAGTTTATGGATGAATATTCTAGAGTTATATACTAAATTATGAATATTTCCAACTGTAGGGATACGCATGATTTTCTTATGCCAAAAGATCGGCCATCTTCTGCTCATTGTCCCAATAACAAAAGAGTGCCAAGAATAGCAGTCTGATTTCCTTTTAACTTCTGCTCTTTTGCCAGAAAAGCATACCCAATATGAGTGTCTCTCTCTTAGCATCAGATTTTCGGCTGCATTGGAAAGACGAAGAGAGTTTTGGGCCCCGTAAGAGAGTTGTCATTGACCCGTCTGTTAGTAACGGACTCGACCGGTTAGGATAGGTTCGATCATGAACCGACCAGTTCAGTGTTTGGGCCGGTCGGTTCGTTACTGAACCAGTCCCCAGTTTGGGTTTTGTACCGGTTTAATGTAATATCCCAAATACTGATATTCTCTAATGTTCTATGATAGTGCTGACTCGCACACTCAATCTCATACAAATTTGCAAAATAACTGTGCATGCAAACTCGCCATGCAAAAATGCCCTAAAATATAGTTGAATTAGGGTTAGGGTTTTGTAGAGAGAAATTAACACTTACCACTAATATTCTGGCTGATAATGACTCCATAGATAGCTGCATGCATAAGGATCTGGATGGGTGGTCTAATAATGCTCTTTTCCTCCGGTGTTACCGCCCCACAGTACCGTAAACACCCTCCAAACTGGAGGTGACATTTTTGTAGGAGAGGTCTGTTCGGGCTGAAACTTTCTGAGCTTGTCCGTGTGCTGATGCCGGAGAGATGGACTGGCACATGCGGAGGTTTGGTTGCCTATAAGTGCCCTAGCAAATTGATTGGAAATTCTGCTGCTCATGCCCCTAACTAATCTGTTTGGTTGATAGTTGCTCCAGGTGAGCAAACCGATGGCTAATAATCACTGCATACTGTAGGATAGGCCTACTGAGAAAGAGGAAGCTGGCATGCGGAGGAAAGACTGGGTTTTGTGGTGCCAGCGAATCCTTCTGTGTTTTCCTTGTTACTTCTAGCTGCAAAACGTGGATCTGCTAATAACCGTTCGAAATGTGTTGGATCTCCGAATACTGTAGTATATGATGGATGCAATGGATAAACCTGGATGATCTATCCCAATAAGAAACTAGGGCAGATATCTCACTGCCGAACCCTCGCTAGCTGAAGACACCGTCTCCAACCCCAACTATCGCAGCTGCACGTTGTGGTGCTGCTCGAAACTCCAAAATCAATCAACAATAACAATAGATATATCATTTAGTCCCATAAGCCTTCTTAAATAGATCCTTATGCACTTTTAGGGTTTGCATGTCACTTTTAGGGCTTATGCTCACTTTTGCATGCATGCAATTCTAATTTCAAGTTGACTTTAATACTGAAGAAATAAGGCCTGCATGCTATGCATACTTTATGATAATAACTCTAATGGCCCTCTTTACTATACTGATGACTAAATAATTGTCCTAATGTGCTCTCGGTATTAAAGGTCCTCAGTCAATTCCCTATTTATCAAAAACGAAACATTAAATTTAAGGTCCCATTTTAGCTGTCCGGTCGAACCAGCCAGTTCCTATTCCGGCTTAAAGGGTTTGCAAAACGAAGGCTATGATACCATATCATGGAAATCAAACACATAATGAGACAAAGTAATAGCTTGAAAGAGATATCATAACATATTTCATAATAATGAAAAAGTGAAAGATTTATTATAAAGGTTTATGTTATCACATATACATTTTGTAGCTGGGCTACAATGATGCAGCATATAGACTTGCCTCTTATTATATTCCAGGCTATTTTTGACATGGGGTATTAACATGGATCTTTACGACTTCAGTTATTCCAGAGCCTTCTTCATCAAATTTTCCTTGCCAAGACTGAGATTCAAGGGTCCATTGAGATGCTTTTGGTAATGATCTAATTCATTGTAGCAAAGCAGCAGATCAAAGTTGGTACACACATTTATAGAGGGGCTTATCAGTTGGAGACAGGTATATATGGTGAGATCAGGTATACACTTCCTTGGTTTGATTTTGCTCTATGATGTATGTCAGACACCTATGCTTATCATGTTAGGATGATTATGGTGACATATGCTTATATCTATTTTTGTTTTAAACCTGTGTTATGACTAATCAAGGGACTTGATGTGAAGATTGTTGCTCATGCCATGCTTGTACAAATAGTAAACCTTAGTGCTAGGTTGGTTCCATTTATCACTTGCCCTCATCCATCTAGTTTCATCCATTGTAAACTTATCCTAAGACTTAGACTGTTTGATACTTATGAGATTGAAGATCCCTTCCCCATTTTGACCTCTATGCATGATGGATTCGATGTTGTTTTGTGTCTCGGCTCTAAGTTGTGCAACAAAACTTGCCGAATCCTTGATCCTTCTGGGCCAGGAGAACCAAGAAGTGTTGGTTCCTGAGCTTAGGCAAGTTGGGTTTTGAAGCCTTGACCTCTCTAATCGGTTGGCCCCAATGTTTGGTCCTGATTGTGGATTTCCCCCCCTAGTTTCCCGAGAAGTTGTCAGCTAAAACCTGAAGCAATATGTCTACCATCATTATATGCATTATGAGATATATGATATATATTATGAAATGCAAAGCTTGCAAATGAAATTGCAAACTGTGTTTTTAGACACAAATGAAAAAGGCTATAAAGTGAAATTGTTAAAGGCCCAAATAAAGCAGTGGATAAACAAATGCTAAATCTAAAGACTCTTGGCCATCTGATTGAAATGTAATGATTAATTCCTCACAAAGCCTACGGTTTTGATGTGAGATGGAGTAAGGGACAACTAATTCTAAGTGTCCCCTAGGATCTCTTCACTACAGTTTCTTGTGTACTCAACGCAAGGGTCCTAGAAATGATCCTCACAGAGCTTGAATCTTAGCTTGGATGTCAGTTGTAGAAATGTTGTTAAGGTTGAATGGACACATTTTAGATCAGCTCATCCACCTGTGAGACACCACCATCCCCTATTGTTCAATCTATTATGCATATGTCACTTTGGTTGTGTGTACTTGTCGTTATTCGAATAAATCACAAAGTCAAAGTCAATCAAAAGTCATTACTCTTTTCCTCAACCTTGTTGTCCATCCTCACCCAACAGTAGCACATTATTTACCCTTTGTAAGTATGGCATGGACAAGCAAACTTCCAAAAAAGCTCCAAGGTTCTTCAGAAGCACAAGTACATCTTATTATTATTATTATTTGTCACAATGATTATGAATAACTGATTTAAGCTTGGTTTTGATATACATTATTGGAGCATTTCTTACCTTGGATGCTTACAGGATCATATTTATACAGTTTCTCACCTTTAGTTTGGGTACTTTGACATGGTCAACCCACTTTGACCAAGTCAAGCACGATTCTCAAGGCAGTGACTCAAAATACAACATGGTCTATATTTATTCCAGACATGCCCAGGACCAATACTGTGGTTTCAGTTTTGAGAGTTTGGCCTTGGTTTTCCAGATAAGTGATTATTATCACTTAATTCTTGGTCAAATGATCAAATTTTATTCCAGATGACATTATGATTGGTTCTCCTAGAGCAAAGTAGTGTTCCAGGGGGTATGAGTAGACACTTATACCATTCTTCTATGTCTCCACATCATCCAGAGCAGGCAGTTTGCACCCTGGATAGAGTTATGGTGGATTTATCATTTTCCAGAGATTGTACCAAAAAAGTGAACTAGAGAAATCACTGAAAAGTCGATTTGGCCTCCTGGGTCAAGGAAATGGCTTGGAATTTTGATAGATGATGTGTCTCAGCATACCGGACAATCCTCCAACAGTTTTCGGTCAGCAATTGTCCAGATTATTTTTATCTTGGCTTAGCCAGTGAGGAAAGCCTCCGAAGGGGCGCCCCCTCTTCTTGGCTAATGGTGTATTGTATTGTTATATCATATGATTTGAAGTTGTAAAGGGGACTAGGGTGAATTAAACCCCTAGTGACCCCCTCCTATTTATTATCATGTCACATCTTATGTTATATTGTGACTTTCACCTAGGATAGGCGTCCTTGAGAAATGTGCGGCCCCTCTTTGACTTAGTCACTTGATCCTTATCATTTGATTTTCTCTAATCTAGCAAGTTGAAGGAAGCGCTAGGGTGACTGGTTGTGGCTCAACTACAACAAGATATTCTCCGAAAAGGCTCATTTTGACGGGAAAGTGGCATTCTTCATCGTTTCTAAAGTCATCTACAAGATCTAGGTATGTCTTGCATGTAATTTTTCCTTCTTTTATTTTTTGCATGCATTGGCCATCACTTCCATAATTATAAAACCCTTGTTTCTTAGATATGTAGGTTTTGGTTTGCGATGAGCTATAAAACACAAAACCCACTTTGGAATAAACATAAAACCCCTAAGTTTCAATTTTCATCATCATCGGACTCCATTTGCCCATCCTAAGCACTGGCCTACTTCTCAGGAGAAAACGCCCTCCTTGGGAGGAGTGGGTATTTCATAAACCATAAACTGGGTATTGTTGGTTTTTCTTTCATTTTCCTAATCTTACATCCAACAATCAATTTAAGTATCCAATTTCATTAAATTTCACCATGTTTCCCCAGATCCCAATTTTTGCATAAAACCCTAGGGTAAAATTGGGTCTTTTCACCTAGATACTCGAAATCTCTTAGTAATTGTTTAAAACTCTAATTAAATATCCCACTAAGATATTCCATCAAGTTTCCTTGGATCATCTATTTATTTTCCTTATTTAAGGGTTTTCTTAGGGGATGCCGCCTGGGCTCTGTATTTTCATTGGGTCTGAAGTGTTGATATCCTTGACTAGTGTGACATCTGAGTTCTTTCGAAAGTCTTGGATATCGTAGGTCACAACTTTAGTTTCCTTTCCCCTGCCGTCCTGAATAGGATCACCTCACAAAGAAACTACAAGATTCGTGATAACAATTTATAAGGAGGTCGAGTCAATCCACTTTATAAATGTGGGATAAACTGATAAAAGCAATAAAACAACTTAAGCATAAAACCCCAAAATAACCTAAAGTCATCAATGACTTTATAGAAGCCTATTGTCACCTAATTTGCACCTCGAGTCAAGTGGTAGAAATCTTCAAGCCGCTAGGTGCGACCTTGGGGGAAAGCTAGAGCTAAATGCTAATTTTTGATACTCAACTCCTCCTTGTAGGCTAACTCCTTGCAAAGCCAAGGGGTGTAGTCCCTAGTAAAAAATCTATGGTTTTTATTCTAAGACAAAAAGTAAAGAATCTAGGAGTTGAAGGTGGAATGGACTTATAACCTTTTTTTTAACAGAAACTATAAAGGAGAATATATTAAACAGGCTGTGCACAGCCATTCAGTATAGAAAACAATAGCTTATACTTTCTAGCAATTCTGAGGAAATACTTACAAAACTAGGCCATAAAGAAGACCTTAATAAGCCGAAAGGAGTTCTAGTATTTCGAATAATTACAAACGTAGTGTAAATGCGGACAAACTACTGATTAAGTAAAATGCAAAAAAACATTTCCTAAAAGAGGATCATTTGGTTTGCCTAATTGCCCCACAGGCTGGGTGACAAATTCCTCCTCCATCTTTTGCACTGCTTCTCCTGGATTTTCTTGGGCTCGACTTCCCAGATTCATCTGAACCAAAAGCTGGAGGTCCTCTTGAATGCGGTCTATTTTATCCATGATTTCCTTCAGGTTCATCTCGTTGTCATCAATCCTTGCATCATGGTTGCTCCTCTGATATGAGACATAGCTAACCTCATCAACAAGTTTTTTAACTTCCTTAGCAGTTTCTCTGCTGTCAATAATTCCTATGGCCACAATGTCATACAAGCGCCGGATACAATGTTATCGGAACCGGACCGGTTTTGAAAAAACAGGCCGGTTGGACCGGTTTACACGAAAGACCGGCTTGAATGGCATGTCTAAACTGTTTTTCGCCGGTTTTGGTCTGAACCGCCCGGTTTCATGCTGAACCGGTCCACTTGCACCAAACCGGCGGTTCCCTACAGAACCGGCCGGTTTGGTCTGGTGTCCCATTTTGGAGTTTTGTCCAACTAAAACAAAAAGAAACACCCATGCCATACATATTCAGTCATGCACTTGCCTTAAATGAGACTATGACGATCTGAACAATGCTTTAAACAACATGTTTTATTACCATAGTTTGCATGTGCATTTTCTACCACTGGCATTTTCTTTGAAATAACAGTTATAAGCTCGCATGATATACAATATGAGAAACTTAAGGCCTCTAGAAATTATGCCAACTAGTAAGTAGTTCTGATTGCGTTGTGTCAACATACTCAAGGCAAAGTAACACCCAATCAGATCAAAGGATGAGAGATCCTTAGAGATACATTTAAGTATATGAAGGCAGTGAATGTTTCAATATATGAGACACACTATCAATATGGTTTCATTCATATTACAGGAAATATCCACCTTCCATTATTTCTGTTATCCACTGAAGCTATCAATGTAAGCATAAAAGGTGTTTAAACACATTAACATGGGCAATCTAGCTGCATAGAGCATTCTAGCCTGTCTAACTGCATAGAGCAATCTAGCCTAAGTTACCAGAAGTGGATTTGTAGGAATGAGTACAGGTGTGGACTAAGTTAAAAGGTTGACTTCTTTAATTACCAGTTGATTATACTTGAACCTTCCCTGTCTAAAACTCCATTAACAATCTTAAGTTTTTAATTTCACCTCTAATGCTCACATCATATTATAAGTGAAGCAAGTATAAAAGATATAATTCAAACAAAACTGGAACAAAAAAATCTGACTTGCTATATACATGAGAAACTTTGCATATTTGTGTATAATTGTTTGAATTGACATGGATGCACATGAATATATATATATTTATTGAAAATGTGAATATTTAATGTATTTTTGCTTAACCGGTTTTTCGCTCCGGTTTTTGTCCGGTTCCGGTTCTTGGGGTGGGCCAGTTCAACCACCGGTCCGATTCTGATAACATTGGCTGGATATTAACCCTCAAGTCTATGAGCCCTGCATCATTCCTTCCACGGTCCATTTCCAAAACAAGAGGCTGGTCTTTACCACAACTGTGACTGCAATTCAAATTAACACTGGAAAAATTGCTGAGAACAAAACCGAAAGATGGAAAAGCTCGAGCTGAGAAGAAATCTGCTTTCTGCAGAGAGTCCCATTCTTTTCTAAAGAGACGAAGCGAAATGCCTATCTTAGCTACCCATGAACAAGAGAACTGACAGCCCAGGATGAAATGGTTACCTTCTAAAGAGAACTGCCTAAGGGAGCTTCCTGAGTTCACTGTGGAAATGAGGTTCGCTGAGCAGAGAAAAGGAGGACTCCCGAAAATGATGAGAAGATTGCGAAGAAGGCTCAGAAAACCAGCCTGAGCAGAACCCCCAGATTGAACAGGGCTATGCAAAAGGGAAGGCGAATCCACCCAAGAGGAAGACTGAACCTGTAGTTTATCCTGCAGAGGGGGGCGACAGTAGGGAAAGTCCTTTCTCCGAGCTCAGAGGTAGCAGGAAAAATTTCTTCTGTGGAGGGGGAGCTAACTGGCACAAGGAATAATGGGCTGCCGAAGGGAGGGGGACAGAAGATATTACTTCGAGGAGAAGCCATCGTATGCAGAGGGGGATGGGTTGGGGTGTGCAAAATGCGCAAGCAATTAAGCCTGAGGAGGGTGATATTAAAGGTGACAAGGGGCGAGGGACTTTGGAGAGGGAGTGGAATCCACTTGTCGCGATGGCAAGCAAAAAATCTACCACCTAGGTTCATGACAATAACCAAAGGGGGCTTTGACTTATGTATAATCATTATGAGAGAGGAAGCAAGCAATGCAATTAGGGAATAGGTTTAGTAATTGAGTCAAGGTTGTTTATTAAGATATGACTTTAAGGGAGGGAGGCTCCTATGTTTGCCAAAGCATCTACTTGAGCATTATTTGCTCTTAGAATGTGGAAGAATTCAATTCTTCCCGGGAGGAGGAGAGTGATTCTATCATACAGCCTTCTGCAGTTGGAGCATGAAGAGTAACCAGTGATCATTTTGAGGATGACGTGATGTGAATCCCCAAATACTAACAGCCTGGAGTTGGCTCTTACGTCTAAGAATTCTAGTTCCTGTAGAAGCACCATCCACTTAGCCTCATTGTTTGTCTTGAGGCCCAGCCCCCAAGCGAAGGTTTTTTCCGTTTGTCCTCTGGGATCGAGTAAGATCCCCATTGCACCTGCCTCCCCAGTAATGGACTTATAATCTTAACAACAAGTTACTTGCAAATAAATTATAACCACAACTTTAATAATTCAAACACCATTCATGACAATATGCAGAAATTGATTTTATCGTAAAAATGGGAAAGACCAGTGGCAGTAAATATGGAGTGCTTGTGTATAAGGGGTGTTGTCGTGGTCTCAGTGAAAGTAATGCAGTGTCTCATTGGTAAGTTTTAAGATTATTAATGAGTTGATTAAGGAGAGTAAAATTTGGGTTTGGCCCAACAAGTCAAATTCCCTTAAACTAAGCGCTAAAGCGGCTTTACCAAGTGTCCAACAAGGAGAGGCATAACCTACTTGGAGTAGCCCCCTAACTATGCGTTGTTCACCCTTAGCGAACTCCCGAATTCTAGAGAAAAAAACATATGGATTTTTCTATTAATCTAGTTGCTCGTATCCCTTTCTGGTTAAAACCAACTGATTAGACAAGCTGCAGCGATGCAAAGAATATGGGGAGGGGTCTTGGTTGATTTTATTAAAACTTAAATGTGAAGTTTATTAACAAACCACTCACGACCAAGAATCTCTTTCCCCCTTTCAGTATACTCGAGAATGCAGAGTCAGGTTAACAAAAAGGAAATTGCTTTCTAATTAGTCCTACCACGAATCTCTTTCCCCTTTCGGGTAACTCAGGAATGCATGGGGTTTGTATTTATTTTCTTGGAAAAATTAAGTAAAACAAACAACTAAATAAGAAAATAAAACTAATTAATGAAAAAATCACATCGACGCAGACCCCCAGGGGGGATGGGGAGTGGGCTCTTAGGATCCTACTCAAAACTTTATTAAATGTATTACAACTTTCAGAGAAGTGCACTTTGGTCCTTATAATTTGGATCCAAAGGCTTACAAGTTCATGAAAATTTGATTTTTTATGGAAGAGGGAGCTCCATTAGACTCCTTTCGGTTCAATTTTTTGAAATTTCGCCAGAGCTTCCTTCTCTTTTTTCACTAAAACTACAAAAAAAGAAAGAAAAATAATATGAAAGACACCCAAAAACACTTTAAGAGTGTCTTGGGAAAGTCTACAAAAAGGTCTAAAAAAATCCAACTAAAAATGACTAAGGCAAGCCATAAAGCTTTATGGCTTGCCTTCTTAGGATATTTGCTTTCCTCTTTAAGAAAATGGCAAGCAAATATCAAGCACTATAATTCTAGATAAGTCACTTGAAATCTTTTAAATTCTCTTAATCAAGCACCTTTAAATTTCAACTTTAACTTGTAGAAAGAGAGCTAGATCTAGTATTTTGAAGAAAAACTTTTAAATGCACACTAATATCTAGACTTAGAACTTTAGATCTACTTATATTATTGCATGAGATTATAGATCTAAAATGAAAATTGAACCAGTCACAAAGGAAATTTAAACTTTGCAGATAAGAAGGGTGAAGAAAAAATAGTCACCAAGTCTGGGAAATAAAGTGGGGGTCGAAAAAGCTTTAAATGATAATTTAATCACCAGAAACATAGGAAAAGTTGATTATCGGGTAAAGGAAATGCTCATAGTGTGAAAAAGATTACCCCCAAGCCAAATTCCGCCTCTAGATCATACTTTTATGCCGCTTACAATTTTTTTAAGCAAACATTAAAAAATCCCCGTTTTACGAGATATTTTTATTTTTGCGAAAATGAAAAATAAACCTAGGGGGGGCTAGCACATGTCCATATGACTCAAAAATAATGTCTAGCATGTTCATATACATTGATACATGAACTTTAATAACCTCCTAAGGCCTAACCACCAAGACGACCATTCCAAATTTGGAGGAGCAGGTTAAAAACTCGAAAATTATAAGTTGTTTATTCAACAACACATAATTAACAAAGGAAAAACACCTTGGAATACCTGGATTGATGTATAAGTCTTAGGAATCCAAGTCCTTTACAAAAAACCCATGCTAGTACATTTTATACAACTTCTCTGCAGAGTATGAACATGTGGTAAAAAAGTGAAAAGGGGCCTTGGAAGGCTTGAATGGACTTCTGAACTTTGAATTTGAACAAGTATTTGTTCATCTTTGGCAGCTCACTTGAAAGTCCAATGTCCTGATCATGGTTAAGATTGGTTCTGTAAACCGCAAAAGATACTGGACCTTGTCCCACCATGCATCATCAAGAATGATAGACTTGATTTTTTGCCCCCTATCAGAAGTGGAAGTCCTCCATGATTCCCAAAGAGGGTCAATGACCATTGCTTGTAATGCTTGGCGGACTTCCACAAGCCTTTTTATGACTAGAGTGTGGGAGGCAAAACGAGTTTCGGCAACCTACATAAGTTTTGAAAAGTCAAATCTCAAATTAGAAATGATAAATCATATACGATTAAAATTCAAAAGTCATAATACAAATTGTCAAATAACACTAATTAAAAATGGAGTACCTTCAATAGCTCCAACTTTGCAAAACCCCTATATATGGCTTGGGACATCGAATGATTGGTTATGAACATTTGAATCTCCTTTGATGCTACATATATTTCGTTGATCCACTCAATCTCGCCAATCTTGGCAAGCATAAGGTTCAATGAATGCACTGCACATGGTGTCCAAAAGATGTGATCATATCGACCCTCCACAATCAAACCTACAACTCTACATACCTATGCATTGTCTATGATAACTTGGACAACATTATGTGGCCCCACACTTTCTATTGCATCAATAAGAATATTGGAGATGAATGTTACATCTTTCTCCACTCCATTGCAATCAATAGCCTTCAAAAACATTACCACTTGGGGCCATATTGCAATAACATTGATTAAAGGGCGGTTTCTTTGATCCCTCCATCCATCAAAAACTATAGACATGCCTGTTTCTGCCCATGTATCTCGGATTGAGTGCAACTGTCTATCTATAGATTGTCTTTCTGATGTCAGCAATGTGGTGCAAACCTTTACATACCCGAGGCTCTTGTACCCTTTTGGTGCTTCATTGACCGCTTTAATCATCTGTTGCCAATATGGGGAGCGTACCAAATTGAATGCTAGCCCATTTGCATAGATGCAACGAGCTACATGCTCATCAGTTTCTTCTCTGCCTTGGTTATTGAATGTTGTTTCAATAGGTCCCAAAGTAGGCCTTTTATTACCCGTGGCAACTAGTCTAGATGATGGGGCCCTAGTTGCAATATTTTGCACTGGGAGTTTTCATTTATTAGCATGTCTCCTATCAGCAGCATATTGCAAAAGATGCATAGAAAGCAATTTTTTCAGGACTCAAACCTGGTCCAGGTTGGCCATTTGGACCATTTAAACCAGTGCATATCAACACCCCTGTGTTAGTTTGCCCAGTTAGATGGCCCTTCACCCTAGTGTATGAGCCATTTCAGATGCTGTTGCATTCACTGCATTTCCATTTATAAGAACCACCCCCAGGATTTTTGCCAATAATTTCTACATACTGCCATAATGGAGATCTTGCATCTACCTTGAGAATGGATTCTCCTAGTACATTTGCTCCTTGACTTTGCTGTTGTGATGCCATGTTTATAACACTCTATAGTCTGTACACAATTAAGAATATAAAAGTTAAATCTTAAAAAAAATGGACTGTGTTTTCTAAACAAAAAATGGCAAAAACAAATGAAAAAATATGAGATTGTGACTGTTACCAACTATTTTATACAATAGTTGAACTTCCTATTCAGCCGCCGGTTATCAAGCATGATGAATGCTCATCTCCAGAGTTTAGTGTGTTTCAGAGTTAGCCAGTTTTTGGCTGGACTTTTTATTTTTGTAAGATACATGTTCATACCCCCTTGGAGAAAATATAAAAAATGTCCTAGCATTTAAATTTTTATAAAAGGCTCGGCTTCCCGGACTTGGGCATCAATCCGACTAGCCCAGAGTATTTTTTCCCTTGGTTATTATTGGCTGTTGAATAAACGACCAATAATTTCTGAGTTTTTCACTCGCTCCTCCAAAGTTGGGGTAGTTGTCTTGGTGTTTTGGCCTTGGGAGGTTATTAGAGCTTTCGTGTCAGTATTTTTTGTTATGCTAGGCATTCCGATTGAGTCATATGAACATGTACTAGGTCCCCCTGGAGTTTCGTTGGATTCCGAGAAAAATAATTTTTTCCGTTTTTAAAGCCATTTTTTAATGGTTTAAATAGAAAATTTCAAAATGTAATAAATATGTCATCCAGAGTCCGTTTTCGGAATGGTTGGGATCATTTTCAAGCCCGGAGCAGCATCATTACCCCAGGGGCCACTTTCACCATCACTCAGTCAGCAGAAGCATCCCGAAAGTCATCATTCAGCTAACAGAGCGTCAAAGTAGCATTTTAATGCAAAAAATGAACATTTTGGCACTTGGTCAAATTATTTAAAAAAGTCAAAACCAAAGTCAAAATTGATTTTTTAATGGGTAAATGGTGACTTGGCATGTGGCCATGTGAGTTACGATCCTCTTCAAGGTGACATGGCGTAAGATTTGGTTTGAAGTTTGGTTACGTTTTTATTCATGGTGAGGAGGGTGACGTGAGGAGGGCTCACGAATAACTGAAAGCATGAAGTGGTGAGTGGGATTAGTGGGGGCCCATCCACTTAACCAATAGAATGTTATTAAAACCATGATATAGTATGAGGTATGGCATGGCCGTGATTTGCAAAATGAAGTGGATGACGTGAGGGGACTCACGCTAAACCCATGTGAAGTGAGGGATGCGCTAATGTGGTGGGCCTCTCTTCATAGCTTCGAATATGTTTTAAATAAATTGCAATGTTAAACCATGGTATATCCCATTGCTACCAATTATTATTAAAAAAGTGGAAATGTCAGCATTTGAATGGGTTTCACAATGACAAGAAGGGGTGACGTCACTGCTAAGAACGCCAAGCTTCCGTACGTTTTCGTGAAAAGAGATTAAGGATTCGCGTATGGAGTTTGGTGAGGAAAGGGATGACTCGACGAGTTTATCTTGAGTGTGTTGGCACTTCAACTCTCCTTCAGCTCAGTCTTTGTCTCCTTCAAAACCTCGCGCAGATCTCAAAGGACTCACGTGTATACGCTTGGCAAGTTCTTATTTGACAGGTGATGCTTCCAAGGGGTTGATTGGGAAGGTCGGATCTGTTTATTGCTATTGGCTCTTTTCAATGCTAAGTCTGAGTGAGGGTTGTAGGTTGCTGGTTTTTTGTATAAAGAGAGGTGCTTTGCACTCTCTTCTTCATGGGATTTTTGGCATAGAAGCTCCGGAGAATTTTCATTGTAACATTCTGCTTATGATTTAATAAAGTTTATGACTTTGGAGGTCAATGCAAAAGCTCTTTGTTGGTCATGATTCACCTTGTTAGGTGATACCTTTCTTTGCACCCTTCTCTCTTGATTCTTAAGCATTTGATTGTATAATTGTTTAAGGCTAACAATCTAGCACTATATTTTATAATCCATGCTTTTCTCTTGAAGTTGTGTTGCTTTCAAGTATTGTCTGATATACGAGGGCTCTTTTATGGTTGACATTCATTCTATAGGTTCCACAAGAAGTCATTGTCTTTCAGGAAGATCGATAAGCACAATTTCTTTGCCTCATCAATCATCAAACAAAAGAAATCTTTCCGGTCACTTTTTCCAGGTTTAATCTAAGTTTCTCTTCTCTCCAATAATTCCACGTATCTCGTGTTTGTTTTGACCTGAGAAAGTAGCTTGGGATTTGATCTCAAGTGCCACATATTTTTGTGGCTACTTCTCTTTCCCCATTAGCATCCTTGTGTACATCCAGCTAGTCTGGATGGTTTCGGGACTAGTGCTTCTAGTGGTCACCTTGTTCGGAGGTTGATCCCACCTTTTGTTTATTATTGAGTGATTTCTCCCCCTTCTTCTAGGTTGGATTTGGCCTCCTTCCACCTTGTTGTGTGCTTTTCTTCTTATTTTTCTTCACTGCCCTCTTTTTACATTTTTATGATAGCCACTTTTCTCTTCTTTCGCTGCCTCGTTTTCACATTTTTTGCAGCTCATTGATTGTCTAGTTCGCTGCCCTATTCTTCCCTTCTTTTGCTTTCAATTTCTTGTTTTTCTTCCTCCTCTTTTCCCCTCCTTTCTCCTTTGTTTCAACCTTCTTTTGCCTCCTTTCTTTTGCTCTTTTCCATCTTCTTCTTTTGCCCTTTTTGCAAGTTTGAAGAAAGGGCTTAAATAAAAAGTAAATCCCTCTCCTTTTTACATAAAGTCCAAAAAAAGAGGTTTCATGCTTTATTTCAAAAGTCCTTTCAAAGGTTGAATTCCTAAAGGCAAGTTGTAAAATCTTAATAAAGTTTATCTTTTGTTTGAGTAGGGTTTTTAAGCCCCCACTCTCAGCCTCCCCCATTTGGGGAGGTTTGTGGTGTTCTTATCTTCTTATGTGCTTAGATTAGATGTACTTTTGCTTATAGTACTTGCATTATTTCTCTTAGAATACTAATTGTTAGATTAGCCCATTTTGATTCATTAACTAAGTTGATTGCTTCATATCTTAAATTTGTATCTTTCAATAAGTAAATCAACTGTTTAAAGTAAGAATCTCTTGAATCTCACCATAAGGTGGATCAAGAGTGCTCTCTGTCGGAGAGTTTATTTAACCATCTTCACTTTACTTTCATGCATCATATTGTTTTTTTCGTTTAAATTAATCAATAAGTAAGACTCTTGAACTTGCAGAAACACAAATCAAGAGCACTCTCTATCAAAGAGCATCATTAGTTTTGCAAATCCTTGCATTAGGCATTTAGATCAAATAAGACTCTTTTTTGTACAATAGTTGAACTTCCTATTGAGCTGCTAGTTATCGAGCATGATGAATGCTCATCTCCAGAGTTCAGAAGTTCAATGTGTTCTAGAGTTAGCCAGTTTTTGGCTGAATTTTTTATTTTTGTAAGATACATGTTCATAACCCCTTGGGGAAAATGTAAAAAATGTCCTAGCATTTAAATTTTTATAAAAGGCTCGGCTTCCCGGACTTGGGCATCAAGCCGACTAGCCCAGAGTGTTTTTTCCCTTGGTTATTATTGGCTGTTGAATAAACGACCAATAATTTCTAAGTTTTTCACTCGCTCCTCCAAAGCTGGGGTAGTTATCTTGGTGTTTCGGCCTTGGGAGGTTATTAGAGCCTTCGTGTCAGTATTTTTTGTCATGCTAGGCATTCCGATTGAGTCGTATGAACATGTACTAGGTCCCCTTGGAGTTTTGTTGGATTCCGAGAAAAATAATTTTTTCCGTTTTTTAAGCCAATTTTTAATGGTTTAAATGAAAATTTTCAAAATGTAATAAATATGTCATCCGAAGTCCGTTTTCGGCATGGTTGGGCTCATTTTCAAGCTCGGAGCAGCATCATTACCCCATGGGCCACTTTCACCATCACTTGGTCAGCAAAAGCATCCCGAAAGTCATCATTCAGCTAACAAAGTGTCAAAGTGGCATTTTAATGCAAACAATGAACATTTTGGCACTTGGTCAAATTATTTAAAAAAGTCAAAACCAAAGTCAAAATTGATTTTTTAATGGTTAAATGGTGACTTGGCATGTGGCCATGTGGGTTGCAATCATCTTCAAGGTGACATGGCGTAAGATTTGGTTTAAAGTTTGGTTACGTTTTTATTCTTGGTGAGGAGGGTGACGTGAGGAGGGCTCACGAATAATTGAAAGCATGAAGTGGTGAGTGGGATTAGTGGGGGCCCATCCACTTAACCAATAGAATGTTATTAAAACCATGATATAGTATGAGGTATGGCATGGCGTGATTTACAAAATGAAGTGGATGACGTGAGGGGACTCACGCTAAACCCATGTGAAGTGAGGGATGCGCTAATGTGGTGGGCCTCTTTTCATAGCTTCGAATATGTTTTAAATAAATTACAATGTTAAACCATGGTATATCCCATTGCTATCAATTATTATTAAAAAAGTGGAAATGTCAGCATTTGAATGGGTTTCACGGTGACAAGAAGGGGTGACGTCATTGCTAAGAACGCCAAGCTTCCGTACGTTTTCGTGAAAAGATATTAAGGATTCACGTATGGAGTTTGGTGAGGAAAGGGATGAGTCAACGAGTTTATCTTGAGTGTGTTGGCACTTCCACTCTCCTTCAGCTCAGTCTTTGTCTCCTTCAAAACCTCACGCAAATCTCAAAGGACTCACATGTATACACTTGGCAAGTTCTTATTTGACAGGTGATGCTTCCAAGAGGTTGATTGGGAAGGTCAGATCTGTTTATTGCTATTGGCTCTTTTCAATGCCAAGTTTGATTTAGGGTTGTAGGTTGCTGGTTTTTTGTATAAAGAGAGGTGCTTTGCACTCTCTTCTTCATGGGATTTTTGGCATAGAAGCTCTACAGAATTTTCATTGTAACATTTTGCTTATGATTTAATAAAGTTTATGACTTTGGAGGTCAATGCGGAAGCTCTTTGTTGGTCATGATTCACCTTGTTAGGTGATACCTTTCTTTGCACCCTTCTCTCTTGATTCTTAAGCATTTGATTGTATAATTGTTGAAGGCTAACAATTTAGCACTATATTTTATAATCCATGCTTTTCTCTTGAAGTTGTGTTGCTTTCAGGTATTGTCCGATATGCGGGGGGCTCTTTTATGGTTGACATTCATTCTCCAAGTTCCACAAGAAGTCATTCTCTTTCAGGAATATCAAGAAGCACAATTTCTTTGCCTCATCCATCATCAAACAAAAGAAATCTTTTCGGTCACTTTTTCCAGGTTTAATCTAAGGTTCTTTTCTCTCCAATATTTCCACATATCTCATGTTTGTTTTGACCTGAGAAAGTAGCTTGGGATTTGATCCCAAGTGTCACATAATTTTATGGATACTTCTCTTTCCCCTTTAGCATCCATGCATACATCCAGCTAGTCTGGACGATTTCGGGAGTAGTGCTTCTAGTGGTCACCTTGTTCGGAGGTTGATCCCACCTTTTCTCTATTATTGAGTGATTTCTCCCCCTTCTTCTAGGTTGGATTTGGCCTCCTTCCACCTTGTGGTGTTTTTTTCTTCTTATTTTTCTTCGCTGCCCTCTTTTTGCATTTTTATGACAGCCACTTTTCTCTTCTTTCGCTGCCCCGTTTTCACCATTTTTTGCAGCTCATTGATTGTCTAGTTCGCTGCCCTATTCTTCCCTTCTTTTGCTTTCAATTTCCTGTTTTTCTTCCTCCTCTTTTCCCCTCCTTTCTCCTTTGTTTCAGCCTTCTTTTGCCTCCTTTCTTTTGCTCTTTTCCATCTTCTTCTTTTGCCCTTTTTGCAAGCCTGAAGAAAGAGTTTTAAATAAAAAGTAAATCACTCTCATTTTTACATAAAGTCCAATAAAAGAGGTTTCATGCTTTATTTCAAAAGTCCTTTCAAAGGTTGAATTCCTAAAGGCAAGTTGTAAAATCTTAATAAAGTTTATCTTTTGTTTGAGTGGGGTTTTTAAGCCCCCACTCTCAGCCTCCTCCATTTGGCAAAGTTTGTGGTGTTCTTATCTTCTTATGTGCTTAGATTAGATGTACTTTTGCTTATAGTACTTGCATTATTTCTCTTAGAATACTAAATGTTAGATTAGTCCATTTTGATTCATTAACTAAGTTGATTGCTTCATATCTTAAATTTGTATCTTTCAATAAGTAAATCAACTGTTTAAAGTAGAAATCTCTTGAATCTCACCATAAGGTGGATCAAGAGTGCTCTCTTTCGGAGAGTTTGTTTAACCATCTTCACTTTACTTTCATGCATCATCTTGTTTTTCTCGTTTAAATTAATCAATAAGTAAGACTCTTGAACTTGTAGAAACACAAATCAAGAGCAATCTCTATCGGAGAGCATCATTAGTTTTGCAAATCCTTGCATTAGGCATTTAGATCAAATAAGACTCTTGAACCTTTGTCATAAGACAAGGTCAAGAGCGCTCTCTGTCAGAGAGTTTAATTAATTGACTTAATAAAATCTTTCAACTCACATTCGCTCTAATTAATTTACTTCGTTGATATCCTTCACCTAGAATGCTCTGCCGACTTTCGAGTTGGGCTCGTACTCAGAACCAATGTTATCGGAACCGGACCGGAACCGGCAAAACCGGCCGGTCTGACCGGTTTACAGGGTTGGCCGGTCCGGTCAGCAAAAAAAATTGAAAAAACCGGATTTTTGTCCAAACCGGGTATGGAACTGGCCGGAACCGGCCAAAACCGGCCGAACCGGCCAGTCTGGACTGGGGACTCAGGAAACTCAATTTCTTTTAAAAAAACCAGAATTTGATTACATGCCTGGAAATGATGGACAAGATGTTTGATGTGTATTACCCACGGTGACATGGGATATCTTCTCCAAGTTTGGTAGCTGTCCCAAGAATGATCATTTCCTTCTCATCCCAACTTAGGTGCAAATCATTGGGCCAGTTTCCGTACTTGAGAGTATAGTTGTCTTGAAAATACAATGCTGCACATACCTCATCACGCAATGCCAAATATTCTTGATATTGGAGTATGTACTTAAGTGATGCTAGCCTCTTCAAATTTTCATCAAAGATATCTCTAATTGACTCCATGCTTCTGCCAAAAATGAACTAAATTGTTTAACCCAATCAAAGAGTTGAACTGAGAGCTGATACACACTTTAATTTACTGCTGTAACTTGCAAGTTGGGCCCAATCTGACTGCGATGACTTTATGAAGACACTGAGTTATGACTTCTATAAAAGGCTTGGTCTTGTACTGCTGTAGCATATAGTTTGGCACCGCTAGGTTGTTTTCTACTGTAGGTGATATTCCTTACTTGAGAACTGACTTAGGGCATTTCTGCTGCTAGTTTGGTTAAGGATTTTCAACAAACAGTTCAGATGTCTGCTGCTGAAACTCACTGCCCAATACCATACCACTGGAAATTCTCTCTATGACTTGTGCTGATTGATTTGAGGTTGTTTCATCAAACGAAGTGTGTGGAATGCATCATATATAACTTTGTATATAGAAGTAACTATTCGACACATCAAAATCAGACTTGGAAGAGCATATTCAGATATACATGGTTCATTAAAGAATTTGATTACATGCCTGGAAATGATGGACAAGATGTTTGATGTGTATTACCCACGGTGACATGGGATATCTTCTCCAAGTTTGGCAGCTGTCCCAAGAATGATCATGTCCTGGATTCATATGTATGCACATGAATTTATATATGTTTTTTACAAAATATGAATATTTTATGTATTTTTTAGTCAGCCGGTTTTTTACCCGGTTTTTTGCCGGTTTCCGGTCCGGTTCACATTTTGGGCTTCGCCGGTTCGATGACCGGTCCGATTCCGATAACATTGCTCAGAACGGTGAACAGAATTGCTAAGACCGCAATAACAACACAAATTAAAACTTTTACCCCACAACCAACGCACAGGCGTTGTCTTGATAAATACTCAGGTACTGGGCAAATTCCAAGTGTGGGCGCCGAAAAACCCAATCTGGACACTCGCTGGTTAAGTTATTAAACACCTAGCTTGTGATTCCAGATAGGTCCGTCATGTCTTCAAACGAAGCCACTGAAAGTATTTTCGATTAGGTTTTCCAGACACCTTAAGCAAAATCACCACTAAAATCCTTAAAACTTACCAAGAGCACTTACACAATCTAACACTCATTGGTTTAAATTCCAGACTTGTGTTCATTTCTCTAGGGCATTTCAGTTTCATTGACTCCATAAGGCACTGGTCCTTGCTTTAATTTGCATAAGTTACGTGATTTGATCAATTGTCTATGGTTTGTTATAATTGCTATCACTGAATGCTTAATTGAAGTCTAGAATTTAAATTTATCTTTTAATCACTTGTTGCAACGTGGATTGCTCTTTGATTTTGTGTCACATTTATAACAAGTATAACACCTTCAAATCATAATAACTCCTAAACAACACCCATCCGCATCCGCAACCTTTAAGAACACTTTAACAACTTAAGAGCCATATAAACTCTTTTGTAGGGACTACCCCCCTTGGCTTCATTAGGAGTTAGCCTAAACGGCGGAGCTAGGAGTAGGTGACAGTACCTAGCTCTGTGCTTGCCCCCAAGGGCACACCTCTCCCACTTTCCTAAGTGAGGAGATAGCTTTCAATTGATTTCTGTTGCTGGTGTGCAATCGGCGGACAACAGTGACAACACTCTGTCTATATATAATCAAAGATAAAAAGTTAAAATTAAAAAAAACTGGATTGTATTCTAAACAAGCAAAAAAAATATCATAAATTACAATTAGGAGACTAACTGTCAGATAAATAATCATTAATAATCTGTGTATCACTGTATTCAAGCAAAAACAAATTGGATTGTGCTATAGAGTAATAAAAAATAAAATGAAATCATTGAAATGTGCAATAAACCAAAAAAAATGAACTGTGATATATAAAAAAAACAAAAAAGTTGTCTGTGCAATAGAGTAATAAAAAATAAAATGAAATGTGCAATAAACAAAAAGAACATGGAGTGTGCAATATAAAAAAACAAAACAAAGTTGCCACATGGAAAAACCTTACTAACCTGTAGAATTTGATAAATTGCTATAGTGACCCCGTGGCTGTCAAGGTCGTGTTGTGGCCCACGTTCTAGCTACAAATTATCCCCTGGCTCGTCATGCTGTGATGGTCAAAAGGCTCGATACCAACTCAAGCTGGTTTGTGTGGTCCCACTAGTCGTCATGTGGTGGTCCAAGACTCACTAAGGAGCTGGCGGCTGAATTACAAGCTCGGTGCCCTCACCCCTGTCGTTTTCCCTTGTCACCAATCGGGCTTGGACCACGAAGGAGCTGGCGGCTGCGTTACAAGCTTGGTGCCCTCACCCCTATATGTTTTCGCTGTCGTTTTCCCTTGTCACAGTCAGTTAGCTCGAGGTGCAGTTATTTCTTTTTCATGGGATCGTTGAAAGTGGGGTAGGGCACACATTATTTGTTTTTCTTAAACTAAGCGCCAAAACACAAAACTTTACTTGTCACGTTTACCTGTCACGTGCGTGGCGGATCCGACTATAAAAGTCACGATGATGATAAAATTGCACAGGATCCGTTTCTGGAAGGGACAATACGTATTTGTGTTTTGGGATCCGACACTGACACGGTTCCATCGCGGATCCAGATCCAAATCCGGATCGGAACCTCGGATCCACAGATCCTGCAACCTCACCCGACGGATCCGTAACACAGGGTATAAGTGACTAATCATACCCCCTGGAACACCGTACTTCTCTAGGAGAACCAACAATACTACCATCTAAAATAAAATTTGATCATTTAGCCAATAATAAAGTGATAATAACCATTGATCAAAAGATCTAGGCCAAACTCTCAAAACTGAAACCACAGTATTGGTCCTGGGCGTGTTTGGAATAAATATAGACCATGTTGTTTTCTGATACACTGCCTTGGGAACCATGCTTGACTAGGTCAATTGGGTTGACTAGGTCAAAATACCCAAAATGAAGGTGAGATAGTGCATCAATATGATCCTGTAAGCATCCAGGGTGATAAATGCTCCAATGGTGTAGATCAAAACGAAGCTTAACTCAATGTTATTCATAATCATGGTGACAACAATTATAATAAGTAAGAATATACCTATGCTTCTAAAAAATCTTGGAACCTTCTGGAAGTCTGCTTGTTCATGCCATACATACAAAGTGTAAACGATGTGCTACTGCTGGGTGAGGATGGAGAACAAGGCTAAGGCTAAGGGGAATGACTTTTGACTGACTTTGACTAACCGATCTCTCCGAATGATAATCAATACACACAACCAAGGTGACATATGCATGACAGACAGCAATAAGGGATGGAGGTGTCTCACAAATGGATAAAGTACTCGGGCTTGTTTCCTTCAAATTCTAACAAGCTTTCCTTTGCACTACTTTGCAACATAAATCACCCTTTAAAGGCAGGTGCCCTGAAAGCCTTCTGGGCTCCAGTATTGACAAAGACACAACCTTTGCACGCTAATCTCACCTTGTTGTCCTGTGGGGGCAAATGAACCGAGCACTATACAAAGAGTGAGTGCTCATCCTTTGACCACTAACCTTTTCAATACATTTCACAAAAGATAGTAGCCAACCTACAAGAGTAGGTGCCCTAGAAAGCCTTCTGGGCTCTAGTAAGTGACTAAATCCTAGATCAACTGCCAGCAAGCAGTCCATAGCCCCGACAATTTTGCTCTCCCTATTGCCCCTGTGGAGGCAGGATGAGGCTTACATTATACAAAGAATGAGTGCTCAACACCTTGGCCACTGACTGCTTTTAAAACATTTATACTTTTAGCATCCATTAGATATAGCTTTTATGCATACGATGCTTTAGTGTTTAGCAACACTGTTTGGTGGAGCACTTGTTTTGAGGACTAAAGAAGAATTTTCCAGTGAACCCATCCACACTGGCGAAGCCACATACTTCATAGCCAAAGACACATAACAACATGGAGCCTATCATGCATAGGGATCAAAACGGGGAAAAGATCTTCAATCTCACAAGTCTCAATCAGTTTAAATCAAGGGATAAATTCAACAATAGATGAACTAGACAGACGGGGACAAATGACCCGTGGAACCAACATAACACTAAACTTTACTACTTGTACAAGCATATCCATCCTAATATGACAAGTACAGGTATCTGAAATACATCACAAAGCAACAACTAAACCAAGGAAATATACATGATCTCACCATGTATACCTGTCTTCAACTGATAAGCCCCTGGTTGTGTGTACCAACTCCTAGTCGGCTGCTCTACTGAAATGAACTAGATCATCCCCAAAATCATCTCAATTGACTCCTGAGTCTCAGTCCTGGTAAGGAAATATAAAGACAGGGCTCTGAAGTGGAATGAAGTTGTAGAGATCCATGCTGGTACCCCATATAAAACTAGCCTAGAATACATAAAGAGACAAGTCGGCATGCTGCATCAAGGAAGCCTGGCTGAAAAATGTATATGTGATAACACTTTCCTACCATGTTTATTCTTCCTACACCCAGGATACCCTTACAATAAGTATTCTCCAGCCCGTCTTCATAGGTTTCAAGATATCCATCAATAAAAGGCTCCCTACAAATTCTTATCAAATTCCCGTCGGAATTAGGTATCCAAGCATATGATAAAATCAATCATTAAGTATCCACCTAACCCAACAACCCATTTCCTTGATAGCAACACCACCTAACCCAGCAACCCATTTCCTTGACAGCAACATGCCATACACAGGAGGAAGATCAATCACTACTATGTCCATCATGGTGTTTAAATTAGGGCAAGCAAACAAATCAGCCTTCGAGTTTTTGATTAGGCCATATGCCTAGAACTTCCTAGAATCAATTCCACAAACATTTCCATATGGACGAGTGACTTCTAATCCCATTTTTTTCATGATGCTCAGAGACATAACATTCATAGCGGCTCCAGAGTCTAGCATGCAGCTATGAAGCAAGAGGTTGTTGGTTTGCAATGTAAGGTAGAAAGGAGGGTGTCCTCCACTCTTCCTCTCATAAACAACAATGTGAATTTGGATAGGAGGATCTATCTCTCCCTCTTGACCTCTAACACTCTGGATGTGATAGGACTCATAAACAATCTCGAGAGCATTCACTACTGGGATATTATCGAAAAATTGTTGAACTTGACCTTTGACTGAAGGCAATTTTAGTATTTCACTTAAGGAAACATTTTGCATAACTTTGTGCAATTCTTGCTCTATGTCTATCCCTAAGTCACAGTCGCAAAGATCTTGTTCTTTTGATTTTTCCTCTTCTACAATTATATGCTTATCTAGGAAAGGTGTTATGTCTTGTTCCTTGTTTCTGTATTGGTAAACTTGAATGCTGGGCTGTGTTGTTGTGCATACAAATTCTTCTTCTTCCTCCCAATCTTCTTCTTCTAGCAAGATTCTACCAAAATCCTCCTCATCAGTGAAGTCTTCAACTAAGTTAATTCCTTGATCCTCGGGGTCAAAGACTTCAAGTTCTTCTTTAGGTTCCTCACATATGTTCACATTTCTGCTTTGAGCGGGCTGATTTCTTCTAAGATTTTTCCTATTTTCATCTACAGGCCCTCTTTGGTTGTTCCAATAAGGTCTCGAGGCATAGGCATTCTTGTTTCTATCATGTTCCCTTGTTCTTACTATGTCTTTAGTGAATAATGTGAGGTTTTTATTGCGTGGATGGTAATCTTGATTTTATTGCCATTTCCATCTGCCAAGAGGTTCTAGTTACAACTGTAATACAAGGTATAAGTTAAGTCATCTGATTTGTGTTAATGTTTCTTTTTTTCTCAATGTTTCTTCTCTTCTCATGTTTTTTTAATTATTATTTTTTTAATATATATTATTGACATTCCCAACATGTTGTTTCCTGCAAATTTCGAGGAAACTTCGAGACATATCTGATACTCGTACCCACGTTCCCGCGTTCCAAAAACTTGTGCAACATTGGTTATTCATAATCATGGTGACCAACAATAATAATAATAATAAAATATACCTTTGCGTCTAAAAGATCTTAGAGTCCTCTGGAAATTTGCTTGCTCATGCAACACTTACAAAGTGTAATCAATATGCTATAGATGGGTGATGATGGAAGACCAAGGCTAAGGCAAAGGGGAAATGACTTTGACTGACTTTGACTCAGTGATCTATCCGACTGATAACAAATATACTTTGCCAAGGTGACATATGTATGATAGATAGCAATAAGGGATGGAGGTGCCTCACAAATGGGTAAAGTACTTGGGTATGCTTCCCTCAGACTCTAGCAAGTTTTCCTTTGCAACTTTATTGTAATATAGGTCAACGTTCAAAGGCAGGTACCCTAGAAGCCTTTTGGGCTATAGTACTAACAAAGACCAAGTCTTTCTAGACTAGTCTCACCCTGTGGCCCTATGGGGGCCATTGAGTTGTACACTATGCAAAGAGTGAGTGCTCATCTTTTGACCATTAACTTTTCATACTTTACATAAGATGGTAGCCAGCCTACAAGAGCGAGTGCCTTGGAAAGCCTTCTGGGCTTCCAGTAAATGACTAAGGCCTAGACCTGCTGCCAGCGAGCAGTCCATAGCCCCGACGGGTTTGCCTTTCCCTAAAGCCCCTATGGAGGGAAAATTGAGCCTTACACTATACAAGGAATAAGTGCTCAACCTCTTGGCCATCGACTACCTTTTTCAATATTTTATATTTTTGCATCCTTTAGATATAACTTTTATGCGCTTCGATGCTTTAGTGTTTAGCAACACTGTTATGGTGGAGCACTTGTTTTGAGGACTTAAGGAGAACAACCCTATGAACCCAGCCACACTGGCCAAGACACATACTTCATAGCCCGAGACACATAGCAACATGGAGTCTATCATACATAGGGGTTAGAATGGGAAAAGGGTCTTCAATCTCACAAGTCTTCATCAGTCTCAGTCATGGGGTAAAAAAAAGGTAGACGAACTGGATAGACGGGCACAGATGTGTTATCACCAAACCTGTAGTTGCCTCTATGAGGTGGATCCAAGATGGACGGTAAAGGGATGGGAAACTAAAAAGGTGGAACCAAGATAGCCTTGACTCCCTGTTGCCCACCTATTTCGACTAGGTGGCAACTCCATGTACATGAAGATGTACAAAGTTGTACAAGTTGTACCTTGGAAAAGTCTGAGGATTTTTTCACTTCTGCAGGGCAATTGCCCCTTTGTAAAACGAAATGTCCGCTCCCCTGCGTGGGAAAATTAATGTAATTTTATGTGCTAGTGTAGGTCATATGATATGGATGCCACACCATGGGACTGGTTGTTAGGGAAGTCCCCTCATCGAGTGTTTTTTCCCTTTCCAATTGATCTTGTTGAGTAAACGATTTTAATTGGTTTGGTTTTTCACTCAAAATCCTCCAAAGTGGTGACGGGCGTTCTAACAGTCAAGTCCATGAGGTGGCTAAGGGTTCAAAATGTTATTCTATCAGTCCTGCAAATCACCAGCTTCATTGGACACCTCCTTCACTGAAAACGCCATCCTTATCTGATCTAGGTTTCTGCGACTAGTGTTTCACCAGAAGCAGAAGATATCAATCCATCTCCGATTCAACTCTTGATTGTTGCATACCCTCTCAAGAGCAGTCTAGCCAACTTATTAGTGGTAAGTGTTCATTCTATCTCACAAACCCTAACCCTAATTTTTTCTATAAAATAGGGATTTTTGCATGGCAAGTTGCATGCCCGGTTGTATCAACATATTTGTATAGAAATAGAAAATATCGGGATTTAGAATATTACACCAACTATGGTACAAATAAGTGGATAACAGACCCAATAAATCCATACCCCATTGTTGAAAATGAGTTTCTACTACAACTAAGTTTAGTGGCAATGCTTACAACTTGGGTTTTCTTGAGAAAAACTGACACTCTTGACATGTTCTCACAAAGGAGTGCACATCCTTGAAAAGGGTTGGCCAATAATATCCTATTCTAGGTGTATAATGTCCATTGCAAACACCCGCATGCATTTCCTTAATGATGGTTTTGGATTCCTCCACATTAACACATTTCAAAATTATTCCATGAAGGTTCCTCCAACCCAGACCATCTTGAGTTAGTATATACTTTTCTGCCTTCAACCTTAAGGCTCTCCTTTGGTGATCTACCAAATAGTTAGGACAAGATAGATTTCTCATAAAATAGATAATATCCTTATACCATTCATGGTCTTCATCAATATGCAAAATATGAGATTCATGCTCAATAGCAAGATTAACTGCATGACTATCACTTTTCTCAGTTAATAATTGGGCCAAACCTTGACCTTTCAAAATTTTAATGGGTTTGATCTCTAAATCATATTCTTGGATCCGTAAAATCCAATTTCTTCTAACACCTATACCATCTACTTGCGATAAGACATCCTTAACTGGTTGATATGGTACAAAAGCTTTAATCTTGGAGTACCCTATGTAAGTTCTGAAATGTTTTAAGGCTTTGACTAGAGCGTAGGCTTGCTTTTCCGTAGTGGTGTATTTTAATTCAGCATCTCTCAAGTTTACTCATAAAAGCTATAGGTTGCTCATGATTTTCATTGTTCTTTGTAACAAAACCCCAACAATGGTAATCTTCAGAAGTGTATGAATAGATCAAAAATTCCTTGCTATAATCAGGACATGCTAAAACAGGAGCAGTTGAAATGGATTGCTTTAGCTTAATAAATGATGTTTCACAGGTTTTATCCCAGTCGAATTTTTCATCTTTCTTAAGAAGAGCATTTAGAGGCTTGGCTAATTCTTCTAAGTTTGGAATAAATCTTCAGACGAAGTTTATTTTTCCAAAGAAGGATTGCAAAGAGGCAACATTATGGGGTGCAGCAATAGTATTAATGGCTTGCGCATGCTCAGGATCTATCCTAATACCTTCTTTAGACACAATATGTCGTAATAGCTTACCTTCATCAATTCCAAAAGTGGATTTTTTTGGATTCAAAGATATACCAAACTTCCTACACCAATCAAATACTTTCTTTAGATGTTTCACATGATCATCTCGTTCTTTAGAGAAAACTGTTAGGTCATCTTGATAAATAGCAATAAGCTTTCTAATGAGGTCATTGAAGGCTTGATCCATTGCTCTTTGAAACGTTGAGCTAGCGTTTAACAATCCGAAAGGCATTCTGATGAACTCAAAAGTTCCCCATGGAGTTGTAAAAGTTGTTTTTTCTCTATCTTCTCTTTTAATACACGACTAATTTTATCCCGAAAAACCATCTAACATTGACAACATTCCAGCGCCTGTAACACTTTGCAGTAAATTCTCCATGTTTGGAAAAGGGTAGTTATCTTTAAAAGACGCTTGATTTAAATTTCTAAAATCTATGCATATCCTAATTTCATCGTTCTTATTTCTCACGATCACGGGATTAGAAACCCAAGTGGTGTATCGAACTGGTCGGATAATCCCAGCAGCTAATATCTTTTCAAGCTCTTTCTTAATCAATGGAGCTAGCTTAGGATTTACATTTCACAACTTTTTTCTGTACGATTTTGCTCCTCCTTTCAAAGGGATAGTATGATCGATAATGGCAGGATCAAAAGTTTTAAGATCATCATATGTCCAAGCAAAAACATCCTTGTACTCTCTAATTAGATTTTCAATAGCCTTTCTTTCCTTTGGGGATGGATTCTTTCTGATTTTAATCATTTTAGGAGAAACTGGAGTTCCAATGTTAATCTCTATGACCTCATCTACTGGTTCAACTCTTTTACCTTTATATTCATCATGCCTATTGAAATTCTTCTCAAGAGGGATTGCTAGCTTCATAACATCAACATCTTGTAAAGATAGGTTGTTTACTTTATCTTCCAAATCAACATTACAGTCTTGAAAATTATCTGAGTGCTGTAAGAATGCAATGATCTGAGCATCATTATCAAAAACTTGCCAATGATCTTGATTATCAGGAACTAATGGTCTAAATAACACTTCAACCTTACACTTCGTCTCTTTAAGGTAATTTGGGATTTCAAAAGTGCATGTTGTTACTGACAATGCATCAGCCAAGGCGTTCTCCTCTCTTGGTACAGCTCGGATTGCAAATGCATCAAACATTTCAATAGTATCCCAAACAACATTTCTATAATCTCTAAGTCTATTGTTTTTTGCCGCAAATTGATTTTTTACCTGGGACACAATTAAATCTGAATCACCTATAACACTCAGGCATTTGATTTTCTGATCTCGGGCAATCTCTAATACCAAAAGTAAGGCCTCATACTCAGCCACATTATTTGTGGCTTCAAACTCAAGACAGAAAGAGAAATACTTTTCTTCTCTAGAGGGGGAAATAAGGACAATACCTGCTCCTGCACCATGCCTAGATTTAGCTCCATCAAAATGCATCTTCCATACTTGGCTGGGAGGAAAAGGATGTTATCGAGGCTCTTCCCAGTAATTTGCCAAAACCATATAGTTTCCAACTTCATCTGTAGGACGCATGGCTTCCTCAAAAAGGTGTTCAGGGGTATCCACATGTTCAGTCATAGGTTTTTCATTCACTAACTTATAGAAAGCATTTTCTCTGATAGGGATGGTGGCATACAAAAGGTCCATTTGGATGCTTCCTCCTAACTTGGCGACCCATTCTCTAGACAGCAAGATTCCCCATGTATCAGGTATATCTAAGACTAAAACATTCATATTTATTTCAATCTCCGGATGTGTTGCTAGATTCATCTTTAAATTCTCAATTATCCCTTTTGATTTAACAAATCTAGAGTCCATTCCACACACGTTATTATACTGCCAAGACGGTTTTAGCTCCAACTGTTCCATTACCCTAAGTGGCATAACGTTAACCTCTGCTCCTAAGTCTAGCATGCAATTGTGAAGAATCAATTGGTTTATTTCTAAAGCTATATAGAACGGGGGATGACCACTACCATTGCCAGTTACACTTTGAATCCTTACAAGAGGGTCTTTCTCAATTGCTAATTTCTCAACAGCCTTGATCTTAGGTTTTATCCCTAGAAATTGAGTAGCTTGGTTGAATAAGGAAGGGATCTTTAGTAATTCATCAAGAGGTACAAGGATATTTGGTTTGGAAAATAAATGGCTGAAGTCGACCTCTAAGTTACAAGGCTTTCCTCAGTTCTTGTCATTTGTCTTTAATCCCAATAAATGCATTACATGTATTATAACAGAAGGGATGGCTATGAGCTCTTTCAAAGACATCATGACTGAAGATTCATAAAGTTTTCCCAATATATTCGTATTCAGACCTCCTTGTATCACAGGAGGAACTTCTTTTCTAGGGAGGCTTACTTGCTTTCTTTGCATTGGTTCTATATGTTGAGGCTTAGCAAGGCCTGGACTTACTGCCTTCCTGGTCTCTTGAGATGGCATTCTCCAGGGTTGATCATTTTTCTTCAGGATTCCCTTATGAGGGACATTCGATGGCTGCGAAGGAATCTTATGAGTGGTATTCCTTTGTTAGAGAGAATTTTCTCTTATAACAGGCTTATTAATTTCTTGATGTTTTACATTATTCCTTGTTTGAGACCTCGTCATAACCTGATTATCTGAAAGCATCCTAGATGACCGAGTTTGAGGATAATCATTGGTATACACATTCACAGAAGGTTTATGGAAAAGTTCATTACGTCGTATATTTTCTTTGTGTTGATTTAAAACCAAACCGTGTAAATTTTATATCAACTTGCTCATTTCAATCATCATTTTCATAATCATATCATTTTCTAAATTGCTCTCTCTAATGTAAGACATGAATTTAAAGCTTAAGATTATTACTTTGGGTTCGGTCCTAAGTAGAGTCGCAGGGTGGAATCGCCAAGTGAACCACACAAGTAATTCACAGAAAAGAGATATGCCGTAGGAGAGGTGAGATATGTCGAACCAAGGTAAGCCTCTACGTCCCCGACAACGGCGCCAATATGTTATCACCAAACTTGTATTTGTCTCTATGAGGCGGATCCAGGATGGACGATAGAGGGATGGGAAACGAAAGAGGTGGAACCAAGATAGCCTCAACTCCCAAATGGATGGTTGTCACACCAATCGAGGCAATCTTCACTTGATGTTGTCTTATCCCAAGACAACAATGGGGGAGACCCATATCTACTCCTGACAGGAGAGATCAGACCAAAACACTAGATCAAATCAAATGAAGTTGAAGTACGTAAGGTGTAAGGTGAAGTAAACCCTAGATCTATGGATGAAGTCACAAGGTGAATTAGGGCTTGGATCAAGGGTTTATGATGGTATGAAATTGACCCAAGTTTGACGTACAAGTGACTTATGAGCCTATTACTAGATCTAGAATCAAGGTACTAGCAAAAGATGACAATATTCACTGCCTTGGGAAACGTGATCAATGGAGGGAGGGTAAAATCAGGATTGGGGCTACCTAGTACCACGGGATAGACTCGAAAGAAGGCATAACAGTATCAAAGTACCCAAGCCTCAGGAACAAGATCAAATCGCAAGAGAAAATGGGCAAATGAGGGGTAGTGCTAGGGTTTAAAGAGCAGTGCCTTGGGATTTGGTCCCAATGGAGTCACCTAAGCAAAACTTCTAGGAAGACCCACTTAGGGTTTGACTCGATCTACAAAACCCAGAAATGGTTTGCCAAGAGATCAAGCAGTTTGATCTATAATATTTTTTATTTTTTTTATTTAGGGTTTTAACATGAAAATGAAGATGCCAGTGGATTGAGATCAAGAAAAGAAGAACTAACCTATAGATCTTACCTGGATAACCTTGTAAATTCCTTGATGATGATGATCTATGCTATCTCGATCAATTTGAGAAGATTTGGAGGAAGCCTCTATGTAAAACGATTTGTCCAAGGAAGCTAATGTGCCCTCTCTCCTGCACAACAAACGTCAACCATATCAGATTTGTTGGGTCAAGAGAAAAGAAGAAATGCTACAAAAAAATAGAAAGATGAAATCATATATGACAATGATACTAATGAAAACCCCCTGATATAAGCGATGCCAAACAGGCGAGTTGAGAAATCCCTACAAAAATGCCCGAGTGAAGTCGCCCTGCTGTAGACAAGACAAGGTTTTCAAAAAAAATATAGATCTCACCACAAATACCCAAATGCTAGGAAGCAATAGGCTTTCCAATCACCATTGAAGAACACCAGATGCAAAGGAGATCCAAAAAAAATCCACAAGAATAGTTTTTCTATTATCCAGATCCAAGAGCCAAAGACCCCTTTACAATGAGATGCTCCCTCCTTTAAATAGGAATGAGAAAACCAAAATCATAACCACTTTTCAAATGGGTGGCTAAGATTAAAAGATCAAAATGTTCTAATCAACAGTTGAGATGAGCTCAATATAAAGTACATGGATCAATACAATAATATTATATATCAATGGAACAAATCACCCTAGGAGAGGGGATCCCACTCAAATAAAAAAAATAAAAATAAAAATATAATTTTTTAAATGCAAAATAGTGCCTCTTTGAGGAAATAGTGAGCCTCCAAAAGCTCCAGAAAATAATAAAATATGCTGGAGAGATGGATGTGGGTCCATCCAAGTGCTGAAACTGCTAGAAAAGGAGTGGAAGACATCACACTAATCATCAAAACTCATTGCTGGAGAGATGGATGTGGGTCCATCCAAGTGCTGAAACTGCTGGAAAAGGAGTGGAAGACATCACACTAATCATCAAAACTCATCCCATGCCATTTTCTTGTCTCAATATCCCAAATCGAATTCTTTAGCAGCCATTTTTATTATTTTTAATCTGCCTCGGGAAACGTGATATGGCCCAAACTTCCTCCTAGAATGCTAGCGTTGTCAAACTAAGCCCACCAGGCTCTTTGGGAGGGGAGTAATATGATAAAAACAAGTGGTTGGACCACCCCCTCCTCATACAGCTCCCTAGGTGAACCAATCAAATCACCTCTTTGCTCTGACAGGCCATTCAACATGGCAAAACTACAGCAGAATGGTACAATGAGACAAATCATCACTATAACTGCCCAAAACTCAAAATAAGTTGTCTCATTGGACGGGAGTCCAAATCCATCTAAGTGCATACTCATACAGCCTACATATCTCTGCTTGATCAAGAATATTATCCAATATGCCCAGACAGATAAAATAATAATCTGTAAATGATAAAATAATCAATAATATAACCCAGGCTAACATCCATTTGCTGCCAATGTTTAAAGGTTAAGACATGCTCTACAAATCATTCAAATAACAATTATAACAAATAGCGATCATCTCACTGGCGATCTATCAACCAAATATAGAGCTTCATTAATTAACTATAACTCGGACCAGACTTTCAAGACCATACTCACTTCATAGTTGTAATCAATTTGCTAGTGAAGGGTGAAGGCTAAAATCAAAGGGCTAGGCTGAAGGGTGACTACTAACTCAACACTGTGACACTTTGGATATGGAAAGGGGATACTCACTCTAGCATATGTTGGACAAGCAACAACACAAGGGTTGGCAGTGTCTCACAAATGGATAAGTTACGTTCATAGGTGCTTATTCACCTTGACAAATGCTCACAATCCAAATCAAATACAAGTGAGGCCAACAATCTTTAGATATAACTTTTTAAGAACCATTGCTTTTTGGGCCTTTAAATTTCCATAGCCTTGGTCCATGCATTTATTACATGGATTTTTATTATTTAGGCTTCATGCATTCATGTATGTTTAAAAACACTACTTTTCATGAATGGTTTTTTACAAGATATTCATTACTTTTAGAGCCAATTTCATTAGGCTTGCCTTGCATTCATGTGTGTTCAAAAACACTACTTTTCATGAATGGGATTTTTCATAAGATATTTATTTCATTTCCAAATATATTGTATTGATGGCAATGCTATTTGCTTTAGGTTTAGCCAACACAACCTAGGAAAATCAGAGCCGAGACACAAATAAACAGGGAAACTTGTCCAACAAAGAGGCTCTAGTGGGGAAAGGTCCTCCATGCCACAAGTCAAGTAGTAGGTCGAGCTATAAACATAATTGGAAGAAGATGGATGGGTGGAGATAGTGAAAAATGAAACCAACACTAGCAAGCCAAAGTATGGTGGGAATGATCACCTCTATTCTCCTTAAGGAGGGTAAAACCAATGAGTATGGGTCAAGAACTTCCAGGTCTAAATAGGGACATGCATACATAATATCAATACATCCAAGTCCACATATTTATATGACCGCCAAATCATGACACTAGATGCTAAGACATGTCACAAGAATGAATATAAAAGCAATGATAACCATAACACAAGATAATATCTGCTAAGTCATATACATGTAAATAATCAATCTGAACCAACATTTGTCCAATGATAAACTACTGATGCAACTCTGGGCACTATTGACTGCTCTACAAATAGATAAATGACTACATTAGTCCTCAAATCTAAGTGTCCTAAGACTCAGTCATGGCATGGGAGAGTACTATAGTCCATCATCAAATAATGAGCCATCATAGATGCTCATCTCAACATCTAATATGTAAGGGAACTGGCTGAAAAAGTGTACTGAAGTTTGAAAAAATAGAATATGGTAGCTCAACTACTATATATGTGATAACAAAATGTTATGGAACCAACCTAGCACTAAGGATTATACTTTGTTTGAGCATGGCATGGGCAACAGTCTTCACATTGAATTCCTTGATCAATCATAACACAGGTTAGAACAATATAAAACATATAGGCATAGGTCATCATAATCATCCCAACATGACAAGCATAGGTGTCTGAGATACACCACCGGGCAAACTACACGAAGGAAATATATCTGATCTCACCATGTATACCTATCTCCAACTGATAAGCCCCTCTGTAACTGTGAGTACCAACTCCTGATCTGCTGCTATGCTCTAATGAACTAGATCATCACCAAAATTATCTCAGTGGACTCCTGAGTCTTAGTCCTGGCAAGGAAAATATGAACAAGGCTCTGAAGTGGAATGAAGCTGTAGAGATGCATGCTGATACCCCATGTAAAAGTAGCTCGAAATAGAAAAAGAGAAGCTTGCATGCTGCGTCATGGAAGCCTGGCTAAAAATGTATATGTGATAACAGTATCCAAAAGGGATTGCGCTAACATTGATAGCTTATTCAGACGCAGATTGGCCAGGATGTGTTGACGACAGAAGAAGCACAAGTGGAACAACTTTCTTTCTAGGAAATTGTCTAGTATCTTGGTCGAGCAAAAATAAGTATTCAGTGTCCTTATCAGCCGCAGAAGTAGAATATATAGCAACAACATCTTGTTGTACTCAAATTCTTTGGATGAAGCAAACCCTGCAAGACATACAAGTGAATGTACATGTGGACATACAAGTGGATGTGGAAACGATAGTATGTACAAATAATGTGTGTGATGTGTATCTTTGTGATGCAATCCTACACTCTATGTTACTTGATATGATGAACATGCATGTTGTAGTGTGATGATGCTCTTCTTTGCTTTATGGTGTACACACTATATTGATGATGCATTTCTATATGATGAACACCTAGTGACGATGATGATGATGATGCATACCGTGTGATGACGATGCTATTTGAAGATACACTATGATGATAAATGTCCGAAGTTCTGAGAAGAATTACTTGTTCAGTGAGTGTGGTGTACTTAATGGCAGTGAAATGAAGTATACCACTTCTCTTGGGGGAACCTCCTAGGGTGAGAAATCAAATAGAAATGGGGAGTAAACCCCCTTCTAATATTTTTAATCTTCATTCTAGGCCCAAAGGGGGGGACCACCAAAGTGGGACCCCTTACTTTGGCTTATTTTTAATTATCTCAATTTCCATGGTAGAGAGGGTGCCCCGCTTTGGCGCCATCTTCATTCTTGTGAAACACTTGCATGGGGGGGGCCTTTTTTCTTCTAAAGTCACCTTAGGAACATAACATAACACATAGAAACTTAATTTTCCCCTTCCAATGACTTTAGGTACTTTTCCAAAATTTTGCTTTCTAATTATTGCCAATTTTCCTGATTTCCTTGACTGACTTTGAAAAATGTGAACAAAACCTTAGCAAGACTTTTGAATGACTTCAAACTTTGAACAAGGGTGTAGGGATACTCATGCCATTGATTTTGAATATCCATACCCCTATTCATGGGCATTATATGCCACTTAACCCTCTTTTTATTACAACATTTTTATGCTGAGGGACAATTTTTAATCACCAAAAATTAAAAACATCCTAGGTAAAACCTAATAAAATTCCACAAGACTATGGTTAGTGTCTAGTATGGTTACATATAACATTCCTAGGCCTTAGTCACCCCATGGACTCGATCATTAGAATGTCTTTCACCACTTTGGAGGTATTTTTGAGTGAAAAACTCAGATAATTAAAATCACTCAAAAGGAATTTTAATTATCCAAGGGAAAAAACACTCAATGAAAGGACTTCCCGAATGAAAAATTCCTAGGAAACTAAGTTATACAAAAACTAGACCCTCATGCTCACATATCATTACAATATCCCCCGTAGGGATGCGAAAATTTCATGGAGAAAAGATAAGAAGAGTTACCTCACTTGAACAAACTTTATTAGGTACTTTCTCATCTACTATGCACATGGTACATGGTTGGCCACCTAGTTGGTTAGGTGGTCAACAAAACACATCAAGTAAGTTTTCTCGGGTAAGGTCTCTTCCTGTTTTTCTATCCAATTGGGGCTGCATTTTTCTTTCACACAAAACCCTCATCTATTGGTTTAATATGTTCTAGTTTGCGATGGTTAATGAAACTTAAAACCCACTTTGGAATAATTATAAAACCCCTAGATCTAAAATTTCACGATCATAGGAGTCCAGTTTCCCATCCAACACACTGGTCTAACTTCTTGGGGGAGATACCCTCCTTAGGAGGTGTTACCAACTATTTTGTACCATAGTTGAACCTTCTGTTGAGCCTCCATTTGATGAACATGGTCAATGTTCATATCCAATGCAGCAGATGTTCAGAATGTTATGCCTAGCCAATTTTGGCAAGTCATCTTTATTTTTATGTTGAAATGACCATGCCCCATGGGGTCTTTGTAATAAAGTGTGTTAGTAGGGGTTTTGAGTGGCTCGGTCCTCTAAGATGTAGATTTTAATTAAGGTATTCCAGGCAATTTTTTTCCTTATCAATTATGCTTTGCCCATAGCCGAGTATAATCAATGAGTTTTTCTCCTGCTTCCTCCAAAGTTGGAATGCCCGATTTTGAAATCTGGGCCTTGGGGGGTTATTAGAGTCCAACTAATAATATGAACCTACTAGACACTATTGGTATGTTCTATGGTCATTTCCTAAGCTCCGTGATGCTTTAAAAAATTGTCCAAATTTTTTTTCACTGACGGCATTGAGTTTTTTAATTTTAAATTTTTAAACTATAGAGAAATTAATTAAAATTTTCAAATAATTAAACCATTTTGACCATGGTTTAATTGAAAATTTCAATTTGTAATAATTAAGTGGTCCAGGGTGGGTTTTTGGCAAACAAACACTTATTTTTTAATCCAAAACACTCGTTTAACCCCTAGACACACTTATCCTAAGTTTCAAACTCTTATTTGGCCTTGAAATTAATATTTTCTCAAAAAACCCAAAAAATGAGAAATATTAATTAAAATAATAAAAAATAATAAACTGGAGAAAATCAAAATATCTCCAAAAAAGGCCAAATAAAATAAAATAAAGGGATAATTAGCTTGACAAAAAGCATCTGGGATGATTCCAATCAAGTTTGGACTGATTTGAGTCAAGTATCGGAGTGCTACAGTCAACTTCACCTCACGATTTGTGCCTCTCTCAATGCATGGACGTTTTTCCTTCTTTGGCACGTTTCTATTGGCCGGGTATAAGACCAAGGAGGGATGAGGCCACCTCACACCCCCTCATTACTCCAACACTCAGTTACAACTTAGTTGCAGCTCAATTCAACTCTGAATCTTCATGTAGAGCTCATTCAATTGCTCGAGTGTGCCTCTCTGATGCCGAGACCTGACTTAGGGTTTTAGCTTCTATTTTTTGTATAAATAAGGGTCTCTTGCTCCCATTGCATATGGAGAAATTGCAAGAGAACTCTGCTAAGATTGTAACCGAGATTTGATAACGGAATAAAGTGACTTTGGAGGTTTATGTGTGGGTTATTTGCATGTGGTTTTCACCTTGCGAGGTGATATTGCTCTCAACCTTCTCTTTATTTTAATTAATGTTTGATCAATGTTAGCTCATGAAGACTATAAATCTAGCATGGTAGGTTAGTCATTTAAAGTTTTAATTTGATTATCTATGCCATTTTCATTATATATTTGAAGTGGGCAAGAAGTAGTCAGTTATACCAGTGCCTTTCAATATCTATTTTGATTATTACATCGTAGCATTTGATCACTTTATTTGTATTGATTTGTGTTGGTTTCAAGAATCGCCAGGAGAAGAGGGGTTGAAGTTCAACCGGTTTCTCATCAAAGGTTTTTTTTTAACTTCATACTTTCACCATGCAGGTTCTTCGGAGCATTTAAATCCGGCATCAAAAAACATACAGCTAAAAAGGGGCTCTTTCTTACCATGATTAATCATACTTTAAAAAATCTTTCCCTTTGGTTTTAAGATCCCCACATCCTTCTTCTTCTTATCTCTCTTTGTCCTCTTATCTACCTCTTCTTTCCTATTTTTGGTTTGCTTCTCTTTCCTTCATTCTTTTGCCTTTTTGCTGCTCTTTTTTCCTCTATCTTATTGGTTTTTACCCTGTTTTTCCTTTCCTTTTTGCTCTCTTTTTCTCCACTCTTCGCTGCCCTCTTTCTCCTTTTATTTGCAGCCATACTTTTCTTTGTTTGGGTGTCCTATTCGCCAAAAAATTTCAGCCAACTTTCCTCTTAGTTGGCTGCCCTCTTTCGCACCTATTTTCATCCCTTTTGGGCACTTTTCCAGCTCCCTTTTTCCCCTTTTTTAAGCCTCTTTCCTTCTCTGATTTACAACCATCTTTTTTTCTACTTGGCTGCCCTATTTTTGCTTTTTGTTGCAGCCATCTAACTCTTTTGTTGGCTACCCTATTTTACCATCTTTTTCAACTTTCCATTTTACTCTTTTCTTTGCATGTTTTTTCCCTAGTTTTGCTTCAAAAAACACAACATTTTTGCATTTAGATTAGTTTCATTTTTTCTAACAAATAATGGGTGCTTAGTACCTGTTGGTTTTGTGCTGACATCGAAGAGGAAAGTGAACCAAGAAGGACTTGAGGATTGAAGAAATTGTAAAACTAAGAAAAGCTTGCATCCTTGTAAAAGCCATTAAGGCTTCTTTCCTTAGTTTTTTTTTCTTGCTTTCTTTTCAAGGGTTAAAATACCTCTGATTGTAATTATTAATAAAAAGGACTAGTGGGGTTAAGCCTCCCACACTTTTTTCTAATTCTCCTATCTGGGGGAAGGGTGTCTTGTTTTTTCTTTGCTTAGTTTAGATCTCTTTTAGACTTAGTTTTATTTCCTACTAATTGCTAGATTCAATTTCATTACATGCATGCCATTTACTTCATCATGTTTCTTGCTCTTTGATTAATTATCTTAAAAAGAAACCAAAGACTCTTGAACCTGTTATAAGACAAGTCAAGAGCACTCTCTATCGGAGAGCACTTGCATTGCATTCGCATCATAAATTAGATAAGACTCTTGAATCTCACCATAAGGTGGATCAAGAGCACTCTCTGTCGGAGAGCTTGGTTTGTTAATAAAATTTGCAACTCATCATCCCCTAAAAATTGGAATTTACCATTTTACAATGTGTATGCTCTACCCATTCGAGATACCCAGAAGCACTGTAGCTATTTAATTCACAGATTTAATTCCAATTTCACACTTAATAAAATTTACCACCTCCCATTGAGCGCAATATTCTAAGTGGGGAAATCTTTACTATGGGCGCTGGGTAGCTTTCTTGGTTTCGCAGTGGTTGAAAAGTTATCGAACGCGTCGCTGCAAATTGGAGGGTCCAACTGTCTTGAAATGAGGCCACTTAGAATATTTTCGGTAATTCTCCTCGCCTAATCAACAAGATCATTCATAAAATACACAATAAAATTTAACCAAGAGGATTTGCAAAATGACCTCACAAACATCAGAGACTTATATTTTTAGCATCCTGACTCCATTTAAGGCACTGGTCTGTTTATTCTTGCATCATCTTGTTTGGACCATTTGTCCATTTGTTTCTAAGTTATTTCATGCGTGGATACTCTAATTATTCATATCATGTTTTGCAAATAGCAACGTGGATTGCATGATTAGTTATTGTGTATATCGAAAAACCCCTAAACAACACTAATTCTCATCTTCCATCTAAGAATACTTTAAACAAAAAGCCTTAGATAACCCTTTTAGGTACTACCCCCCTTAGCTTCATTAGGAGTTAGCCTAAATGGAGGAGCTAGGATCAGGTGACAACACCTAGCTCTTTGTTTGCTCCCAAGGCCACACATTTCCCTCTTAGGGAAACAACAGTCCAAAAGATTTCTGCTGACGGTGTGCATTCGACAGACAACAGGAGGAGTGGATATCTTCACTTCCGCAAACTAGGTATTGCTAGTTTCACCTCAAATTGTCTAATATTACACCTAGAAGTCAATTCAAGTTTCCAATTTTACTTAATTTCACCATTTACCCCTAGATCCAATTTCCATGCTTAAACCCTAGGGTAAATTGAGGATTTTCATATAGACACTCATAATCTCTAAGTAACTATGCAAAACTCTAATTAACTACCCTACTAAGAGATTTAATCAAGGTTCCTTGGGTTATCCATTTGCTTTCCTTATTTTTAGGGCTATCTTTGTTATAGGGATGCCCCTAGGCTTAGTATCTCCACTGAGTCTAAAGTGTTGGTATCCTTGAATGGCGTGACATCTGAGTTCTTTCATACGTCTTTGATATCATAGGTCATGACTTTAGTTTCCTTCCCCCTTTGCCATCCTAGATAGAATTACCCTACAGAGCAACTACAAGCTTCGTGATAACAAGTCCAAGTACCAAATTGTAAAACATGGAGAATGGTCTCCTTTGAGTTGAACAGTAGGAAAACATACTTGTCTCCCAACCCCTAGTATGAGTTCAATGAAATACCTTTAGCTTCCCCATTCAACAAAGTCCATCAATTGAAGGCTTCCTTATTCGACATACAATGTTGAAAAGATGAAATGACTCCTCATGACTCACGGTGCATGTGTCCCTCGAAGTACTCCTTGTCCACAAGAAAAAAGTTGAAATCATCATGATGAACACTAGGTGCCTCTGGTTGGGTTGAGAACGTATTTGTGATAGGAACCTCCTTGCTTATCCTCAACAATAGTATCATCTTGCTTATCCTCAACAATAGTATCATCTTGATCAAGTACACCTTCCCCATATCCAAATACTCAACTTCGATCACTTGTGTGGCAACTAACTCAACCACCTACGAAATTTCCACACCTAGGGTTCACTATCCATGGCCTTCGACTCTGGAATCAAGCTAATGACAAGTTTGACAAACTCATTGACAACTTCCTGGGAGCTCAATCTACCCTTTCCAAAACTAAAGAATTATGCATTCAGAGATCAAACTACGGGTTTCACCCCACCATTAGAGTAAAGAGGGATAAACTTGGGAAGGCGTTGTCATGATGGGCTCCTACAATGATAGACCTTTTCCACCAATGTTTTCCTTGCATTGCCTATATGGTCCAAGAAGAACCCCTCATTCAAATGGATCTATTCAAATGTCAGAACCCCCTCCTTTCCTCTTGCATTGATTTCCTTTCAAGTTTCCTATTCACTGCAGCTTCCTTAAGCCTCCTCATCCCACTACATAGGAGTGTTTTTTCCAACTTGAATCTATCCACCACCACCCAAGATACCTCCACTACGGAGCCCTCCAGGATCACCTCTAGTGCATCCCTCCACCCCCCAACCTATCCGTCTCCTTTACCATGGCTCACATTGTGACCGTCCATGCAGCCTCCCATCCTCCATCCGCACCCTTTCTCTACCCCCGTCCCTCTCTCCCTCGCACATCCCTAGTGTCTCCCACTCCCTCGCACATCCCTAGTGTCTCCCACTCCCTCTCCCATGAGCAATATCTCCTCCCATCCTCATTCCCATGCATACACCCCTTCTCTATCTTGTCCTCACTCTTGTGTGCACAGCCCTGTTTTCTCCCATCCATCTTTCAAAACTACATTTTTGACTCAGCAATTACCACCAGTTAATGTATCATTGTACATACTCTTTCTTGTACATCTCTGTTTTTTGTAAATATTATCTGTTCAATATAAAAACACCTTGCAAACAAAAAAAATTATTGATGCAATCAGAGAATTTCATTTCATTTTTTTTTTGGATCAAGTTCTGTAACAACTAACAACACAATAACTATTTGCAAGGATATACAGATTCGCAGAATAGATTTGCCAAATTGCATATCAGACAAACATGCAAAAGAATAGAAAGTTATCGGTAGTATATCTTCATCAGAGGTAGTCCAATTGGTATGAAGATTAAATTCCCAATAGGAACCAAGGAGATCAGTTCAGAAGGTACTCCAGATGCCAGAAGGCAGCATTCCAGGAAATGCAATAACACAATGAATGAATAAAAAGAGATTGAGTGATTAAAATTGAAAGAAAGTTAAGCTTCATTACACAATGGTCAATTCTAAGGAATCCACTATATTGTAAAATAATTCCATGAAAATCAAATGATTATTGTACAGCTAACAAAGTGCTTTTTCTGAAACTTAAGCTCATAAAGAATGATCCTTGCATTGCAAGGTCAATTATAGACAGACCTCTGCATCCATTGAAAATGAAGTTTGTCTCTACCTGCACTGCTTCCCCAACTGTGGTAGTCATATCGTAAGTAATGTCTTCAAATGTTTCATCTAGAAAAAATACTGTTGTGGTAAGTTTCTTTCCAGCCAAAAAAGCCTCTAACTCATCTTGAGATGGAACAGACAGTCTTGGACCATTTTTCACAGAGTGCTCAAGGGACTTGCAAGCAGTCGATACCATGGTATGCAATTGAGAATCATTCTCCAATTCTTTGACGGCCTCGTGAATGTAGTCTAGAAGACTTGAAGCTATTTCAGTTCCAGGGCACATTGCCGAAGAACATAGGTATAAAAGTTCCCATGTCTTACATAAAGAAGCTCTGCAACAAAGAAAGTATAAGTGGAAATCGGTCTGATTCATATAGCAATATGCAAGTCTTTAATTTTATTTTCAAACAGTTTCTTAGTTCAGGAATATCTTATCACAAAAGGGCATAGTGTTACTGTGATTGTAACTGAATAATGCCTACTTCTGAGATGTTGCTCAACAATGCAAACTAAGACAAGACTAGTATAGAAAATACTGCATGAAATGAGCACAATATAAAATATAGCATTAACTAATCCAAAAATATTGGCGTCCAACATGGTGTAAAATCATTGTTTTTGGTGAATTATATAGTTGTAACTTGTTTGTTCCATGGTTCTGGTCAGTGCAAAATATATTCATGTATAAAAAAATTGGCTCACTATTTCAAATGACTTTCAACAATAATACAAGAGTTTAACAGATATTCTAGTATCTGTAATATTATGATTGTTGGGAAAATCCACTAAGAAAAACAGCAAAACTACATAAAATATTTGAATTGACAGTACAATCAGAAATTAATTGCATGAAAGTGGGTATTGCCTAGAGAGCGATGGAAAAAAGAACATCTAAGATTCTAATAACAAGCTCCTAAGATTTCATTGCTATGGACTTCTAGGTCGTATGAAATCGCCTCATCAATGTGTATAAAACTTAATAGTCATGCAGAAAAAATCTGCTGCCAAGCAAGGATGTTGGTCCACATGTTGACATTTGCTAACATGCAAAAGTTTATTACAGTTTAACTGTGAGTCTTATTAAGTATACAATCCTTAACTCCATCAGTGTGGTCTAGTGACAAGTTGGAGTGCTTACAGCGATAATGATCCAGGTTCAAAACCCACCAGGATCACTCCTTGTTAGATTGCAGTTGATCATGGTGGCGTGTATAGTGCTTGAGAGGATCAGCAATGTTCTTAGGAGGTAAAAAGGGATTAAATCATTAATTACACTCAAATTTAAGGACTTTCCTAAATTATTAAAAAATCAAATCTACTTAGTTCTCTAACCTTACTGGTATGGTTTGGAATATATCAAAAGCTTTTGCATGCTATTGCTATCTCTGGAAATTATGTTGTAACCCAGACCCAAATCTGGAAGTCATCAAACCTTCAAAGTCTGCATTTTTTTAACTCCAAAAAATTTCTCAATTAGAATAAAAAAAAAATCATATAGTATACTGATATTGCATACCTAATGTTGACTTTCATATTGTTGCTAAGCAATTTTTAATTTGTCTGCCTCTGTGAAAAAAAATGGCCTTGAATCATGATAAATAGTAACTGACCTTAGTCAACCATGTTCATGTTCATGAGGGCATTGGCAAGCCTAGAGAGTGGATCAGTTGGCTTGATTGGCATATATTTGGAGCCACTTCACTTAATTTATTCATGTTTGGTTGACTGGATGGGGCTGTACCCTTAGTTCATGATGGAGTTTGTTGTTTTGGCAAGAAAAAGCATGAGTTAGATAGGGGCTTGACACTTTGGATCTTGGATATGACCATAGGTATAGCTTGAAGACCACATTTGGACTTATTCTTGGCCTTTTTTGCTGAAGATATGCCCTAAAAGATGCCACGCATGCTCCACATGAGTCTTTATCTCTTGCATGCCACATTTGTGAAGAAAATGAGGTGTAGTGCACATTTTTAGAGGAGCAACTTTCTCTTGGACGTGATTGATGAGTTTGTTATTGACTCGGCTTGGTTTGTTGCCCACTTTGGGGGGCTGCATCCTTTTTCACTTGGAGATTCGTACATGTGGCATAGCCACCAATATTTTATTACTGAACTTCTCCAGCAAGGGGACTAAATGGATATTATTGGTTATGCATTCCTAGATTAGATCTAGGGATTTGGTATGGATATTATTAGTTTATCATGGAGGTTTTGAGCCTAGATCTCCATATAAACAAAGATCCTCCATTTGAAAAGGTTGTTCATGGTTTAGAGTAACATTGGTAATATTTCTTTGCTGCTATTGGATATATATTGGAACTAATACATCTGAACCTTGTTGATGAACCTGGGCCGATTTGTATTCTTGAGGATCTATATATGGATTGACATCAAAATCGGTAATAACAATTTGAATCGAAGTACCTAGTAGTGACTTTCTTTCCTCCTTGTTCTTCTTATATTAAGCCTAATGCATATATGTCACTCGTACTGTTTCCAGAAAGAAAGGGCTATGGATATAGGTTGATTTCTTTACATGTAATAGAGCTATGGTGTGAAATTCTATGCTTAAATCACTTGTTATATTCTGCCCTAGTAATCAGCAAGGAAAGTAGGTTGCAAGCCATTTATCTAGTTGTATACCTCTTCCCCTTGGCATGAAGAGTCCATATTATGTGCTTTCTTTTGACTCAAGATGCCCAACATGTAGCTATGCACTGGTCCTTCCTTTCAACCATAAAAAACCTATTAAAATATCTTTTCATTTTGTTGTTATTGCAGGACTGAAAATAAAATCAAGTAAATCAAAATTTCAATCTGCAACTCCAGCTCCTGAACCTCATCATTTGTTACTTAAGTAAGCTTGATTCATGGTTTATCAAATCTGAAATTTGTACCAGCAAAATAAAAGGACTAAAACAGATTTGATTCAGCCCTTGATTCATACAAATCATTTTTCAGGGCTGCTGCTCAAATCCTATTAAAATAAATCCATAGCTAAAAATTTAGACTATTACCTTTAGAGAAGCCTCCCTTGCACTGGAATAATTCCCAAGCACAAAAGTAGAAACTGGTTGGTGAGGTGACAGTGGCCTCCCTCTTAGCTACATTTGAGTCTTCACCTTGTGATTTAGGGCTGTGACACCTCGGGTGAGGGGTCAAGTTGTAACACCAAGTAAAGACAACTTAAAGTTTGTTTGGGGTTTTAGCTTAACTTTGAACAATAATAACTTCTAAATTTGATGTCAAAACTATATTATAAAGAGATAACTACATTATTAATAAGGCGACCATCCCTGTTTTGTTGAAAAGTTAACAAGGAAAAGCGTTGGACCCCTAACCTTGCTTCATAAGGAAGCAAATTTTTTTTTTAAAGTTTGCATGCGGAAAATGCATGCATGCATGCTTTTTTTAATTAAAAAGTTTGCATGTGAGATTTTTGCATGTAAAGTAAATTAGGGATTTTGATCCCTAAAAGGAAATCAAACAATAAAATAGAGTTGAGAAGACAAAAGGGAGTGCATTGTTGAAATACTAAGAATCTATTCTAGAGGCCGAATCATTGCATGAGAAAGGGGGCGAAATTCTTGAGAAGAGAGGGCGCAATTTTTGGCAGACATAGGGCACATATATGAGGAGAATGAGAATGCACTTGATCTAAGGCAGAGGGAGACGACTGTTGTCACATATGTAGTAGCCGAGCTACCATATTCTATTTTTCAGATTTCAGTACACTTTTTAGCCAGTTCCCTTACATATGAGATGCTGAGATGAGCATCTATGATGGATCATTATTTGATGATGGACTATAGTACTTTCCCATGCCATGATTGAGTCTTAGGACACTCATATTTGAGGACTGATGTAGTCATTTAGCGATTTGCAGAGCAGTCAATAATGCCCAGCACTGCATCAGTAGCTTATCATTGGACAAATGTTGGTTCAGATTGAATATTTACATGTGTATGACTCAGCAGATATTATTTTGTGTTATGGTTATTATTGCTTTTATACTCATTCGTGTGACATGTCTTAGCATCTAGTGTCATGATCTGGCGGTCATATAAATATGTGGACTTGGATGAATCGATATTATGTATGTATGTCCCTACTTAGACACGGAAGTTCTTGGCCATACTCATTGGTTTTACCCTCCTTAGAATAGAGGTGATCATTCCCACCATACTTTGGCTTGCTAGTGTTGATTTCATTATTCACTATCTCCACCCATCCATTTTCCTTCAGTTATGTTCCAGCCCGACCTACTACTTGACTTGTGGCATTGAGGACCTTTCCCCACTAGAACCTCTTTGTTGGACAAGCTTCCATGTTTATGTGTGTCTCGGCTCTAAGTTGCCTAAGTTGTGTTGGCTAAACCTGAAACAAATAGCGCTACCATCGATACAATGTATTTGGAAATGAAATGAATATTTTATGAAAAACCCCATTCATGAAAAGTAATGTTTTTAAACATACATGAATGCAAGGCAAGCCTAATGAAATTGGCTTTGAAGCATATTGAAATGAATATCTTAGAACATTCATGAAAAGTAGTGTTTTTAAACATACATGAATGCATGAATCCTAAATAATAAAAATCCATGTAATAAATGCATGGACCAAAGGCTATGGAAATTTAAAGGCCCAAAAAGCAATGGTTCTTAAAAAGTTATATATAAAGATTGTTGGCCTCACTTGTATTTGATTTGGATTGTGAGCATTTGTCAAGGTGAATAAGCACCTATGAATGTAACTTATCCATTTGTGAGACACTGCCAACCCCTATGTTGTTGCTTGTTCGGCATATGCTAGAGTGAGTATCCCCTTTCCATACCCAAAGTGTCATAGTGTTGAGTTAGTAGTCACCCTTCAGCCTAGCCCTTTGATTTTAGCCTTCACCCTTCACTAGCAAATTGATTACAACTATGAAGTGATTATGGTCTTGAAAGTTTGGTCTAAGTTATAGTTAATTAATGAAACTCCATATTTGGTTGATAAATCGCCAGTGAAATGATTGTTGCTTGTTATAATTGTATATTGAATGATTTGTAAAGCATGTCTTAACCTTTAAACACGTGCAACAAATAGATGTTAGCCTGGTTATATTATTGATCATTTAAAGATTATTATTTTATTTATCTGGGCATATTGGATACTATTCTTGATCATGCAGAGATGTGTAGGGTATATGAGTATGCACCTTAGATGGATTTGGACTCCTTGAGTCTAATGAGACAGCTTTTTTTTAGTTCCGGGCAATTACAGTGACGATTTGTCTCAATGTACCATTCTGGTGTAGTTTTGCCATGCTGAATGGCATGTCTGAGCAGAAAGATGATTTGTTTGGGTCACCTAGGGCAGTGTATGAGGAGGGGGTGGTCTAGCCACTTTTTTTTACCATATTACCCCTTTCTAGAGAGCCTGGTGAGCTCATTTTGACAATGCTGGCACTCTAGGAGGCAGTTTTGTCCATATCACGTTTCCTTATGCAGGTTTAAAATAATAAAAATGGCTACTGAAGAATTCAATTTGGGATACTGAGGCAAAGAAATGGGATGGGATGAGTTCTGATGATGAGTGCGATGTATTCCACTCCTCCAATAGTTTTAGCACTTGGATGGACCCACATCCATCCCTCCAACTTATTTTATTATTTTCTGGAGCTTTTAGAGGCTCACGATTGCCTCAGAGGCACTATTTTGCATTTAAAAATTATATTTATTTTTATTGTGGCATGGGGATATAGTAGGGGAGTTAGTTAACACCCCCTAGACCCACCATGAGCTTTATTTATTTTTCGTTGAGTGAGATCCCCTCTCCTAGGCCGATTTGGTCCATTGATATATTATATTATTGTATTGATCCATGTACTCTATGTTGAGCTTATCTCAACAGTTGATTAGAACATTTTGATCTTTTAATCTTAGCCACCCATTTGGAAATTGGTTATGATTTTGGTATCTCTCATTCCTATTTAAAGGAGAGAGCTTCTCATTTGTAATGGGTCTTTGGCTCTTGGATCTGGATAATAGAAAAACTATTTGTGTGGAAATTCTTGGATCTCCTTTGCATCTCGTGTTCTTCGATGGTGATCGAAAAGTTTATTGATTCCTAGCATTTGAGTATTTGTGGCGAAATCTATATTTTTTTGGAAACATTGTCTTGTCTACAGGAGGGCGACTTCACTTGGACATTTTTGCAGGGCTTCCTCAACTCGCTTGTTTGGCATCGCTCATATCAGGGGTTTTCATTAGTATCATTGAGATCTATGATTTCACCTTGCTATTTTTCTGTAGCATTTGTCAATTTCTCTTGATACATCAAATTTGATATGGTTGACATTTGTTGTGCAGGATAGAGGGCGCATTGGCTTCCTTGGGAAAATAGTTTTACATAGAGGCTTCCTCCAAAACTTCTCGAATTGATCGAGACGACATAGATCATCATCATCAAGGCATCTACAAGGTTATCCAGGTAAGATCTACAGGTTAGTTCTTCTTTTCTTGATCTCAATCCATTGGCATCTTCATTTTCATGTCAAAATCCTAAATATTAAAAAATCAAAAAATATTATAGATCAAACCGCTTAAGCTCTTGGCAAACCATTTCTGGGTTTTGTAGATCGGGTCAAACCCTATGTGGGTCTTCCTCAACGTTTTGCTTAGGTGACTCTATTGGGCCCAAATTCAAAGGCACTGTTCTCTAAAACCTAGAGCAACCCTTTTGTTGCCCACCTATTTTGACTAGGTTACCTCATGTACATTGAAGATATACATTATGTGCAGTTTGTACCAAAGAAAATCCTTGGGATTTTTCACTTAGCAAGGCATTTTTGCCCATTTTTTCACGAAATTTCCGCTCTCCTACATGGGATAATTAATGTAATTCGATGTACTAGTGTGGGCCATATGCTATAGATGCCACACCATGGACCTTATTATTAGGGAAGTCCCCTTTATCGATTGTTTGTTTCCCTTCCGATTAATCTTGTTCTTTAACATTTTAATTGGTTGTGTTTTTCACTCAAATCCTCCAAAGTGGTGAACGGCGTTCTAATAATCGAGTCCATTGGATGGCTAAGGGTTCAAGATGTTATTCATGACCATGCTAGACATCTCCTATAGTCTTGCGGAAGTTCGTTAATTTTTTATATTTTTATTAATTTTTTCTAATTAATTAACTTCACCATTTGGTGGTTAATTAATTGGGTTTTGATGAAATAATGTAATTTCTTGAAACTTGACATTTTGTAATAGGGGCTATGAATGCAAATAAAAATGCTATGACACCCCCTAAGCCATTGGTTCAAGTCACATGTCATTCTGACAAGGGGTTAGGATGTAATGTCGTCTTCCAATTAGGCCTTGAGGCCCAAAACCGCTAACCTATGCGATTTCTATGGGTTCAAGCGGTTACTGACAGTTAGGGAATCATCTAAGGACTAATGCCATCCATAGAAAATCTAGAGCATCATCATTAGGTCACGAAGGGCCACCGGGGCCAAAGGCCACCTTCGTGCATGCAATCCAGGCATTATTTAATGATGCATGCACTCATTTAAGTCTCCATGCGCATGCATGCAAGTTAACTGCAAATTAGAAGATAAAGTGACCTAATTAGGTCAAAGATCAGGGTTTTCGCAGTTGAAAGTTATAAAAGGAGGATAAAGCGAAAGGAGACTTCACTTTTGATGATTATTATTTTGGGAGCTCTTGAATAGCAACACAACAGTTGGGGTTGGAGACGAAAGCTCAGGAACAGGGTAATCAGAGAGTACTTGGTTCAGTGGAAAGAACTACCGCCAGAGGATGCCACTTAGAAAGGTGAATAGGTATTGCAGCATCCCAGTTTGCAGTTGCTTGAGGACAATCAATCTCAAGCGAGGAGGACTGTAATGTCCTCTTTCGATTAAGCCTTGAGGCCCAAAACCACTAACCTATGTGATTCCTGTGGGTTCAAGCGGTTACTGACAGTTAGGGAATCATCTAAGGACTAATGCCATCCATAGAAAATCTAGAGCATCATCATTAGGTCAAGAAGGGCCACCGGGGCCAAAGGCCACCTTCGTGCATGCCATCCAAGCATTATTTAATGATGCATGCACTCATTTAAGTCTCCATGTGCATGCATGCAAGTCAACTACAAATTAGAAGATAAAGTGACCTAATTAGGTCAAAGATTAGGGTTTTTGCAGTTGAAAGTTATAAAAGGAGGATAAAGCGAAAGGAGACTTTACTTTTGATTATTATTATTTTGGGAGCTCTTGAATAGCAGCACAACGTTCAACACAGCAGTTGGGGTTGGAGACGGTGTCTTCAACTAGGGGTTTTGGCAGTGAAATATCTGCACTAGTCTCATTCAGGTTAAGCCATGCAGGTTCACCATTTGCTCTTACACTCATTCATAGTTATCCAGTATACGGTGTATATTGTTGCAGGGACACGTGTGCAGCCGTAAGGGGGGTTTTCAGCCAAAAAGCCCTAATCAGTTGCTGGGTCTTCAGATCTCAGTTTTACTTCGAAACTCAGGCACCATTCTCATCATCGACATCTTACTCCAGTACCCGGTGATTATTAGATCCGACCATGCTCATCCGAAGCAGTTATCAACTATTTCGGGATCAGGGGGGCGTGAGCAGCTGTCTCTCTGGAACAATTCGCTAGCCTGCCTAGAGACCTCCGAAACTCCGCATGTACCAGGAATTCTCTCCGGCACGGAAAGGTTATCAGTCCTGCAAATCAGCAACTCCATCGGACACCTCCTTCACTGAAAACGTCACCCTTATTTGATCTGGGGTTCGTGCTACTGGGGTTTCACTGGAAGCTGAAGATATTAGTCCATCTCCAATTCAGTTCTTAATGCTTGCATACTCTCTTAGGAGCAGTCCAGCCAACTTAGCAGTGATAAATGTTCATTCTATTTCATAAACCCTAACCCTAATTTTTGCTATAAAATAGGGATTTTTGCATGGCAGTTTGCATGCCGGGTTGTATTAGCGTATTTGCATAGGAATATAAAATATCGAGATTTGGGATATTACATAGAAAGTTGACAAATTTTGGTTGAGACTGGGTTTTTTTTCCTAGGAAATTAATTTAATTTTCTAGGGTGAGAAATTAAATTATTTGATTTTGAAGGAAAAAATCGAATAAGGCCATGGTAATTAAGTTTGGGGGGTGGCTAAGCATAGTGAATTTTTATTTAAATAAACCCCCCCACTCCATGGTCAAAATAAATTTTTGAAGATCTTCTAAGTGGGGCGCCCTCTTCTTTTTCTAAAAGATTAAAAAATAAAAAATAAAAGATTAAAAAATAAAAAGATAAAAGATAAAAAATGAAAGATAAAAGATAAAAAATAAAAGATAAAAGATAAAAAAATAAAAGATAAAAAATAAAAATAAAAGTTTGAGTAAAAGGAGCTACTCCCAAGGTGGGTGCCTAGTCATAGAAACCCTAGATCTAAGAGTTAAGCTTCATTGTGACATAGATCTATCTTTTTGACCATTGATTTGAAGAGGCACCCTTGCATATAATTGGTGGATGGCTTGCAAAATCAACAAATCTAGATCTAAGGGTGGAGGACAGCTAGAGTTTAGATTTATGGTTTGGACCCTTGATTTGGGAGTGGATTTGAGATCTTTTCAACTATAAAAGAGAGGCCCCTCCTCTCTTTTTAGGAAGATTCTTTGAAGCATGGTTATGCTACCAAAATACTCTCTCTTCTCCCTCTCTTCTCTATTCTTCTCTCTTAAGCTTTCTTTGGCTAATGTAATGTTGTTGCCCTATTGGGGTTTATAATACACCAATCTTTGGAGGATACATTTGTTGGTGCACCCATTTTGTGGCTTGAAGAGTGAGGTAATTGTTTATGGTTGGTTATTGTTGCATTATTTATCATAGAATCTCTCCTCAAAGGTTTTTGTGGAGAGATTTGTAGGTAGAAGTTTTTTTATTTTCACTTGTGATTAACATTGTAAGATTTTAAAAAGGTTTTTGCATGATTTATGGTGTTCTCATCTCTATGTGTGAGTTTTACAGCTTTAGCTAAACTCTTTGAGGGGAATCCAAGCTTGGAAAAGATCTCCCTCCAAAGCCCTAATCTCTAATCTTGTTTTCTATTTTAGGAACTGGTATTTTTGTTATTGTTTAGTGGCAAAATCTTGTTTGCTTTAATAGATCCATGTTATACTTTTATTATATATTTCAAATCTGATTTCTTACTGTGTTTTAGGTGGCTAAAAAATGCAATTTTCAGCCCCCCAATATTCAATTTTCTGATATTTTAAAACCCAGATTTTTACTATAAAATTATTGTATTTTTATACTAACATTTTCTAACTTTTTTTTGAGTTTCCTGTCATTTTCTAGCAAGCTTTGCTTGCTAGTTTTAACAAGTTTTACAGTTTACAAGGGGAGGTTCTGCCCAAATCACATAAAAAACACCTCAACCTGCAACTGGTTTCAAAGGGGTTCAAATCCTCATCTTTTCTCATTTTTTTATTATTATTTTGCAAGCCCCGGGAGAGTCTCCTCGTGGGTATTCTCTAAACACTTTCAAAGTAATTTGTAATCATATTGTAATTAGGTAGAAAGTAGATCACTAGTTGTACTTTCATTTTCAAGTAGATCTAATATTTTTTCAGTTTTTTTTACCCACCTTCTCCTTTAGGGAGATTGATGTGTGGTTAGTATATTTTATTTAGATTACTTTACTTTCAAGCATTTCTTTTCCAAATGAAGCATTTAGTTAGATCTTTATTTTCTGTCACTTAGTTTACTCTTTTGAAGGAATATACAACCTAAACTATTTGTGTATCCTCTGCCCTCCGTTATCTCCCTTTAGGGAACTCGGATCAAGACTATGAAAAGAGGAAAGGCTTAGGGGCTTTAGGAAATCTAATTAGCTCACATTTATTTCCTACACCGGTATTGAAGAAAAGGCATCGTACACTGAAGATGAACAAGGATGAAGGAGGTGCACCCTTCTTCACAAATATTGCACAAGTAAGAGCCCAACTTACTGCTATTGGTATACCTGTGGATGATGATGATCTTGTACAGACTGTAATTAATGGTCTTCCCAATTCTTGGGAAACCTTTCTGGCAGCTATAAGTGGACATGAAAATCAGCCAAACTTTGATAGACTTTGGAATGACTATTTGGAAGAAAATGAAGAGTTCAAAACAAAGCAACTGGCACCAAGGAAGGAAACCTTGCTCTTACATCTAAGACAAGGAAATTCAAGAATTCCTTCACTCAAAAAAGGAAGGGAAAGAAACCGCAAGGTAAACACTCTGATGCTCCAAGTTTAAAATGCTTTAATTGTCATAAGATCGGGCAATTTTCCAAGGATTGTAGGCAGCCTAAGAGAAAGTTCAAAAGAAGGTTCTAAGCTTCTGCTGCAGAAGAAGAAGAACCCAAGAAGAAGAAGAATGCTAAGTCTACCAAAAAAGATGAACCTAGAAGAGAATACTACATGATTTCTACTCTTTCTGGATCCATTACTAACAGTGCTAACACTTGGTTAGTAGATAGTGGTGCTTCAAGACATATGATTGGTTTCAGTGAAGCCCTCACCAGCTACAGAAAGAAGAAGTTCACTACTCAAGTGGAACTTGGGGATGACACTACTTACAAGATTGAAGTAGTTTTCTCAACCTCACTTCAACTGGAATCAGGTACAATTTTTCATATTGATGACATTTTATATGTTCCTGGTTTGAAGAAAAACCTACTCTCCATTGTTGGCTTAGAAGACAACGGGTACAGGGTCATTTTCATGGACAAGAAGGTCCTACTATAGGAAAAGATTGAAAATCTAAGCTTAGTTATATCAATTGGAGTTCGAGAGGGAGGCCTTTACAAAACTTTCAGAAATTCTACACTAGCTTTGATTCACAATACAGTCGATACATGTAAGCTGTGGTATCGGAGGTTCAGACACCTTCACTATACAGCTCTTCCAAGCCTTCAAAAGATTGTTAGAGGTATGCCATAGATTTCTCCTAAACATAATGGTATTTGCAAGGATTGTGTTCTAGGTAAGAACACTAAGAAATCCTTCTCCATTCGCAAGAATAGATCTAAAAGAATATTGGATTTGATTCACTCTGACATTTGTGGGCCTATGTCTTCACCCTCCTTGAGTGGGTGCTTGTATTATGTTTTGTTCATAGATGATCACTCTCGGAAATCTTGGATCTACTTTATTAAAGTCAAGAGTGAAACTTTTGACAAGTTCAAAGAGTTCAAAGCTTTGATTGAAAATTAGACAGGCAGACACATCCGTATCCTAAGGTTAGATAACAGAGGTGAATATGAGTCTAATGAGTTTGATGACTTTTGCCGAGAAACAGGAATCAAGAGGGAACTGACAATGCCTTACAACCGTCAACAAAATGGGGTTGCAGAAAGGAAGAATAGAACAATTTGTGAAGCTGCTAAAGCTAAGCTGGCTGACCTAGATCTTCCTTTATCTTTGTGGGATGAAGTTGCATGTACTACTATGTACATTCAAAACATAAGCCTTCATGCCATCTTGGGGGAGAAGACTTCAAAAGAAGTCTTCACCAGCAAGAAACCTGCAGTTGACCACATGAGCATTTTTGGCACTCTTGTGTATATTCATGTACCAAAAGAAAAGAGGGCTAAGCTAGAGCCTTCCAAAAAGAAAGGCATATTTTTCGGTTACAGTGAAAGCACGAAAGCTTACCGCATCTATATCCCTAGACAGAGGTACATTGAAGTCTATAGAGACATGATATTCCATGAGCAAGCTGTGTTTCGTCAAACACAAGAGATTTCAAAAGAAGATGAAGAACCTCCTTCTGAGATCCCACTTTCAGAAGTTCAGAGGAACAAAGAAGAATTTGAGACACATTCTAGATATGCCTGAAAAAACTGGAAGTCCACCAGAAGAACTACTTGAGGTCCCTCCTTCCAAAAGGAGACCTGCCTGGTACTGAGAAACTGTACAAGAAGCTGAGAAGCATAAAGCTCCTCCCGAGACTTTCAGAGAAAGCATAAGGCCACAAAAGTACTCAGGACTTAAGAGCCAGCTCATTAATGATGAACCTTACACATACAAAGAAGAAACAAGTCAACAGGTATGGAATGATGCTATGATTGAAGAGTACAGTTCAATCATGAAAAATGATGCGTGGGATGTTGTTCCTAGACCCACAAGAAATTCAGTGGTAAAGATGGCTCTACAAAATCAAGCATGTTGTTGATGGCAGCATTGAGAAATACAAGGTCATATTTGTAGCTCGTGGATTTACTCAAAAAGAGGGCATAGACAATAATGAGACTTTTTCTCCTGTCGCCAGTATAATACTATCAGAACCATCATATCTCTTGTTTCTATGTTCAGATGGAAACTCCATTAGATGGATGTAAAAACAACCTTCCTCAATGGCAAGATTGATGAGGAAGTTTATATTGAACAACCAAAAGGCTCTGTGACTCATGGGGATAATTCTCATGTGTGTAAACTGAAGAAAGCCTTGTATGGGCTCAAACAGGATCCGAGAGTCTGGTATGCGAGGATTGATGGATACTTTCACATCTTGGGGTTCTCCAAAAGTACTGCTGACTCCAATCGGTACTTTAAGGTTGTTCACAACCATATCTTGATCCTAGTCTTGTATGTGGAAGACTTGTTCCTTACTGGAGAGGAACAGCTGATAGCTTAGTGTAAGAGGGAGCTCACCTCTGATTTTGAAATGAAGGATCTTGGTTTGATGCCTTATTTTCTTAGTCTAGAGTTCTAGAAAAAGCCAGGAGAGATCTTCCTAACACAAGGGAAGTATGCAGTTGATATCTTGTAGAGATTTGGGATGCAGGACTGCAAGTCCATGAGCATACCCATGAAAACAAACTTGAAGAAGTTGCGAGACTCAGCCAACAATTCACAAGATGCGGACTCTACCCTGTATCGACAACCCATTGGATCTCTGAGGTATCTCGTACACACGAGACCAGATATCTATTACACAGTGAATGCTCTGAGTCAGTTCATGTCCGATCCAAAGCACATACACTGGGTAGCTGCCAAACATGTACTCAGATATGTGCGAGGTACTATCACTTATGGGCTCAGGTATACTTCCAGCAGTGGAGTAATGTTAGCTGGATATGTGACTTAGATTGGGTTGGCAGTGCAGTAGACCAGAAAAGTACTTCAAGTTACTGCTTCATAATGAGATCTGCAATGATCTCTTGGTCCAGTAGGAAACAAGGTTCCATAGCTCAAAGCACAGCTGAAGCTGAGTATATTGCTACACTTGATACCTGTAAGGAAGCAGTTTGGCTCAAGAAACTTCTCTCTGACCTGTTCGGTGGAAAGCTTGACTCAACGATTATCCATTGTGATAATCAGAGTTGCATTAAGCTTTCAGAAAATCTGGTGTTTCACTATAGATCAAAACACATTGAAATAAAGTATCATTTCATCAAAGACCTAGTATAAAGAGGCACTCTGAAGCTGCAATACATTTGTACAAATGAACAGATTGCAAATATCCTAACCAAGCCTTTGACTACAACAAAGTTTGTGTACTTTCGTGACAAGCTTGGCATGGCAGAGATTACCTCTCTCGTTGAGAGGGAGTGTTGATTTTTCCTAAACAACATCGAGAGCCATTCTCTTGGAGAATGGAGGCACCTGGTCAGTTACAGGGAAGAGAAACCAGTCTAAGCACTGGGGGATCTCAGCCTACAGCTGAGTGGCCATTCTTTGAATGGAGCCACCGGGTCAGTTACCAATAAGAGGAACCAGTCTAGCACTGGGGGACTCAGCCTAGAGTTGAGTGGTCATTCTTTGAATGGAGGCACTTGGTCAGTTACCGAGAAGTGGAACCAGTCCAGCACTGGGGACTCATCTTAGAGATGAGTATCCAATCTTTAAATGGAGGCACTTGGTCAGTTACCAAGAAGATAGACCAGTCTAGGACTGGGGGACTCAACCTAGACAATGGAGGTGCTTGGTCAGTTACCAAGTATTTGACATTGAGTCAATTGATACAGCCTGTTATCACAAATACATTTTTTAGCCAAGCTTCCATTGATGTAGCATGCAAACTTGTCTCTTTTTCTATTCTGGGCTACTTTTACATGGGGTATCAGCATGGATCTTTACAGCTTCATTTCACTTCAGAGCCTTTTTCTTGATAATTTCCTTGCCTGGACTGATATTCAAGAGTCCATTGAGATGATTTTGGTGATGATCGAGTTCATTAGAGCATAGCAAATGATAAGGAGTTGGTACACACAGTCACAAAGGGGCTTATTAGTTGGAGACAGGTATACATGGTGAGATCAGGTATATTTCCTTAGTTAAGTTTTGCTCTATGATGTATCTTAAAAACCTATTCTTATCATGTTAGGATGATTATGGTGACCTGTGCTTATAAGTTATGTATTGCTCCTGTGTTATGATTTATCAAAGAATTCAATGTGAAGACTGTTGCCCGTGCCATGCTCAAACAAAGTGTAAACCATAGTTCTAGGTTGGTTCCATGTCACTTGCGCACGTCCATTCGGTTCATTCATCTTTTCTTTTATCGAATGACTCAGACGAATGGAAACTTGTGAGATTGAAGATCCTTTCCCCATTTTGACCCCTATGTATGATAGACTCCATGTTGCTATGTGTCTCTGGCTATGAAGTGTGTGTCTTGGCTAGTGTGGCTGGGTTCACAGGGTTGTTCTCCTTGAGTCCTCAAAACAAGTGCTCCACCATAACAGTGTTGCTAAACACTAAAGCATCTAAACGCATAAAAGCTATAACTAAAGGATGCAAAAGTATAAAGTATTGAAAAATTTAGTCAATGTCCAAGAGGTTGAGCAATCATTCTTTGTCTAATGTAAGGCTCAATTTTCCCTCCACAGGGGCACCAGGGAGAGGCAAACCTGTCGGGGCTATGGATTGCTCGGTGGCAGCGGGTCTAGGCCTTAGTCATTTACTAGAAGCCCAGAAGGATTTCCAGGGCACTTGCTCTTGTAGGCTGCCTACCATCTTATGTAAAGTGTAAAAAATATTGAGGTCAAAGGATGAGCACTCACTCTTTGTATATTGTTCAGCTCAATGGTCCCCATAGGGCCACAAGGTTAGACTAGTCTAGAAAGACTGGGTCTTTGTTGAAGAAATTAGATAAAAAAACACAACACTTTCTTTCTGTGCTTTTGTCAGACACTTTGACTGTAACTCTGATTTATGACTTCTCTGAACTATGAATTATTCTCTATAGTTTAAGCATAAATACTTCACAATCAATCACTTGAACTGAAGATGAAAGTAACTCAATCATTTTAGGGCAAAGCCCAGGGCAAAAACATCAACAGAGGAAAACCCAAAGAAAGAGATTTATTTATGAGAAAGAAATTCATAAATTCATAATTTCTTATTACAACATCAAAACAAATTACAGAATTCCACTCTTTGGCAAAAATGTATTGGAATTTGTGCCAAAATATAACTTACAGCCAACTCACACATGTGAACTGCACACAACAAATTTTCGGGAACTGTTCAAGGTACAGACAGTACGGACTGTACAGATTCTGCTCAAAATTAATTACAAGAAAACTGCCTCGAAAATCATGCCATATTTCTCCTCAATCTGCCTCGAAAACTGTGCTTGCAATCTACCTCAAATTCTGTGCATGTACGGTTAGCAGCAAAGGCTATCCGATTCTGAGAGTATAGTCCAATGATTGAAGCAAAACTTTCTTGGGAATCGTGCCCTCAAGTTGTCTTGATGATCTCACAATCTGAAACCTTCTCCAAGATTTAATCGCTCTCTCTCTTGTCTTCACTTGTCTCAATTGTATTTTTCCTTCATTCCCACGCATGTATAAGTATTTACACTTTTCCCAAGAAATCCTAACTTACATAACCAATTCAAACTAACTTTTGATCTGATGGCTATAATAAGTCTAATCTGAGGGTCTTTATTAAATGCACAACTTAATTCACTTTATTAAATAAAGAGCACATTTAATAAACTATAGGTTCCACAGCTTAAGTACATTCACTTTATAAAAAGTACTTTATTAAAAAAGTCATTTTACAAACATAACATGCTAGGAAATATAACTTGTGTCCCCCCCATGACAATAATACAAAACATGAAAAAGACATTTCTCGTTACAATTTTCAACACTCCCTCTTAACGAGGGAAGTTCTTTCAGCACCTATAACTGCTCCATCTGGATCAACATTCTTAGCAACTTCCTCTTGCTCTGGAAAATGATCTAGAGATCTATGTCGAAAAACAACTCTAAACTGAGAATTGTCCTGCCTCTGCTCACAACTTTCATACTGGCTGAGTCTCTTGCCAATACAACTCTCCTCACCTAAAGGTATCATTTGTGCATTTGCTGCCTCATCTTCACATTCAGTTTCAGATAACCATTCACCTGACTCTGGACACATCACTTCTCCTCGCAGAAAATAAAGTCTGTCTCTTCTATTCCGAAGTAAAATTGTGGTACCAACTAGGTTCTCTACCTGATATAAAAACATTTTCCCTGACTTAACAAACAATCCATACCCATCATCCTCTAAAGATGACATAGAAAGTTTGCTAACTTTCATGCCTGGAACAAACAGTACCTTGTTTACTTCAAGAACATTTTCCAGATCTAGTTGAAATTTCACAGTTCCAACTCCTCTTATTTCTGCCTGAGGATTTCCAATATCTGTTTCAACAAAGTGTCCTGGAGTAATTTCTTCTATCCTCTGAAAAACTCCATGCTTTTTGGTCATATGACTAGTTGACCTGTTGTCAACTATCCATGTGTCATGGTAATCTACTGAACTATTTATACTAGTCTCAACTGATGCCAAAGAAAATTCCTTTTCAAATTTAGCAACAAAATCTAGCACTTCTGCTGATGCTGCTCCCTTTTTGTCTTCATCCTTCTTCTTGGGACATTGACTAGCATAATGACCAAACTTGCTGAGGTCTTTCTCCCTTTTCTTTTGATAAGAAGGGCTACATTTTCTTCACTGCTCTGAGTGCCATTCTGGAATGTCCCCTCCCAAGTCTGCTTCTTGAACAAAGTCATCCCATAACCTTGTCCAATCAGGAAGTTTCTCTCTGGCAACTACTCCTTGCACAAATGTGTGCCATTTTGCAGTGAACCCATTAAGAGCATATCTAACAAGCTCTTCATCTTCCACTTTCTCACCAACAGCACCGAGTTCATCTCTAACTTGAGAAATTTTTGTGAGATAAGTGGTTACTGTATCAACATCAGTCATCTTGGTATTCCTCAGTTTTTCCCTAAGAAACATCTTTCTATTTTGGTTCTTACTTTGATAAAGAGTACATACAGATTTCCAAATATCAAAAGCATGTGACTTACCAGTGACATGAGGTATCACATGATCTTTTATAAAGTCAAAGAAAATTCTCTGTGCTTTGATATCTTTCTTTTCAAAAGCAGTCTTCAAAGCAGCATCTGTGGGAACTGTGATGGTGTCTGAAGCACCAACAATATCCCATAGCTCCAACTCTTTGAACAATATGGTTATGAGCTCTTTCCAAGGGTTGGAATTATCAAACCCATCCAGTATGTCTTCATACCGCAATCCTACTGAGGTTATGACTTCAATTCATAAACTTTAACTGGCCCTGACTTGAATCTCTTCTAATATGTATCACACAACTTAATATACTTTCTTTAGCAACCTCGCTCTGATACCATGAAGAAATTAGATAAAAAAACACAACACTTTCTTTCTGTGCTTTTATCAAACACTTTGACTGTAACTCTGATTTATGACTTCTCTGAACTATGAATTATTCTCTATAGTTTAAGTATAAATACTTCACAATCAATCACTTAAACTGAAGATGAAAGTAACTGAGTGATTTTAGGGAAAATCCCAGGGCAAAAACCTCACCAGAGGAAATCCCAGAGAAAGAGATTTATTTATGAGAAAGAAATTCACAAATTCACAAATTCAGAATTTCTTATTATAGCATCAAAACAAATTACAAAATTCCACTCTTCTGCAAAACTGTATTGGAATTTGTGCCAGAATATAACTTACAGCCAACTCACATGTGTGAACTGCACACAGAAAATTTTTGGGAACTATGCCAGGTACAAACTGTACAGATTCTGCTCAAAATTAATTACAAGAAAACTGCCTCAGAATTCGTGCCAGATTTCTCCTCAATCTACCTCGAAAACTGTTCCTGCAATATACCTCAAATTTTGTACATGTACAGTTAGTAGCAAACGATGTTTTGACAGTAGGTCCAATGATGGAAGCAAAAATTTCTTGGGAATCATGCCCTCAAGTTGTCTTGATGATCTCACAATCTGAAACCTTCTTCAAGATTTAATCTCTCTCTTTCTTGTCTTCACTTGTCTCAATTTTATTTTTCCTTCATTCCCAAGCATGTATAAGTACTTACACTTTTCCCAAGAAACTCTAACTTACATAACCAATTCAAACTAACTTTTGATCTGATGGCTATAATAAGTCTAATATGAAGGTCTTTATTAAATGCACAACTTAATTCACTTTATTAAATAAAGAGCACATTTAATAAACTGTGGGCTCTACAACTTAAGTACATTCACTTTATAAAAAGTACTTTATTAAAAAAGTCATTTTACAAACATAACATGCTAGAAAATATAACTTGTGTCCCCCCCATGACAAATATACAAAACATGAAAAGGACATTTCTCGTTACAATTTTCAACATTTGTCAGTACTAGAGCCTAGAAGGCTTTCAGGGCACCTGCCTTTAAAGATTGACCCATATTTCAATGAAGCTGCAAAGGAAAACTTGCTAGAGTCTGAGAGAAGCATACCCAAGTACTTCACCCATCTGTGAGATACTTCCATCCCCTATTGCTATCTGTCATACATATGTCATCTTGGTAGAGTATATTGGTTATCATTCGGATAGATCACTGAGTCAAAGTTAATCAAGAGTCATTTCCCCTTGCCTTAGCCTTATTTTCCACCCTCACCCATCTATAGCACATCTTTTACACTTTGTAAGTATAGCATGTACAATCAAATTTCCATAGGACTCTAAGATTTTTTAGAAGCAAAGGTATATTTTATTATTATTATTGTTGTTGGTCACCATGATTATGAATAACTGACTCAAGTTGGGTTTTGATTTAAATCACTGGAGCATTTCTTACCTTGGATGGTTGCAGGATCATATTGGCATGTTATCTCACCTTGATTTTGGGTACTTTGACCTGGTCAACCCAATTGACCAAGTCAATCACGTTTCCCAAGGCAGTGACTCAAAAATACAACATGGTCTATATCTTTTCTAGACATGCCCAGGACCAATACTGCAATTTCGATTTTGAGAGTTTAGCCTCGGTTCTCCAGAAAAGTGATTATTATCACTTAATTATTGGCCGAATAATCATTTTTTATTCTAGATGGTAGTATGATTGGTTCTCCTAGAGCAAAATAGTGTTCCAGGGGGTATAAATAGTCACTTATACCATTATTCTATGTCTCCAGATCATCCAGATCAGTCAATTTGCCCCAGTTTGCATCCTGGAGAGAGTTATGAGGAATTTATCAGTTTCCAGAGATTGTACCAACAAAAAATGAACTAGAAAATCACTGAAAAAGTTGATTTGGTTTCCTGGATCAAGGAAATGGCTTGGAATTTTGGCGGATGATGTTTCTCAACATCGCGGACGGTCCTCCAACAATTTTCAGTCAACAGATGATGGGATTATTTTATTATGGCTCAGCCAGTGAGGAAATCCCCCAAGATGTGCCCCCTCTAATTGGCTATTGATGTATTTCATTGCTATATCTTATGTTATAAAGTTGTAAAGGGGCCTAGAATGAATTAAGCCCCTAGTGAACCCCTCTTATGTTATATCATGTCACATCTTATGTCATGTTGTGGCATTTCACTTTAGAGAGGCGTCCTTGAGTAAACTGCACCCCCTCTTTGACTTAGTCACTTGATCCATGTATTGATTGATGATCTCCACCGTTGATGATGTTTTAATATCAACCGTTGGATGATAAAGTAAGCTAGGGTTTATGTCTCTCTCAAACTATTTAAGAGAGGTGACCCCCCCATTGTAATTCATGAGCTTTGGCACCAGAATTTTAAAAAACATATTCTTGTTTGGGATTATTCTTTTGTGTATCTTGTGGATGTTTTGATGATCTAATGATTGGCACTGCTACTCTTCTATACTGAGCTTCATTCGGGATATATCTTGCATTTTTTATTTACCCATCTTATCTGCGGGAAAGGGTGGCGTGCTAGGAGAGAGAGGGCGTTTTTGTGGGGCAACTCACCTTCGTCTCGGCTTCGAGGTGTTTGGTTCAGGGTGTATCTTGTTATTAATGATTTTTTATTCCCTTTCCATTCCATATTCTGTAGATCTCGTTCGTTTGGCTGATCAGTCGATTTTCTCTGATTTGGTAGGTTGAAGGAGGTGCTAGGGTGACTGGTTGTGGAAAAACAACAACAAAATATTCCTCAAAAAAGTTCATCTCAACGAGAAAGTAGCATTCTTCATCATTTTTCAGCCCATCTACAAGTTCCAGGAATGTCTCACATGTAAGTTTCTCATCTTTTATTTTATGTACATGCATTGCTCATCATTATATTATATTAAAACCCTCATTTTGTAGATCCATAGGTTATAGCTTATGACAAGCTATAAAATTTAAAACCCACTTTGGAATTAACATAAAACCCCTAGATTTAAATTTTTGGCTTAATCGGACTCCATTTGCCCATCCAAAGCACTGGCCAGTTACTAGGGAAAAACGCCCCCCTTGGTGAAAGTGGGTATTTCCAAGAACCGCAAACAGGGTATTGTTGGTTTCAATTCCATTCATCTAATATTGCATACAACAATCAATTCGAGTGTCCAATTTTACTTAATTTCACTATTTTTCCCTAGATCCCAAATTTTTCTGCATAAACCCTAGGACAAAATTGGGGCTTTTCACCTGGATGCTCATAATCTCTTGGTTTGTGTTTCAAAATTTAATTAACCATTTTGCTAAGAGATTCCACCAAATTTCCATCGGCTACTCATTCATTTTCCTTGTTTTAGGGTTTCTTGGTCATAGGGACGCCCCTTGGGCTTGTGTTCTCATTGGTCCAAAGTGTTGGTATCCTTAACTGGTGTGACATCCGACTTTTGAAAGTCTTGGATATCGTCGGTCACGAATTTGGATTCCTTTCCTCTTTCGTCCTGAATAACATCATCTCACGGGGAAACTACAAGATTCGTGATAACACAACCTAGGGTTGAGGCACCTGGTCAGTTACCAGGACATCACTATAAGCCCTAGACCGGGTCTGGGCATGTGAGGCACTCTTATCCTTTATCTGTGGGCTTTGTGGTCTTCTGCAGAGATTATCTACCCTTGGTTAAGACACCTAGTACCCGATCTTGGTGGCACAAGGAGTTCAAGATAAAAGCATAGTAATTCTCCCTATTTATGATGATTTACTTTTAGTGGGCATGAAGGACCCCTATGAGCACTTGCATTAACCACAGGACACTTGAAGGATAAAGTCAAAATACATAAGGACTCTTGTACCACCAAGAAGTCAACGTAAAAATAAAAAAGGGTGTTCAATGACACTAAAAATAAAATTCAAAAGGATAAAAGATTAAATCCCTATTATTATAATCCTATATGTAAGGGCCACTTCAAGTGATTGAAAGGATATAAATAAAGTTCACTTTCCATTTATTTGGACACATTGTAAATATGGTATATTATATGTCTATCAAAGTAGGCGAATGGGATAGAGGTGACGTCAACCATTTGGACCTTCATGCCAACACCAATCAAACAGGCGAATGGGATAGAGGTGTACCCCTCTCCATGTATTAATTAATTTAAAAAAAAATTGGTTATGTTGCAACTTGTGTTATATTTCATTTCAAGGTAAGCACATAAGTTTGGTGAGCTCACGCGTGAAGGGAGAGAGGTGCCAACCTCATGAAGAAAACAAATTGTTGGTGCGTGATGAGCGGATGGTTGAGTTAGGTGAGAGAAGTGTAACTTTCCTCTCCAATTCCATTCTTGATTAACTCAGTTGAACTCAGATCAACTCCCACTCAATCTTCAGTGTCGGTAGCACCTACCAGGGGTTTATAGTTTCTATTTAAGAGAGTCCTTCTTCCTCATTCTAGATGGATGGAAGGAATCTCTACTCATGTAACTTGTAATTGCTTATATTTTTATAAATAAAGTTGAGACTTTGGAGGTCAGATTGATGGTGCAAGAACTCTCATTGTTGTGAATGTTTGATTAAATAACCGAGGTGATATATACTTCGTTATTTTTCCTTTTATGCAAGTATTGATTATCTAGCTAACAAGATTATATGCTAGTCAATAGAATAGACATTTGAAGGTTCAATTTGTTTATTTATGAGTAGTTATCTAAGATCTAAGAGTTGCATGTTGTACTTTGTTATACTTACGCGCTTTTGATTTTATTTAGATACTAGATGTAATCACTTGTTTGAAGGTTTCTTTAGTTGTACAACTCACTTCGGAGCTCGATTGCATCTGGTCTTCTTCACCATATATTTTGGATCTAACGTTTCTTGTTTTTTTAAGGCATCCTGCTCCTCGATCTTGTTCAAGCTTGGGCTTGAGTTCCTTCTCTTTCCTTCTTCAAAACTACATATTATTTTCTCTCCGATTCCTTTCATTTAAAAAGTAAATCGTATGCTAAAGTTCATCATTTTTACTTGTTTGATTAGATCTAAAAAGTGTTTTATTTCATAATCAAAAGCTTAGATCTAGTTTCTATTTCCTAGTTCTCAGAGTAGCAAAATCTTTCTATCTTTCGACAAGTACTAGGTTGTATTTTTTTTGTATTTTTAAAGGATTAACGCACTAACTTTGCTTCATTAGATTGCTAGTTTTTAGCAGGTCAGAGAAAAAAGAGAGGGAGGTGCGGCTGAAAAACCAAGGTTTGGGCCATCTGGAGCACCCACAATCCATCTACCTTCCCTCTTCTTCATTCCTCTTCTCCCTCGACACTTGTAAAACCCTTTTTGATCCATTTGTCAAGGGCCAAAAAGGGATATTCCTTTTTCTTAAATAGCATTGTAATAAATCATAAATAAAAGGCAGGTGGGCTACACAACGCCCACACTCCATCCCCCTTAGGGGGTCTCGCAGTGTCTTTTTATGGTTTGTTTTTTTCTAACGTTTTATTTTTACAACACATGCACACAATCCGCCTTCACGAGCTGTATTCTTTGCTTAGTTTTAGTTTTCTTTCTTTTCAATTTTGGACAAAGTAACGAACACTAACCCGACATTGATCTACCGAATTACCCAAAGTAGCTTGCTCGTTTGGGGAAAAGATATTCCTTGCCGTAATAATTAGTCTCACCAATTTTTCTTTTTTTCGTTTTACAATATCAATTTGGAATAAAACAATTTTCCATTCCGGTGTATACTCTTGCTCATCACAGGTTCGCCCTGAGCTTTGGGATAATCAAAAGCAGGAATGCGCACTAATTGATTTCTCACATCTAACTAAGAGAACCCACATTAATAAAAGAAACTTCCCTAAAACATTACAAAAATCCAGCATAACGAGCCTAAGAAATAGTGGGCAAATTCTTCAGGGAAAGTGAGAACGACTATAAAGTGACCGTGGGGTCTCGTTAGGCTACACCATTGTTGGTTCTAGCGTTGAACACCCCCCCACGACTCCATCTAGCCCACATTTTCCTATGCAGAGCCAATCTTCTCATAATCCGAACATATTCTCAGTATTTCACAGTATATCGAAAATCCCCTTCCCCATAACTTAATTCATCCTTAATAACCTTAAAACTGACCAAGACTCAACTTGTAATACATTTATAGCTTTCAGCAGCGTTAGACTCCACTTTTCCCATGCTCCTAGTGACTAGATTGTCTTGTATGGAATTATTTCTCTACAAGTGCGACGAAATGGTAATAAATTGCTAAATTTTGATGAAATGCACCAAAGTCAAATTTTTTTAAAAGTAAAAAATTAGTATTTTAAGGTGAGGAAATGACATTGCAATGGGTCCCATGGTCATACGCCTCTCTTCAACGTGAAGGTAACTTTAACTTTGGTTATAATTTTATGAAGATGAGCGTGTTACTATCACAGATACATTTGTAGCTAGGCTACCATGATGCAACCCACAGATAGATTTATTTATTCTTCTGAGCTTTTCATTCACATGGGGTTTTAGCATGGATAATTACAGCCTCAACCATTCCAGAGTGTTAATCAACAAAGTTTCCTTGCCAGGACTGAGATCCATTAGTCCATTGAGATGCTTTCAATGATGACCTAGTTCATTTGAGCAGAGTAGCAGATCAGATATGGTACACAGTTATAGAGACGTCTATCAGATGGAGACAGGTATATATGGTGAGATGAGGTATATGCTTCTATAGTTTGATTTTGCTTAGTGATGTATATCAAACACCTATGCTTGTCTTGTTAGGATGATCATGGTGGCCTATGCTTAGACATGTACTAATACTTGAACTTGTGCTGAGATTAATCAAAGGACTTGATGTGAAGACTATTGCTCATTCCATGCGTGTACAAATAGTAAACCTTAGTGCTATGTTGGTTCCATGTGTCATTTGTCTCCATCCATCCAGTTCATCCGTTGTTGAATTTTATCCAATGACTTAGATTGATTGAGACTTGTGAGATTGAAGATCGTTTCCCCATCTTGACCCCTATGCATGATAGACTCCATGGTGTTATGTGTCTTTTGCTATGAAGTATGTGGCTTGCCTAGTGTGTTTGGGTTCACCGAGTAGTTCACCTTTAGTACTCAAAACAAGTGTTCCTCCAAACTGTGTTGCTAAACACTAAAGCATCGAAACGCATAAAATCTATATCTAAATGATGCAAAGTAAATGTTTAAAAAGTAGTCAATGGCCAAGGGGTTGAGCAGTCATTCTTTGTACAGTGTGTTACCAACTAAGTTGCAATGAGTTCAATTTCTAAGTGAGCCACCAAACATGAACAATCACTTGTTCAAATTTTCAAGTTCAGAAGTCCTTGCAGGCCTTTTTTTTAGGCCTTTTTTATTTTATATTTTAACATGTTCATACTCCATGGGGAATTGTAATAAAATGAGTTAGCATGATGAATTTAAGTAAAAGGTTTGGTTTCCTAGGACTAATCATCAATGCATTATTCCAGGGCTTTTTGTTCTTATTAATTATCTATCGTTTTTAAGCAATAAATCATTTTTGAGTTTTTCACCCACGCCTCCAAAGCTGGAATAAGCGCCTTGGTGGTTAAGCCTTGGGAGGTTATTAAAACCTAGGCGTCAATGTATATTACCATTTTGATCATTATTTTGAGCCATTATGAACATTTGCTAATTCCCCCATAGGTTTTTTTTAGTTTCTGGAAAAATATATTGTTTCCATTTTTACAGGCTTATTTTTAATAAATTAATTGTAAAAGTACAAAAAATCATAAAAGTGTGGTTAGGAGGTTTTTTTTCCATGGGGGTGCTTGTTTTCTAACTCAGAGCACCCACTTAGCCCCTAGACCCACTTTCCTAAGTTTTTGAGTAATTATTTAACTCCAAAATTAATAATTACTCAAAAAAACAAAAAAAGACCAAAAAATGAAATATTTAAAAATTTATGCAAACAAAAAATTAAAAGAATCTTGCCGAAAGTGAATTTTATAACTTGGAAAACTAAAGTGGCATGTTCCCAAGCAAGTTTGGCAAGTCAAAACTTGTCGTTTCAAAGAGATTTGTTGTTTGGAAGTTTTCTCTCCAAGACAGGGCGCAAGTCTCCAAGAGGGGCGCTAGCATGAAGGGAAAAGCTTCAAGTTTTTTGAAAGAGATCTGTGTTTTGGCAAGTGCCTTCTAAGTCATGAGATGTTGCCATTGTTTACACCCTTTTCCAACCTTGATCCACTTCACATCCAACTCACCCGGAGCTAGCACCTCCTTGAGGAAATGCTCCCCCCTCTCTTGCTTGGGTTTTCTATTTAAGCAGGCATTCATGCTTCATTCAGGATGGATGAATTGTGCATTGAACGTCTGGTTTTGTGTCTTGTAATCGGTTGTGATCATTATTGAATAAAGTGAAGGCTTCGAAGGCATACCTATGTAGGGAATCAAATGTGTGGATGGTCTTTGTGCTTATGTGAGGTATACTTGTATTAGTTTCATGCTTTCTTCAGATATTGTTATAACCGTCCTTGGTAGGATTAATGATAATTAATAGGAAAGACTAATCAAGTTTGTTTACTTGCTTGGTTCTTTTATCTTCTTATATATAAAGATCAAGAAATTATATGTTTTACTTGCTTGTATGCATGTTTTTCTAATCTTTTGTGCAAGTGATACCGGTTTATAACAAATCGTTCAAAGTTTTAGTTCAAGCTATGCAGGTATCTCTTTCAAATAAATGGTGGATCTTGTTCAAATCTCCCACATAATTATGTCATCATTGGAAGATCAAAATCCCTCTTTCCTCCATTGGAAGACTCCATTGCCCAAGCTTCTAAGCTTTAGGGGCATTCCTTCTCTTTTCTTTCCGTCACATAAAGTATTAAATTTCCAGTTACTAGTTCTTGTGCATAGTAAATCTTTTAAGTATTTTAAAGAAGATCATATTAATATAATATTTGCATGCACTCAATAGGTCAGATCTGATTTTAAAAAGTCATATGTTTATAGTTCTAAACTTAAACAAGTACTTGTTCCAAAAAATTGCAAAAAAGTACTTGTTCTAAACTTAAATAATCTTGCAATTTGTCATTGAATATTGTGTACCAATTTTGAGAGGGGTTGTTAAGGTTAATCTTGTTTGCAGTAATTGGTTTTTTATTTAAATTTCATCCATTTCATATTAAAACTCCTAGAATTAATTATTTCTCTCGTATAGTAAAAACCCTAGATTTTACTTTTCATTAGGGTCCACCCCCCTTGGCTTCGCTAAGAGTTGGCCTAGACGAAGGAGCTGAGTATCAGGTGACAGCACTTGGCTCGAGCTTTCCCCCAAGGTCGCACCCAGTGGCTTGAAGATTTCTGCCACGTTACCCAAGGTGCGAATTAGGCAACAACATTTTGGCACCGTTGTTAGGGATAAATATTTCCATTCCTGTAATACGACTTTTGAGTTTTCATTCTTCTTTTCGCTTTGTTTGATGAATGCTATAGTTTAATCAACTTACTCAGATCATCTGGCGACTCCACTACCTTTATTTTTACCAAAGCGTTCTACAAGAAGAAACTCTGAAGGCTTGCTTTAGTTCATTCTTGAGCCTGAAAAAGTTTACCATAGGAGGAAAAGCAAGCTAGCTTCTCGTAAGATCCTTGACGGTCTTTCATCTGAGTCAATCTTAGATATTCACCTTTTATTTGTTGATACTTCTCAATCAAATAATTCACATAGTACCATGGGTACTTTGTTTAAACCTATGGATTATTCTGTCGTAATTGGGCAACCTCATAACATCCTAGATAAAGCCATTGAGAAAGTTCCATCTTTTTATGGAAATAATGCTATAACTGCTAAGTCTCACTTGTTGGCTTTTTCATAGTGCTACAATAAATGGTGTCACAATGTCAACCATGAAAATGTAAAGATGAGGTTGTTTGCCTTATCTCTTGAAGTTGATGCCTTTGAATGGTTCACCTCCCTAGATGATGACGGTATCAAGACCTTCAAAGAATTTGAAACTACATTCAATAAAAGATGGGGGGATAAGAAAGAGAAAAGGCACCTTTTGGCTGCCTTAACGAACACTTAAAACAAGGAAAACGAAACCATAGAAGAGTTCAATAAAAAGTTCATAGATATGGTGGGAAGATGCCATGCTAATATTAAACCATCAGATATCTCAATTCTCATATATTACACAAAAGCATTCGAGGGAGAAATGAGGTACCAACTTAGAGACAAAGAACCTGACGACCTAAAGAAAGCCATGGAAATAGCTGAGAAGATTGACAGAAACATGCAATCTGCAGGAAAGTCTAACATTCCAGGATTTGTTAGAGGCACCAATTCATCTTCCAAAACTCAGGATACCAAAGGAAAAAATAGTAGAGCCTAAAGGAAAGGATGAAGGAAAAGAATCAATGAAAGAAGTAGCTGACATGATGAAACAAATGACGATAAACTGTACTTCCTAGATGAATTCCATGCAAAAGAGGATAAACAACATGGAAAAAGCACAGTTTTCTCAAAATCATACAAACTTCCATCCTAGACAAAACCAGGAGTGGAAAAAGAAGTATCCTCCTTATGAGGAGAGACCTCGAAATCAACTTGAAACAAACAACATGGTGATTGATGAGGTTCCTCCCTATTGTCGGCCTTGTGATGAACTTCATGAAGAATCTACTTGTCCAAAATTCTGCTACATTATGGAACAAGAACAAATGGAAATGAACTTTTTAGGACATCCTAGAGGTCATGACTACATAAACAATGTAGGGCAAGTTCATCATATTTCATAAGAAAAATGGAAGCAAGCCAAGGACTACAGTTAGGAAAAGGAAAATGCTACTAATATTTTTGGTGAAAAGCCTTCACCTGAACAGATTATGGAGAGGTACAAAGGGGTGGTTTATCAAAAGAAGAAAAACATGATCTCAATCAAGTCAAGTCAGCATATGCCAAAGGTAAAAACTCCTCCCCCTCTAGATCTAAACATTGATTTGGGTAATTGGTTGTCAAGTGCTAAGATTTCTGTCCCTGTGATTGAGATCCTCAAAATTCCAAGCCAAAGAGATATTTTCATGAAAACCTTAGCAGAACTTAAGGAAAATATAGTTGAAAAATATAAGGAAACAACTATTGAGAAGCCTAAAGAGAAACTAGTCAACTCAAAAGAAAATGAGAAAGATAAACCTAAAGAAGATTTGTCCAAGAAACTGAGTAACTTTAATGAAGATGTCCCCATCATCTTGCATAGTAGGGATCCTAATAAAGAAGATCATCCTGCCTTCTACATTTCTTTGATTGAAAAGAACAAATTGTTGTACAATTGCATGCTTGATTCAGGTGCGTCATCAAACATCATGACTAGAAAAGTCATGGAACAAATGGGCTTAACTATCTCAAGGCCTTACCAGAATGTATGCGCCATGGATTCAAGGTAAATTGATGTTGCGGGTATAATTCTAAATTTTCCAGTCAAACTAGCAGCATACCCTGACATAGGTGTAACCATGGACATAGTGGTCATAGATGTTCCTGACAGATGGGGAATGTTGTTGTCAAGAAAGTGGGCTACCTCTTTAGGAGGATCTATTCAAATAGACTGGACTTATGCCATGATTCCTACTTCTAAAGATGCACATGTCAAATTGTATAGAGAAAAGGAAAGAAAGTATCATGTAGAAGATCCAGATGAGCAAGATAATGAGTATATTTGTGAGACATACAATCTTGGGAACCATGCAATCTATGCTAACTATCTTATACCCATTAGAGAAAAAGCTAATGACGAGGAATTTGATCAGCTATGGAGATGAGTTTTGATGGAGCTTGTTCCAAGGCTAGGAAAGGGGCAGGCATTGTTATAATTTCACCATCAAATAAAAAATTCAATTTTTCATATAGACTTGAGTTTGATGCATCTAATAATGTAGCAGAGTATGAAGCACTATTGCTAGGACTAGAAATTGCTAAAGATATGGGAATTAATGTGCTCAGTATTAAAGGTGATTCATATTTGATTATTTCTCAAGTCAAAGGAACATTTGCATGTAAAAGTGAAAGACTTAAGAAATATAGGAATGCTGTGTGGGACACTTGGAATTATTTTTGGGCATTGAACATTGTGGCCATCCCATGTTCCGAAAACCATGAAGCAGACAAACTTGCTGTGGCAGCATCAACTTTGGAATTTTCTGAAGAATTGGTCAAAGGAGATGAAAAATTTGAAATAAACTTCAGACCTTCAATACCAAATAACATAAATAATTGGCAGGTGTTTAAAGATTATAGTCAGATTGTAAACTTCATCAACAACATGCATGACTTTTCTGACTGTTAGATAAATTTTTCAAGATGAGAAAGATACTGATATCAAAGAAAAAGATCAACCTATGAACCGCATCCCAAAGAATGCTGTTGAATGGGAAAGTACTTTTAATAGGCAGGAGAGATATAAGAAAAAGGAAAGGGTAAAACCTGCGGATTTCATAGAAATAAACATTGGTACTGATAAGGAACAAAGAAACATAAAAATTGGAAAAGGTACTTCTAAAAAAGAAAGAAAGGACCTGATTGATCTTGTAAAAGAATACAGAGATGTATTTGCTTTTACTTATGACGAGCTAAAATCTTATCAGGATGATGTATTCCAACATACAATCCCATTAAGGCCTGAAGCTAAACCCTTTCGACAAAAACTTAGAAGGATAAATCCTAAGTTAGCACCCATGGTCCAAAAGGAGTTACAAAAGATGTTGGTTGCAGGCAATATTGCCCCAACAAGGCATTCATCATGGTGTTCAAACTTGGTCGTAGTAAAAAAAAAGAATGGACAACTGAGATTATGCATAGATTTTCGAAACTTAAATATCTCATGCATGAAAGACAATTACCCCTTGATATGGAAACCTCGCTTCAAAGAGTAATGGGGTCAGGGATAATGTCTATGTTGGATGGTTTCTCAGGTTACAATCAGGTGCTAGTTAAGAAGGAAGACCAACACAAGACTACGTTTACTTCACCTTGGGGAACATTTGAGTACTTAAGGATGACCTTTGGTCTTTTGAATGCGGGTGCTACTTTCCAAAGAGCCATGGATTATGCCTTCAATGAGCTAATTGGAAAAACTAGAGAAATCTATCAAGATGACCTTACAGTTTTTTCCAAGGAAAGATCAGATCACGTAATCCTTCTCAGGAAGGTTTTTGAAAGATGTAGAATGTATGGCATATCTCTAAATCCCGCTAAGTCACTACTAGGAGTTGATGAGGGTAAATTATTGGGACACATCATTTCCAAAGATGGGGTCAAAATTGACCCAAAGAGGGTTGAGGCCATAAAAAGAGTCATTTTTCCTACCAACAAGAAATCCCTACAATCTTTTAATGGCCAAATAAACTTCATAAGAATATTTATACCAAACTTAGCCGCGTTGATAAAACCTATGCAGAAGTTGCTTAAAAAGGATGTTAAATTTGAATGGGACCAAGAAGGAAAAGAAGCTTTTGCTTCCATAAAAGATTGTATCTCTAGGTCTCTCGTTTTGATAAGTCCTGATTACTCCAAAGACTTCTAGATTTTCTCATTTCCATCAGAAGACACAATTGCCAGAGTTTTGTTGCAGAAGAACAAAGACGGTCAAGAACAACCTATTGCATTCATGAGTAGATCCTTATAGAATTTTGAACTCAAGTACACTACCATGGTGAAACAAGCCTATGCCCTTGTCAAATATTTGAAACACTTCATAACATATATAGGTTACTCCAAACTGGTTGGCTATGTCCCTCATTCAGCTATGAAGGATATCTTATCTCAACAAGATTGCCTTGGTATAAGGGGAAAGTGGGTATCAAAGATCCAGGAATATGACTTGGAGATCAAACCCACTAAACTAATCAAAGGGCGGGGACTTGCCAAGATGATGACAGAAGGAAATGAACAAGCCTTAGGTATGGTCTATCAAAATAGTTCACCCGCATCGCCTATTTCAACAGGAATTCAACATCTTCAACAACAACAGTGGTATGCAGACATTATATTCTACCTCCTCAACCTAACATGTCCCGATCATCTAATTGGCCACAAGATAAGATATCTAAGATTGCAAGCCACTAAGTACTGCCTCACACAAGAAGGATTGGGTTGGAAAAACCCGGATGGTCTCATACTGAGGTGTGTGGATGAAGAAGAATCTCGAAGACTCTTGGAGGAGTTTCATTTAGGATTTTGTGGTGGCCACTTTGCAGCCAAAACCATAGCTCACAAGATCCTTAGAGTCGGTTACTATTGGCCCACTTTATTTACTGATGTGCACAAGTCTGTTAAGAATTGCCAAAAATATCAACTTTTCACAGGAAAACAAGAACTTGCTGCATTACCCCTAAAACCGGTAGTAATCCAAGCCCCTTTTCAGCAATGGGGCCTTGATTTCATTGGGAAACTTAAAGACAATTTAAGTAATGGTTATACTTGGATTTTAACAGAAGAAATTGGAAAACTAGGGCTTCCTATTCTAGGAGCTTCCCTCCACTATTTTCAGAAAAGAAGTACATTGGACAGCTCAACTTGAAGAGATCTATCTTTCTATCCAATCAGATATGAAAGATTCCAAGTTTTGAAAATTAGGGTTTCTTTGACAAACCCTGGATCAGCCAGCTCTAGAACCAGGATAGACACCTCAAATCGATAAGATCTAATCTTTCGCTATTTTCATTTGAGGTTCTCATTTCAAAGTGATCTATCACATCGGCTTGATGATAAACTTGGTAAAGTTGACAACTTCCAAGCATGGAAGTATATGATCTCTCTGAAGAAAATGAATTGGACACCTACATGAGTAGAGAGGTTCCAGTTCCAGAGGGAGATGAGACTCAAAGCCTTACACAAGAAGAACTTGGTCAAGGCCAAGAAGATCATTGTTGATTCAATCACGAATCAACTTGTACCACAAGTGTCTTCCCTAAAGACATCGAAGATGTTTGACTCCTTGACCAAACTATTTGAATGGAAGAACATAAATCAGAATATGACTTTGAGAAAACAGTTGAAGAATGTGAAGATCCAGAATGCAGAGACCATATAGTCATACCTTACAAGAGTCTCTCAAATCAAAGAACAAATTGAAGCGATAAAAGAAGAAGTGAAGAATGCAGAAGTGGTGATAGCCACCTTGAATGGCCTCCCAGGATCATGGGATTCATTCATTCAAGGAATGTGTGCCAGAAGGAAGTGATTACTTTCAGCAGACTCTGGGAAGAAGAAGAAGCTCGACTCATAAGAAGAAAAGAGAAGATGGGAGCAATTGAAGATCAAGCTCTCACCATCCAAAGAATATCCCTCAAGCGATGAAGAATATGAAGGACTCAATTCTTGAAGAACCTCTTATCCATCTTGAGCATTTGGATAAGAAATAATGAAGTCATGAATGAAGAAGATGACGAAGCAGAAGGCTCAAGGAGGAGTCTACCCACGAAACAAATAAAGATAAGTATTCAATTGTCATTTCATGATATTGTTTTGTTATGCATTTGTTTATATTCAGTTGATGTATTATGCATGATAGAATGTTTGCATTAATGCCAATATACTACTAATATACATGAGATGGGTAAGTAGCTCATGGTGCTATACAACTCTCCATTGCTACTTATCTAGAATGAAACCTTTTTGCTGACATATTGGATTAGTGCACAATCTCAATATTGTCCTGGTGGAGATGGAAGGCATCTAGAAAAGTTTTCGTGAGATATGGATGGATGTTGTATTGGCTAAAGTAGTTGCATGATCATATATTTATGCATAAGAATTTGCCATTATGAATATGCCTTATGAAATGTTTCTAACCATACAAATGTATTTGACTTGTAGGAAAGATTGCGTAAAATTGTCTACAAGCAAAGAAGGATGAGACTTGTTCCGAAGAACAAGTAACGATAGTTCAAGATGAAGAATAATATGATAGATGCAACGACATCATTGATGCAGAACCTTCCAGCCATGAAGCAGTAATCAAGAAGAAAGGGAAGACCAGTTCAAGAAGAATGATGTCTAGAATGCAGTATCGATACGTGAAGGGAAGTTCGTAGTTCCATCATGCAGTAGATGGAAACATCGTGGGATACAAGGCAATATTTGTAGCACGAGGCTTCTCACGAAAAGAAGGCATAGACTACGAAGAGACATTTGCAGCCGGTAGGAGTTGAAACACATACATGATGAGCTTGATGAAGATATTAACCTTTGCTACAAGGTTGAAAATAAAAGTCTATACACTAGATGGATACATAGAATATTAGTAGCATAGGAAGCTACTTGTCACTCCGGTACAGAATATTTCAGTGAATAGAGTACGAAAGACTAGGGGAGTATGATGCTCCACTTCAGAGGGAGTGACTACAGAATATATTGAGGTTCGACATGGTACGATAGGATGGACAGATTACTGATGACTCTAGGCTTTACTGAGAGTAAAGAGGATTCCAACCTTTGCTTCAAGGTTGAAGGCGAAAGACCAATGATGCTCTTGTTATATGTCGATGACTTGTTCCTGACAGAAAAGAGGAACTCATTAAATTTGCAAGAAGAAGACTTGCTGCCGAGTTCGAAATGAAGGACTTGGGTATTATGCATTATTTTCTAGACATGGAGGTGTGGCAGAATGTAGATGGAATTTCCCTAGGACAAGGGAAATATACAGTAGAGATCTTGAAGAGATTCAAGATGATGGACTGGAAGGCCATGACCACACCTATGGCATCGAACCTAAAGCTATTGACTGATGCTTCATCAGAAGCGGTTGATGCTACGATGTATCGTCAAATGATTGGATCCTTGATGTACCTAACGAACACCAGACCAAATATTTGCTTTGCTGTGAACAACTTGAGCCAGTTCTTGATAGATCCAATACATGTTCACTTGATTGCTGCAAAGCATATTCTAAGGTACTTGAAGGGTACAGTTGACTATGGGCTCAAGTATGAGGCGAATCAAAGATTAACCTGGAGGGTTATGTTGATTCAGATTGGGCAGGCAGTGCCATCGATAGGAAGAGCACTTCAAGGTGTTGCTTAAGTATGGGATCAGGTGTGATCTCTTGGTTTAGCAAGAAGCAATCCTATGTGGCACTGAGTACAGCTGAAGCAGAGTATGTCACAGCTTGTTCAGCTAGTTGTGAGGCAATATGGCTTAGGAAGCTACTGTCTGATTTATTTGATCTCTAGTTGGATGCTACTTGTATATATTGTGACAACTAGAGTTGTGTGAAGTTGTTGGAGAACCCGGTGTTCCATGACAAGTCGAAGCATATCGAGATCAAGTATCACTATATCAGGGATATGGTACAAAGAGGAGCAGTAAAGCTCCAGTATGATGCGACGGATGAACAAATAGCTGATATGTTAACGAAGCCATTAGCCAGAGTGAAGTTTGAGTACTTCAGGGAGAAGCTTGGTGTTCTCCAGATTGAGGTTCCTTCCAAGGGGAAGTGATGAGTCCGTGAGCCATTCTGACATGGTGAGAGGATTAAGTTCCTTCCATGGTCAGATGTAAGGGCTGAGCCATTCTGTCATGGTGAGAGAATTGGTTCCTTCCATGTCAGATATGAGTGCTGAGCCATTCTGATGTGACTGTAGGATTGGTTCCTACATGATCAAATATAAGGGCTATTGCCATTCTTGGAATGGAGGTTCCTGGTCAGTTACCAGGAATACTCGATCTAGGATTGAGGGCCTTTCTAATACGACTGTAAGATGTAGTCTTACATGATCAGATGTGAGTGCATGGCCATTCTGATGTGATTGAGGGATTGGTTCCCACTTGATTAGATATAAGGGCTAATGCCATTCTCTGGGAGAATGGAGGTACCTGGTCAGTTACCAGGAAAGCTCAATCTGGGACTGAGGGCCATTCTGATGCAACTGTGGGATGTGCTCTCACATGATCAGATATGAGTGATGGGCCATTTTGACGAGTAGGTCAGATGTAAGGGCTAGGCCATTCTGATGAGTAGGTCAAATGTAAGGGCTGAGCCATTCTGACATGGTGAGAGGATGAGGTTCCTTCCATGGTCAGATGTAAGGGTTGGGCCATTCTGACATGGTGAGGGGATTAAGTTCCTCTCATGGTCAGATGTGAGTGTTGGGCGTACCTTTCTGACGATTCAAGGTTAAATGTAAGTGCTGGACAGGCCATTTTGACTTAGGGTCAGATATAAGCACTGAGGAAGACCTACATGGAGGCTAGGCCTACACCCAGCATGAAAAAGGCTGGCTCTGTAGAACTTCTTGTGACGAGAAGAATCATGAGATAGCACCCGTGATGATCTAGTGATGATTCAGCAGTGATGATCCAGATCTAGTGATGATCCAGATCGAGTGATGATCTAGATCTAGTGATGATGATCTAGATCCAGTGATGATGATCCAGATCGAGTGATGATCCAGATCCAAATGGAGATGACTTGAAGATGAAGATGACGACAACTCAATGATGATCCAGATGATACAAAGAAGAAGACTTGTGCTGATAAATTGTGTCGAGTGAATACCTTCCTAGTTAAAAGAGAGTGTTGATGTAATTGTAACTTCGAAATGTATTCACTTGTATATTGTACCCCGATGTTTATTCCGGGAAGTGTTTGTAATGTAATTGAGTCATGTCATGCCTCGATGTTCCGATCAGGAGTTTCTAGAATGTGAACAAGTCATGTCAAGTCATTGTGGGTAACCCTCCTATTGATCAAGGGTTAAAGTCCCCACAGTTATGGGGCCCTAGGGTTATTAGACTATCCTAGAGAAGTCGACCCTAGGTGAGTCATTGTAAGTCAGGGTGATAGTCCCCACCATTGTGTTAAGGATAACCCTCCTTGTTGGTCGAAGGAGGCAAAGTCCCCACAAGTTGTGGGGCACTAGGGTTATTAAACACTCCTAGAGATGTCAACTCTAGTAAGTAATTGTTAAGTGAGGCCGACATGTTGGAGTGAGTTTCAAGTGAACGAAAGAATATAAATAGAGAATGAGCCTCTCTATTTATCACACACACACACTCACTCATTGGGGCGCATGAGTGAGAGAGAAGTTGTTGGGATCAGAGAAAGAGACTACTACTGTCGGGAGATCATCTTTATGTTTTTGGGTTTTACTTTTGGTGCTGATTTTATCTCTGAGGAAGTTGTGGGGTTTTCTCCTTTATGGTTTCCCTGAGGAAAATTCTTTGTGTTTCTTGTCTCTTGTGTTTTTTATGTGCATGTTATTCTCTCAGTTAAAGATCCTAAGATCATAATTCTAGCTTGAATGATAAAAATCTAACAAAGACACCGTCAGGCTACACTCTTATTGGTGTAGTGTTGGACATGTCTCAGAGACTCCGACCCATCCAACATATTCCTTGCGTGAAGCCGCATCAGATAACAGCTTTGGACATACTCCTTGTACCTCTGGGTGTATTTGGAGTTCCCTTCCCCCTTAATTTGATCAACTTATCTGCAATATTAATCTAAAACTGACCAAGATCACTTGCAACACATTTTCCAAGCAATACAACAACACTCTATCTCTGAACTCCATTTTTGGCACTGGTTTTTACATTATACAATCATCTACTTCTGTGTGCTTTATCTATCATGTGTTGATCTATAGGATGTTGTTTTTTAGAAATTTTATGTTGCAATATAAATGTTTATTTCCATCAAACTCCTAAGTAACTCAATCATCCTCACACTAAGCCTTAACAACCTTAGAAACTAATAGGGTCTACCCCCCTTGGCTTTGATTAGGAGTTGGCCTAAATAGAGGAGCCAAGAACAAGGTGACAGCCTTGACTCGAGACTTTCCTCCAAGGACATACCGAGTGGCTTGAATATTGCTGCCACATTTTCCCCTAGGTGTGTGAAAAGCGACAACAGGTCCTAGGCATGTCTGGAACAAATATAAACAATGTTATTTTTTGATTCACTTCCTTGGGAACCGTGTTTGACTTTGGTCAACTGGGTTGACCAATCCAAAGTACCCAAACTAAAGGTGAGATATTGTACCAATATGATCCTGCATGCATTCAAGGTAAGAAATGCTCCAATGGTGTATATCAAAACCCAACTTAAATCAAGTTATTCATAATCATGGTGACAACAATAATAATAGTAAGTAAGATATACCTGTGCCTTTGAAAAATCTCGGAACCTTCTATAAGTCTGTTGTGCATGCCATACTTACAAATTTTAAACAGTGTGCTAATGCTGGGTGAGGATGGAAAACAAGGCTAAGTCAAAGGCAGATGGCTTGTAGCTGACTTTGACCTTATGATCTTTTAGAACATTGACAATTACACACGACCACAACGACATATGACAAATGAACAACATGGGATGTTGGTGTCTCACAAGTGGATAAGCTAACCTGAAAAGAGCCCATTCAACTCTAATAACATGTGTTCAACTCAGATCCAAGCTAAGAACAAGCTCTGTGAGTATCTTTACTAGGAGCGTTCTGTTGAGTACACAATAACTGTAATGCGGAGATCCTAGGGGACATTATGAATTAGCGGTCCCTTGCCCCATCTCACATTGAAACCCGCAGGCTCTGTGAGAAATTCATCATTGCATTTCAATAGTGTCCAGCAGTCTTTAGATTTAGCATTTGTTTATCCACTGCTTTTTCTTTAGGCCTTTTCACAATTTTATTTTATAGCCCTTTTTTGAGTTGTGTCTAAAGACACATTTTGCATTTCTTTGCGGGCTTGCATTCCCGATATTTTCTATTCCTATGCAAATATGCTGATACAACCAGGAATGCAAATTGCCATGCAAAAATCCCTATTTTATAGCAAAAATTATGGTTAGGGTTTGTGAGATAGAATGAACACTTACCACTGATAAGCTGGCTGGACTGCTCCTGAGAGAGTATGCAAGCATCAAGAACTGAATCGGAGATGGACTGATATCTTCTGCTTCTAGTGAAACCCCAGCAGCAAGAACCCCAAATCAAATAAGGGTCACGTTTTCAGTGAAGGAGGTGTTCGATGGAGCTGCTGATTTGCAAGACTGATAGCCTTCCCATGCTGGAGAGAATGCCTGGTACATGCGGAGTTTCGGAGGTCTCTAGGTAGGCTAGCGAATTGTTCCATAGAGACAGCTGCTCATGCCCCCCTAATCCTGAAATAGCTGATAATTGCTCCGGATGAGCATGGTCAGATCTAATAATCACCGGGTACTGGAGTAAGACGCCGATGATGAGAATGGTGCCTGAGTTTCGAAGTAAAACTAAGATCTGAAGACCTAGCAACTGATTAGGGCTTTCTGGCTTAAAACCCCCCCTTACGCCTGCACACGTGTCCCTGCAACAATCTACACCGTATACTGGATAACTATGAATGAATGTAAAGAGAAAATGGTGAACTTGTATGGCTTACCCTGACTGAGACTAAGGCAGATATTTCACTGTCGAAACCCCGCTAGTTGAAGATGTCGTCTCCAACCCCAACTACTGTCCTGCACGTTGTGCTGCTATTCAAGAGCTCCCAAAATAATAATCATCAAAAGTGAAGTCTCCTTTCGCTTTATCCTCCTTTTATAACTTTCAATTGCAAAAACCCTAATCTTTGACATAATTAGGTCACTGTTACCGACTAGGCTGCACCTAGTTGGACTTTCAGTGAGCCGCCAGTGATGAACAAGATACTTGTTCATATTCAGAGTTCAGAAGTCCTTTCAG
>LPNX010128535.1:163055-179335 GCA_001517045.1 Pseudotsuga menziesii
CACTTTATCTTCTAATTTACAATTGACTTATGCATCATTAAATAATGTTTGGATGGCATGCACGAAGGTGGCCTTTGGCCCCGGTGGCCCTTCTTGACCTAATGATGATGCCCTAGATTTTCTATGGATGGCATCAGTCCTTAGATGATTCCCTAACTATCAGTAACCACTTGAACCCACAGGAATCACATAGGTTAGCGGTTTTGGGCCTCAAGGCCTAATCGGAAGAGGACATTACACCCCATCTCACATTGAAACCCGCAGGCTCCGTGAGGAATTCATCTTTGCATTTCAATAGTGTCCAGCAGTCTTTAGATTTAGCATTTGTTTATCCATTGCTTTTTCTTTAGGCCTTTTCACAATTTTATTTTATATCCCTTTTTTGAGTTGTGTCTAAAGACACATTTTGCATTTGTTTGAGGGCTTTGCATTTCAACAGATAGCATTTTTAGCACATAATGCATGTAATGATGATAGACACATTGCCTCAAGTTTTAGTTGACACTCTTCGGGATAACTCAACGTCGAGACACAGAACACATGGGATCCATCATGCATAGGGGTCAAAGTGGGGAAAGCGATCTTCAATGTCATAAGTCTTAATCAAGCTAAAGTCATGGTTTAAGGATCAATCATGGATGAACTGGAGGGACAAGGACACATGACACATGGAACCAACATAGCACTAAGGTTTAATATTTGTATAAGCATGGCATGAGCAATAGTCTTCAATATAAGTCCTTTGATTATTCTTAGCACAAGTTCAAGCATTAGTATACATATATAAGCTTAGGTCACCATGATCATCCTAACAAGACAAGCCTATGTGTTTGACATACAACATAGAGCAAACTCAAACCAGGGAAACATATACATGATCTCACCATATATACCTGTGTCCATCTGATAGGGACCCTCTGTAACTGTGTGTACCATACTCTGCTCAAATGAACTAGGTCATCACCAAAAGCATCTCAATGGACTATTGAATCTCAGTTATGGCAAGGAAACTCTGCTAAACAAGGATTTGAAAACACAGTTACCAGATTCGGCCACCTAGGGTTCGAATCTGTATCAGAATCTTCAAGGAAACGTGGATCCGGGGATTTGGATCTAATTTTTAAAGATTCAGTAGGTTTTTGTGTAGGATCCGTATTCGTTTTTGGATCCGTTTCCTCTAATCAGGGATTCGTTTCCTTCATGAGGATTCAATATCCTATTGGATGGGAATCGGTTCCCATTGGAGGAACCGTATCCCATTCCCTGAAACAATAAAAAACCCACACAATAAAATTAAAAAAAAACTGTGTGGGTATCCTAATTTCTTACCCCTTTATAATTTAATATACAATAAAAAATTAAAACAAAAGCAAACTTATCTTTTTTCACGTGCCTCCAATTTCCTCCCTATGTGATTCGCTACCTCACAGCCTTGCTTCCCCTATGGCAAGATTCATGGCCACAACTGTGTTGATCTGCCCACAAAATGATTTATGTCCTCACCGTGACTCTTCAAATACCCTGTGTTGTGCACTTTGACCTCCCAGATAGAAATTAACCATGGCTTCTATATATTATATTATTAAAATATGCACATACACAGTACAGTTGCACAGAGAGAAAGATGATGTAATTCAACGTGACTATTTGGACAACAACCAGTCAATCCATCTTACATATAAGGCAATATTATTAAAATATTGGAAGGCAACAAAGTTGATTCATTCATAATTCTTTGTGCATCTTATCATACTTCAAAATTGGCAACTAGGTGTTTATATCTGTGTACATGCTCGTCTACATGTTCATTATGTGTGTAAATAAATACAACAGCAAATATAATATATAAAGATAGAAGACTGCCCAGTATGGCATGGTGGTTGCAATAGGGACAATGACTTTGCAATGTGCATTATAACTACGGTTAGTTGCATAACCAGCTGTGAGTGCCTACATTGACATAAGACTAGTTGCATAAGCCAATCACTCTTCACAACAACATCAACAGGATTTGCAAGGTCGATAAGTTAGATGAACTACAAACATGATTAGTAGTGATTTATGAGTCACTATTCATAAAGGTCAGGTGCAAATGGTTGCAACTAAATGGACTAAGAAGCTACAGTTGGTAACCATCCAAACTATCATTTTAATTAGTTGATATTGCTATATTGACATTCAACCTTGCTAATATAATTCAACTATTGCATATTTTTCCTATTTGTGAGGAATCTAACTTGGGTGCTCTTATGTATTCTACTATTCACCAACCATATATTTACTGTGAAGTTAATAGTTATCCAAATGTGTTATGATGATAAATGTATTAGTATGACAATATGATGTAAATGTTACATGTATGATCAATACCATTGATGAATCATGATGATTCATGAATCTATGGTGTATATAATTTTAATTTTGTGAATTTTTATTATAAATTTTTATTTTATATTTTTTAATATATATATATATATATATATATATATTATAAAAAAATTAGGATTGAGGTTCCGAATCCTTGATTCCTAATTTTGGGATGAGTGCTGATTCCGATCGCACCCACGGTTCATGTAACAATGTCTGAAAATGGCTGAGGCTATAATGATCCATGCTAAAAACCCCATGTAAAAAATGGCTCGGAATAGATTAAGAGATAGATCTGTATGCTGCATGATGGTATCCTGACTGTAAATGTATATGTGATAACAGTTGGGAGGTGATAGATTATCATCGTGGTTAAACGAGCTCCATAATCTCTATGTTTATGTGCTTGGTTATTCTTTTAGTGATTCTGTCTATTGTTATATATTGCTATCTATAAAATCTAACATTTAAAATCCATGTCCTTTGGATGGTTGTGACATAATATATATTTATATATGCCATAATTCTCTTTATGCACTAGTGCTTTATGTGGCAATGCTTATTTCATGCATGCATAATCAGACAAAAATTGAAGGGTGGTTCATTATTACTGAAATAAATTATGAACATCAATTGTCATAAAGGTGTTCATGCTAATCACATGAACCAACTGCATTTCAGGAAATTGTAAGAATAAAGAATCCATTGGTTTTGTTCTTCCATTGTTATCTTGACATATGTTTCATCTCTTTATGATGTGGCCTATGCCATAGAGTTCCTTCAACACCATAGTAAATCACCTTGGCCAGAGAATGAGTTACAAAATCCATCTAGGTAAGTTGAAGTAGGAACTAACCCTAAATGCCATACTTATTCTACTCTCTTTCCTTAAGAAGGATTCGTTACACAATGGAGACATCATGTGCTAGAAGTCATTCAGATAGAGGTAACATTTTATTAAGCTACATACATGCGTTTGTTGAGACAAAAGTATGGAATGTTGATCCATGGATGAGTACTTGGGGTACCACAGGAAAGTTTGGGATCTGATCATATGGCTATTCCGATGTACATATAATGCATGACGTGATAGCCACAATCCTTAGTTACTTGAGTAGGGATGTATTGCATGACACTATATGTGTGTAAAGAAGCAACAAAGGGCATGGTAGAAAGCTGGATGCCACCCAATAAGTTAATAGCACACTAATCCAAATCACTGTTCTACTATACATGCTGCTATTGTGGAGAACACATCCGGCAAGAATGGGGTGATACCAAAACAACATAATTATTATATAAACAACAACAATAATAGTGACAACACATAATGGCTACTTGAAGAAAGACTTGTAATTTGGCATTCTTAAAGTAAACTCAGAGATGCACATTCTAGAGATAAGTGAACTGATCGACCAAATTACGGTGGTTAATTTATCGATTTATGGCTCAAAATAAGACTATAAATTTACCTCTCAGGATTATTGTGTGTCTGCTTCATTATTTGTACAAATAACTCATCTCTTAACTCGGGACATTTCAATGAATATTTGTACAACTTAAAAATGATTTCCAACTGCTCTTGTAAGCCAACTGGACCTGCACCATCAGCATTAGTGCATCTCAAAATTAGCTGAAAAAGATTAATGGCATGGCTCATCAACTCATTACTCATTTTCAAGAGTGACATTGGAATTGGCTCCTGCAGAAAACAGAAACATTTTCAGAATTTTGATCAAGAGTTTGAATGAGATCTAAAATGCAAAAGAGAAAACAAGGTAGCAGCCTCTTTCGACATGTATCATCTTTTGAGTAAGGTAAATTAAAATCCTGAAATATAGCATGTAAGAGAAAAGTAAATACTTGTTGAAAAGAGAGCATGTCTGATATGGTATATTTGTCTCCAGCATTTGTGGTAAGTTTTGGGAGTTTCTTTTGCATCAACTTCAAAAAGGAATCAACCTACAAGACCATTTGAAAACTGACATATTGCATAACGCTAAGAAAATGGAAAATAGTGAATCAACATTTAATCTTGATTTTTAGAATCTAAAGAGACAATAGCATGTAGTAAAGAAAATATATAGAAAATGATACCAGGCATAATAAGGAATGCAAACAGATGCATAAATCAGTTATTAAGTAGCATGAAACTAGGAAACAATACAAGTTTCCAAAATGGGTATGCATTGTGTTACCAACTAGGATGCACTAAGTTGGACTTACAAGTGAGCCACCAAAGGTGAACAAGTACTTGCTCAAATTCCGAGTTCAGAAATCTATTCAAGCCATTCAGGCCCTCCTAGACCCTTTTTTAATCTTTTTAACATGTTCATACTCCACGAGGAATTGTAGAAAAATGACTTAGCATGAGGAATTTATGTAGAAGGTTTGGATTCCTAAGACTTAGTCATTAATACATTATTCCAGGGTGTTTTTTCCTTGTTAAATATATATCGTTTTTTAACGATTTATAATTTTTTAGTTTTTCACTCAAGCCTCCAACGCTGGAATAATTGTCTTGGTGGTTAGGACTTGGAAGGTTATTAAAACCTAAGTGTCAATGTATATTACCATGTTAGTCATTTTTTTCGTCATATGAACATGTACTAAGTCCCCCATAGGTTTTTTGGAATTTCCAGAAAAAAATATTTTTTTTTCCGTTTTTTCAAGCTTATTTTTAACAAGTTAATTGTAAAATTTCTCCAAGGCATAAAAGTGTGGTTAGGAGGAAGACTTGGGCATAGGGGTGCTCGTTTTCTAACTCGGAGCACCTGCTTAACAACTAAACCCACTTTCCTAAGTTTTCGAGTAATTATCTATTTCCAAAATTAATTATTACTCGAAAAACCCAAAAAATTGGATAAAGTGCAAAATTTGGCAACTCATAAAAACATGGAAACATGTCAGAAACATGTTCCGTGAGTTGGAAAAGCCAGATAGAATTATTCCTAAAGATTTCCAAGTCGCCAAAAGGAAAGATTGGGTTGTTAAATCTTAGTTTGGATTTTTCTCCATGAGTGGGGTGCACTTCTCCATGAAGCAAGCACATCTTCCAAGAAAAGCATCAACCTTTAGGAAGTAAGTTTAGTTTTGGGAAGATGGCCCTTCGGTCATTGTTTTTTTCTCATTGTATAGCTCTTTCCAAACTCAACCCAACTCATTCCAACCGATACAAGGCGTCTCTCATTGGGCAAGTGTGCCCTCCCTTTGGCTTGGTTTCATCTATTTAAGAGAGCAAGTTTACTCCATTTCGAAAGAAGTGTGGAATCTCTACTCTTATTGCTTTGTAATCGTGAATTATTTTATTGAATGAAATAAGGCTTTGGAGGCAAGACTAGTGTGAATCTTTTCATGTGTGTGGATGCTAGTTGTTGAATTTATAAGGTAATCTGTGTCTTTTAATATACTTTTATTTTGTTTAAGTGGATTAACTATTGGCCTTGGAAGGAGAGCTATCTCTCAGTAGGGTAAGAGAAGTAGATTTTTTTTATCTATCATCTTACTGTTTAATTGTATAAGATAACTTAGATATGCATGTTATTTTATTTAAATGCATGTTTTCTAAGCTTGTTTTGTAGTTAACACCGATGCTTTTAATCTTTCTTGTGCAAGTGTGTTTAAGAATTGCAGGTTGCTTAGCTTGAAGAGGAAGACACTCTAGTTTGATTCTCCTACCTTCTCAAGCACATCAAGAAGAACATAATCCTTCTGAGTCCCACTTGGAAGACTCCATAGCCCAAGTTCAAGGGCTTGATATTCCTCTCTTTCTCTTATCTAAACTATAAAAGTTTATGGTTACTAGTTACTCTAGCAGTGTTGAACAAGTTAGTGCATAAAATTATATCATAAACTAATTTTATTTGCAATTGCATTTATAAGTTTAGATCTGATTTTAAAAGGCACATTCTCATAGATCTAGCTTTAAGCAAGTACTTGTTAAAAACTTCAAATTTTATCTTTTGGAAGTACTTGAATATTATGCTAAAGTTTTTATGTTTTAATTGATCAATCTATCACAATTGGCATAACTTTGTTTGTTTTTTTTTCAGCATTTGACGAACATGTAGAGAGGCACTTCCAAATTTGAGCCATCCAAAAGACCCTCTTCCTTCTACCTTTTCTTCAGGCGTTCTTAAAGCCTCAAAACTTGTAAACTTGTTACTCCTAATCTATAAAGGACAACAAGTATTCCAATTCATTGTAATAATCATTGTAATAAAGAAAGCAAGTGGGAAGCCAAGCGCCCACACCCCATCCCCCCAGGGGGGAACCATGTCGTTTCCTTTTTCATGGTTTGATTTCTTTAAGAGTAGTTTTTTTTCTTTTTCTTAGTTAAATTTTCGTTTTCATGTTTATTTCTACCTAATTTTTAAAATTAACAAATGCATGTGTGTTCTAGGAGTACCTGAAAAGGGAAACGAGAGTATCGGTACTTTGATTTTAATAAAACATACATTTGATATTAAATCCTTAAAATTAACAAGTCTCTTCTTTGCGTATGCTCTACACCGCTACAACTTTTTTTGACCAGTTGGATTTATCATAAAAGGATTTGAGTGGTTGGTAATTAGTCTCATCTTCCAATTAATTCGTAAGCAAAAATCTAGCGCTTTTCGATATTGCTAAGTCGTGAGAAGAGTCTTCAAGTGAAGCGGTAACAACTAGAAAGTGACCGTGGGGCCTCGTTAGGCTACATCATTGTTGGTGTAGTGTTGAACACAACCCCACGACTCCATCTAGCCCACATTTCACTGTGAGAACCACTTCTAAGCAAGTCCGTACATAATCCTCATACCCTTTAGGTATATTTAGAATTCCCTCTCCCCTAATAATCTAGACCGTTATAATAAAATCAATCAGCAATTAACCCACTCCCTAATCCACTCATTTAATAATCTTAAAATTTACCAACCGAGACAACTGCAATGCTTTGACTAAAACCATAGCAGCAACCCTTATACACGAGCACTCTTTTCATTAGCACTTGTCTTTACTATTTTCTTATTTAAATCAATTTCTACAAATGTCATGAATAGTGTAATATTTTTAAGTTCTTTATTAAAATTTCATATTGCAGTAATCTATTGTTTAAATTTAACTTATTGCGTCTTAACTCCTAGAATAGTTGTTTTCATTTTTTATAGATTGTCATGTCCCCAATTAAATACTTTCCAAATAAGACTATTTGCAAATAATGTTTCACCAACCTATTAGCTCCCTAGGTTGAGATGGAGACATAAATTTTGGAATAAAGGGCTATGGGACCCAAAAGAACTTTAGTTTACCATATTCGCATTTAAATGGGTCATATAAATGATAAATGCTAAGAAAATAAGGTGGCATGGTTTCATAAAGACACTTGAAAACTTGTGGAGCCTTTGGGTGACTAGATTGCTCGCACACTTGGCATCATATTCATCCAAATTCGAACACATGGATAATGTAACATTATTGGATGGTTATGTGGTGTCAAATATCATATAATGAGCCAAGGAATTCAAATTGGTAAAGGAGGGTAACTACCATGGAAGAGGAAGAGAGCAGAAGACAAGGTGTGCCACTTGGAAGAAGATCCTATGCATTCTATGACAACAAATAATGGAAGATTCTATGACAAGTATGACAAATTCAGACCTGGTTACTGACATATGAAAAATATGACATGAGAGGGATACAAATAGCCACCAAGAGGTCGAATTTGGGAGTTAAAGGAAACCATTCGAATTGGGGAAAGAATTGGAGCATGAAGAGGAAGACAAGTGTCATGATAGTTACTAAACCACTAAGATGAGTTGGAGGAATCTCATGGAGGGAAATTCGACCTTAGGAGGCCTCATGAAGTTAATAAAAGGAAGTGATGAAGAAGAAGAATAACTTTTGATCATTTGTTAATTGGTATTTGGCATTTTTGGAGAGCTTTTGCTTGTCCATTGCACGGTGAGTGTTCACTCTCCATGCTTGTGAACCAATTACGTGGGAGTTGGATTCCTTTCCAAGTTGGTTGATGGAGAGGCCATTCATACCTCTCATGGGAACTTAATGAAAGAGTTTTATTTGCAGGTTGAAGGTCCATACAGTTGAATTCTCATTTATCTCCCCATTCTCTCATTCCTTCTTCTCCATTCTCCCACACTTTTATTTGATGGCACACTTGTTGGAGTGGTGCTTGCGCTTTGCTGAGTATAGTTGATGCCCAAGCTTTGATACATGATTCATGGATATGTAATATCATGTCCTTATTATATGTAAGTCGAAATATCATAAATACATGTATGAAAGGCTTGCATTCCCATGCTCTCGAATAACTAGTTTTCATGGATTTGGCTTCAATATTGAAGTAGCTTTAAATGAGATTTGTATGAGAACTTTTCTCTAAGTTTGATGATGTTTAGGAAGCCATATATTATGTAATACTCTGTACTTTCATTCTCATATGCTATTTAGCTTGAAATACAAGAGACTCCTATGTGAAAAGCTTGCACTCTCATGCCATTGTATCACTAGTTTTCATGGATTTTGGCTTCAATCTTGAAGTAATTTTATACCAGATTTGTATGAGGGATCTTATATGGGTTCGATGATGTTGGGAAAGCCATATATGATGTATTAATATGTAATTTCATGTCCTTATGCTTTGTGGCTCGAAATCCAATAAACTCATGTGTAAAAAGCTTGCATTCCTATGCCATTGAGTCACTAGTTTCCATGACTTTTTCAATCTTGAAGGAGTCTTTTATCAAATTTGTATGAGGGATATTCCCTGAGTTTGATGATGTTTTGACAGCCATATATGATGTGTTCTTCTGTAATTTAATTTCCCTATGCTCTTTGGGTCGAAATCCAAGAAATCCATATGTGAAACTCTTGCAATTCCATGCTACTAATTCACTAGTTTTCATGTATTTGACTCCCATACAAAATGAGTTGTATAACAACTTGTATGAAGGGATTTCTATGGTGTTTAATACTGTTGGGGAATCAATCTATATTATGTATATGGTCCCTATATGTCAGATTCTGATATGAACCTTTAACTCTACCTTTCATATGTGAAAATCAAGCTAGTTATGTGATTTCCCCATAAGCAATTTCACTGAAAGTTATAAAAAAAATGTGGAACTCTATAACCAGTTTGAAGAACTAATAGCAATGTGTAATGATAGTCCATGAGTTCTTATATCATTCCCCACACTCTGCTTACAAATTTGGGAGGTTCATATATGAGTTGGGAAGCCCAATTGGCCTACACCCTAGGGGGGATTTCATCACAATTTCCTAGTAATTTTTGACCTTTTGTTATCAACCCAAAATAAGGTTGCAGAGGTATAAAATATTATACAAATTATCCATAAACCACCTTGGGATGTTTTAAGACTCACCATACCATCACCTTTCAAATTCGGGACCATTTGGTGAAAGATGGAACCCTTTAGAGTCATGACTAGTTAAGCTCGAATTTTGCCTGAATTGCACTTTTCTCGAAAATTCCAAAAAAGAGACATTACAGTGGTATCAAAGCATGGTCTTGGAACCTATTGAATATATGGATGAGAAGGATGAATTTAATAAAATCATCAAGTCATATTTTGATGATACGACCAAGCAACTCATGCAAGGATTCGAATTGATGGCTAGCCAACTTAGGGGTAAGCTAGCAGGAGGGGGTAGTAGAAGTTTCCATCATGGAGAGACACATAATACCATTCATTTTGAAGACTTTGATGATTGGTTGAATGTATATAGGCACAATAATTCAAATGTGAACTCATTAAGTAACAATCAGCAATCCACAATTAGGGAGGAGACCAAGGAGCCACCAAGTTCTGTGGGTTGTGAAACAAAATAAAAATTACATTATGAGGATCGAAAGTCACTCCCAAGTGACTTTGAAAAAGATGAGGAAACATCACATGAGAATGAAGAAGAGTCCCTTGAAACTATAGAATATCATCCCGAGACACATTCTAATGTGGACATGGACCAAAGGGAATCTACTGATGGATGCTTGAACTATGAAAAAGTACCTACTGATGGGTTCTCATAACTCTATGTTGATGACATATAGATCAGATTGGAAAATGTTGCTGCAATACAAAGTTCTCATAAGCATGAAGATGAATACCTTGTGACAGATAATGAAGAACCAATATCAATTTCCCCATCACCACTTGAGCTTCAAGAAGTTGATCAAATGAAGCAGAAAGAAGAAGAGGAGGTTTGGTCTCATGAACCATCCTTCATTGAAGGGTCTTTGAATATGAGTGAAAGGGATATCCATGAGGCCCTTAGCATACTCCATTACACTCAAGCATTGGTATCAAATTCTGTTGGAAAGATTCTTCATTGGAGGAGGCGTCCTTCCTTGAAGACATGGAGAAGATTCAAAGAGCAATGTGCAACATCAAAGGTAATTTCATGTCTTTGCTTTTTTATAGAAACAATGTTATTGAGATAAGTGAATGGTTACATGAAGCCTACTTGAAGAATAATGAAGATATTCATAAGCTCAAAATTCAAAATGAGCAACTTCTTGAGAGGTTGCAAGATACTTGTTCTTCCTCCTATGTTTCAGATTGTCATATAGTAGATTGCTTAGAGGATTCTCATGACATGATGAATCATAAGAAACATGAAAAATTGTAGGTTCTTGATGTGTTTAAAAATGATCTTAATGAGAGCCAATCACTTGTTGTGGTGGAAGAGGAACTTGAGTTGGACCTTGAGCCCTAAAAGATGGTTTACAAACTAAAATTAAAACTTTCGGTACCAACCATGATTAACACCTTATCCTCCATATCTAATGCTAAAAAACTCCTAATCATGGCCATATCCGAACTTAAAGGTTGAGGATACTCTTAAGAGATCATATGTGTTTGTTCGAGGTGTTGTTCTTGGCCCTTCATGTCTATAGGATTCCTTTAGGGCCTAAGGACTAGGTTTCCTCCCTCAACCATGTCTACAGATATGTTCCTAAGCTAAAATCATTCTAATGCACTGCAGATTCTCTCTTAGGTGCAAAAGATCACATACGGAGGTCCTATGTGCAGGTTCGATGCCTTGTTCATGGACCTCAAGCCTTAAAAACTACCTTTAGGGCATAAGCCTTGAGTTTCCTCCCCCAAGCATGGTCAAGGGACTATACCTCATCCTTAGTTCCTAAAGCCTCCTAATAGTGTCCATATTACAACACAAAGAAAAATTATGCTCTTGGGAGGTTAGGAATGGTTGTTTGAGGTGTTGTTCCTGATGATGCTAAAATATTACTATAAATCATAAGTTTTGATGATGTGAACTATTGTTTTTATTCATTTCCCTAGCCATGCACCAAACCCATTTTTTGTAGTTCTCCATAATGCATGCACATTTTGCTTCTCCATAACGCATGCTCGTTTTGTAACTATAAAATGCATGCACATTTTGTTTAGCCTAACCTACGTGTCATATGACATGTCAGACTCGGGCTTAACCAAACCAAGCATTACATAATGGGATATATAATATAATATATATTAGTTGGTTTGAATATAATATCTAAAGTAGTTAGTTGTTACACTATAATTAAAACCATTTCCACCTAAACAAGAATTATTGCATCGAGAAGTGAGGTTCTCTACATTCCAGTATGGGGGAGATGTTGTCACGTAATGTATGTTGAATTTTAGCACTAACATGAATACTTAAAAATTTACAGACTAGCTTAAAACAAATGATAAGTGCAGTAAAAGAACACTCATCACATCAACAAAAAGGACACAAGAATTTTCATTGGGCAAACCTTTAAAGGACAAAAACCCAAAAAAAAACATTAGTAACTCATCTCATGAATGAGATGACTTAAGAAATGCTTAAAAAAAACTCCTCAAACCCTATTCAGGGTTAAACCATAGTTGCACAATTTACAAAATGATAATTTCCAGAAAATTACAATTTAGGGCTTTCTTCTCTAGCTTCCCAAAAAACTCAGACCTCCTGCTCGAATTTAAATTTGCATGCCCAAAAACAAAATCAGCTACCCGTGACTATCCGAATTAAACTCTAGCCTGCCCGAGTTCAATTTCATGCTTCTCGGGTCTCATTTCCTGCTACCCGAGTCCACATGTCTGCTTCCCAGATTATCAGCAGCCTGCCCGAGGTGAATACGTGGCTGCCCAGACTTGGATCTGTCAGCTCGAACTAGTTTTGTGCCTCGACTATCTGGTCCGAGGGTTGACAGGCCTTGAGGGCATCTGCTCGAACCCTCAAGAAGATGTCTGTAAGGCAGCCTAATGCTATTGAGGGCTTGGGAAATCCTGCCCAAGACCTACGAGACTGACTGTAGATGAATAGGGTTGCCAAAGATGAAGTGGGCCAGCTCGTGAAGATTGCAAGTTGCCCATTGACGAAGGTAGCCTGCCCGTGGAGGATGGAGGAAACCTGGTCGTGAATAGTTGGGGCATCGGCAGAAGAGATATGAAGGTGATGTGGGGTTTTAGAGAAATCCTAACTCATAAAAAAACTTGCAGTCATTGTTTTTCAAAAGTGAAACCCTAGAGTAGGGTTGGTCTTCAATTTGATGATGATTCCCTAGCTAGACTCATCCATGTTAGGGCACAATCATAGACTTTCTTCTTCACTTGTGAGATCCTCTAATTTGCAACACTACCTATGAGAGAAAGTGTGTATAATAATGAATTAACTTGATATTGTTTTATAGCCTTGAGTCACCTGTAAGTGTACCAAAATTATAACTTGAACAAAATAATAATATTTTATTCTTTTCTAATTTTCACTTGTACCTTTTTACCTTTCTGTAGTCTAAAAGGTCCTTTATGTACTTTTTCTTTTTATCAAAAGTCCTTATGTATTTTTTACTTTCACCTATGGTCCCTTTTCTTGTGGTCCAAAAGTCCTTATGTAGTTTTTACTTTTTCTTTTATCCTTTTTCCAAGTGCCCCTGTGGTCATTACCTATGGTCTTTTAAATCCATTTAAAGTAAATCATCATAAACCAAGACAGTTACTAATGCTTTTATCTCACACTCTGTGTGACACCAAGCTCAGGTACTAGGGTTTCTTAACCAACAGTAGCTAATCCTTGGAAAAGAACACAAATCCCATTAATCAAGGGTCAAAGTGTCACACATGCTTAGACCAAGTATATGGCTTATAGTTCCATCCTGGTAACAGACCAGGTGTCTCCATTCTCCAAGAGAATGGCTACTCAGAACTAAGCTGAGTCTATCAATACTAGACTGGTCCACATCGTGGTTGCGGATCAAATCTCTACCATTCAACATAATGGTTACTCAACACTGGGTTGAGTCTACCCAAGCTAGAGTTGGGTCCATATCATGGTCAAGGACCAGATATCTTCCATTCAACAGAATGGTCACTCAACACTGGGTTGAGTCTACACCGTGGTCTCGGACCAGGTGTCCCCATTCTCCTAAGAGAATAGCTCTCGATGTTGCTCAGAAAAATCAATAATGTAATGTAACGTAATGTTACATTACTTTACCAAAAATAAAAAATAATTAAAAATTTCATGTCAGCTAATAAAATAAAATAAATAAAACCAATGAAAAGTAATTAAAAATCCATGTTGGCTCCTTGTAAGATTCCACTTACTGTTGTTGTACCCTTCAACAGTTGAACTGGTTTGTTTGTATTAAAATTGTTTAGTTTAAGGAATACACCCTTATAGTTTCATATTGTTTGCATGCAATTCATATCAACTCCCAACCAAATCTGATAATACTGTTGCAATCGCCAAAATAAATGGAAATAATCCACCAGCTAACATATATTTACTGAATTATAAATTGAGAAAATATTAGACACATGCCTTGAAATATGTGAAGGAAGATCTCTGATGTAAGTCATTCCAAACCCAAGATGACTGTTGTTTTGTAACAAAAGTTCTTGCTGCTCTAGAAGTCAGATAGCAATCCCCAGTAAACAACTTGTCTTACCACGCTTGCATACCGCTTGATTATCAACTCTAGAATGGAGGATGACATCCTAGTAAGAAGAATATGCCCACTTCTAGCAGATGCATCCAAGGAGCATGAGGTTACTGTAGATCACGATTTCACCCAGAAGATCCTTGCGTTATTCAAAGAATTGTGACCCTTATTGTCCACATCTCAACACAAGAAGTAATTTGTTGATCTCTCCAATTAATGAACGATTGCCCTAGGTGTATAACACCTTCCACAAAATGTATGCACCTTCTCAAGTGACCTCTCAAACTTAGCAGAGACGTGTTGCTTGAATAGATTAATGCTGCCCTTATTCAATGATCCTTGTTTCATGTTTATATCTAGCTGCCCTAGTAGCGAAAGATCCAAGGATTCGCTACCTCAAATATTAGTCTTGGCCCTTCAAATAATAAATGGTTGTCGTAAGGTTGAATAGCTGCTCATAGAGAAAATATGGACAATATAGAGGTTGTTTCCTTTATGCTGGTGTTGAGGCCTGGAAATTCGCAGGCGACAACAGTAAGGGATTCTCCCCAATCAACGTTCCCAACTAGCCCGTTGACTGTTTGGTGTAGAGAATCCGTCCAGCTTACGGTCCGGCTACCGTAGGTCAAAGTAACAAAAGGGTTTTACTGGTTGCGGCCCAGTCCACCGGAATTTGTATTTTGACTTAAAATGCAATGCATATGCCTATCTAAACCAATGCAGGGTGATAAGGATGCCGGGAACCACACAATGTGCTGCGCAGGTTCTTACCTCTTGTCTTATGTCCACAACATCTAAACCACATATGCAACCAGGAAACAAACAACTATCTATTTAAACACTAACTATCTATCCCCGGGGAGCCCAAAATTGATTATTATTTAGTAATGCATTAACTCCATGTATAATAAACACAATTACAGGTAGCTGATACTTGTATTTACGACACATGAAAGAGAAATTATTCCAACAATTAGATAGCTAACTGTTATGTGAAGCACCAGCATTACTATAAGTGAATTTTCCACAAAATAAACCAGAAATCATTCAACAAGATGTAAGTCACAGAGTTAGAACGATCTCACAATTCATGGACATATGCTGAAAACAAAATAGTTCATTTTCCTGCCATCCATTGCACACCATTTGGAAAATTCCACAGTACTTTCTCCAACAGGCAAACCACAATCTTTATTGCAAAAAGGAAATAGTTCTTCTTTACAATGGGTCATCCGGTGTTCCTGGGAAAAAGCCCTTTCTCTTGTCTCTCTTCCCTAGTTTTATACAAAATCAAAAAATGGTTGGGCTGCCCAAAGTGGCCTTTGGGCTTCCCAACGCTTCATTTTCCTAAAGCCTTTTACAAAATAATAATTTATACAAAATTGACCGGTCCTTCTCATGAGGAGGGCCCTGCTTGGTCTTCCAGAAACTTCCTCCACGCTACTGCCTCAGCAGCGAGTCCTTCAAATGAGTGGGGTTCCAAGAATTGTATATTCAGCTCGAACTTATCTGCTTGGTTCCGAATAGCCTCCACTCTGGCCGCGTTCAGGCGCACCTGCTCCTCCAAGAGCTGTACACTAATAGCTGTGTGTCCAATTTCATTTCTCAGGATTGGCTCATCAATGGCTCTGATACATTGGAACTTGGCTTCTTCCTCCTGCTGCCTTGTCTGCAACATCCCTGCAAATGTATCATGATCAGGGAATTCGTGTAGCCTATGTTCAGCTTCCACTTGACAGCGGTTATAGGTGACAAGGGCTCTTCTAAAGAACTCTGTGCATGCTCCCTTCGTTTTTTTCACTGTCTTCTGAAAGTCCTCTGCAGTAATAACATCAAACTCGATCAAATCATGGTCCCACTTCAAAACTTGCTTATCTTTAACTGGTAGTTCAGCTGGGACTTCTTGATCATCTTCTACTCTGGTTATCCTTGAAGTCAGCACCTCCAGGATGTCTTGCGATCTATC
>LPNX010128556.1:0-12635 GCA_001517045.1 Pseudotsuga menziesii
GGACCACACTCTTTGCACCTCTGGGATAGCAGGGCATAGATGAGTAAGGTGATATCCCTTGCATAGCACACAAGGGAACTTAAGATGATGCTTCGAACGACCATTTTTCTCAACTGAGTCAACATGACTAGCAGTGGATGACTATTTTCTCTCAACATGACTAGCAGAGGATGAGAGTTTTCCCCCAGCGTGAACAACAGAGGCTGGGTGACTGGGTCCAACCTCACTAAGAGAGGCTGGTTGTTGAGAGACTCCATAATGTTCAAAAATGGGATGACCATGAATCCAAACTCTTCGCACCTCCTCAATAGAAGGGCATTTATAAGTAAGGTGGTCTCCCTCACAAAGCTTACAAGGAAACTTGAGCTTGTGTTTTGAATGGGTAGACTTCTCAACAGTGTCAACATGACTCGCAGTGGTTGACGGGTTGTCCTCAGCTTGAAACAAAAAGGATGAAAGACTGCCCCCAGCGTGCCTGGTAGAGGCTGAGAGACTAGGTCCAACTTGACTTGCAGAGGTAGGACGGGCACCATCAACATGAACAACAGAGGTTGAATGGTTAAAATCAACATGCTTTGCAGCAGTTGAGTGTGTGCCCCCAGCTTGAGCAACAAATGCTAGGTGAATGGATCCAACGTGAACACCAGAGGTTGGATGGGGAGGTTCAACTTGAACACCAGAGGTTGAACGAGTGCACTCAACGTGAACACCAGAGGCTGAGTGACAGGATCCGACATGACCTGGAAAGGTTTGAAGGATCCCACCAGCGTGAACACCAGAGGCTGGATGGATGGATCCAACTTGAACAACAGAGGTTGGATGGGAAGGTTCAACTTGAAAACCAGCGGTTGAACAGATGCACTCAGCTTGAACAACAGAGGTTGAGTGACAGGATCCGACATGACCTGAAAAGGTTGGAAGGATCCCACCAGCTTGATCACTAGAGGCTGGATGGATAGCTCCAACTTGAACAACAGAGGTTGGATGGGAAGGTTCAACTTGAAAACCAGCGGTTGAACGGATGCACTCAGCTTGAACACCAGAGGTTGAGTGATAGGATCCGACATGACCTGAAAAGGTTGGAAGGATCCCACCAGCTTGATCACCAGAGGCTGGATGGATAGCTCCAACTTGAACAACAGAGGTTGGATAGGATGGTTCAACTTGAAAACCAGAGGTTGAACGGGTGCACTCAACGTGAACACCAGAGGTTAAGTGCCTAGATCCAACATGACCTGCAGAGGTTGGATGGGTGCCCCCAGCCTGAACAACCGAGGCTGGGTGGTGAGGTTCAACTTGACTTGCAGAGGTTGAACGGGTGCCCCCTTGCTTATGTTCTTTCTTCCTATTCCTCCTTCTTTTACTCCTTTTAGACTGTCGGTTACTAGTATCAGTACTTTCACCGCATGAGGTAGAAGGAGGAGGAGAACTAACTACAAGTGAAGGGGAGACAGTGTTTTGATGTCGTTGATATAAGGTGCTTACTTGAGAAGCATCAGGAGCATTCAGGACAGTTGGAGTGGAAAACAACCACACCGGTATCCCTATGGTGAATCCCGGAAGATTCAAGGTGGCCATCAAGGGAACACCAACATTCCCTGTGAGAGGAATATGACAAGGAGTTCCCATTGAAGGGAGCTCTTGGTTGGTGTTCAAAGGGGTGTTAGCCATAGTTTCAAAACAAGAGACAAATTCTGAGGTTGATGATCAACCAAAATTACAAAGCAGACACCTAAAGGCCCACTAAGTACAGACAAACCACACAGCACTCACTAAAAAGATGCTAGAGTCTCAAGCAATCTAAACAGTCTATAAAGATATACCTTCCAGAAGAAGGATGATGAACAGTTACTTGGTGTCCTTGAGGGGTTCTCAGGCACAAGCAGAGGAATCACCCACCACCCTCCTGCACTTTCCACAAGGGTTACCTTCCAAGTCTGTCCGAAGTGAACCAGAAATAACCTTCCGGTTTACCTGTGTATGAGCCCTAAAAGACAAGAGACTAAAGGCTACCTTGATAATACCTACTGTCTGGGGGGACAGTCGCAAGCCGAACTCGTACGCATGGGCAGGGTAGCTAAGCCCAAAATTCTGCCTAGACAGAATCCCCAGATGCGCAAAATTCTTGAGTTACGCTTTGACAAGGATTTGGGGGGTTATCCCCTCTGTCCAAGCCTCCACCCGGCCTCGTGCTTAACTCCCGTTTGAGAGGAGCTTCCCACATACAGCGGTAGAACCAAGGATTTACCTAGTGAAAGGTCCACTACGTCTGAGTTTATAGCTTGCGGGAAGTTTACACTCCCTAGCCCACAAGCCTAGCCTAAGCTAGTAGGTGGAAGGCCCTAAAAATAAAAACTTACTAGTAAATTTTTAAAATTATGTCGTTTATTTTATGGGTTGTTTCTTACTCAGAGGGTAAATGGAATGGTAAACTGGTGGTGTTTTGACTCAAAAAATGAAAACAAAATGACTAAGCAAAGAGAAATGAAATGCAAAAAATAAAATAGCTATTCTCTTTATATTTTCAAATAACTTGAAAGCCAAAAAAAGATCAAATCTTTTTATATTTTTTAAATTTTTCAAAAACAATGCTATGCTATGCAATCTAGACTAACAACCTAATCTACATGCACATAAAGCAACCATATGTTTTTGTATTTTTCTTTTATAAATGCAAAGGAAAAATCATCCTATCTACTTATGCAAACAAGTACTGAAAGCAAAGAAAATAGACAACTACTTTATACCCCTAAAACAAACCCTAGGTTTCCCTAAAGTTGAATATAAACCTCTTTTAAAAGGAAAGCTTACAAAAGTAAACAAGCCAACACTTTGGAATTAAAAGACTGAGCATAAAGACTGACATAAACAAAGGTCAAGAAGTCCCAAGCATCAATCCAACCTACAAACAAAGGCTGCTCAGTACCTTGTCTAACAAGGTCAAACCAAAGAAAGAAGTAGGGGGAAAAGCAAGAAATAAAAGTTCTTTTTTAATTTTCTTTTATAAGTGCAAAAGAAAAGGCTGCTCAGTACCTTGTCTAACAAGGTCAAACCAAAGAAAGAAGTAGGGGGAAAAGCAAGAAATAAAAGTTCTTTTTTAATTTTCTTTTATAAGTGCAAAAGAAAAACTACCTACAAAGCAAAGCATGCAGATAAAAAGAACAAAACAAAAGGAACCCTGCTATGCAACCACCCAACAAACTCTAGAACCAACTAAAGTCATCATAAACCCTACTTGGAAGAAAGGCTTGTATAAGAGACAAGTCAACAACTTTGGCAAAGTAAAGGTAACCAACAAAAGAAGAAGGGAACCAACACCAACAAGCTTCTGAAATCAAACAAAGGCCACTAACAGAGGCTGATCAGAAACATAGGCCAAAAATCAGACCAAGCAAAGGAAACAGGTGAAAGAGCAANAGAGGTTGATCAGAAACATAGGCCAAAAATCAGACCAAGCAAAGGAAACAGGTGAAAGAGCAAAGAGTAAATCCTAATGCTATAAAGGGGCTTACCACCTAGATAAAGAACAACAAAAAGAAAGACACAAAATCCCTGGATTCAAACACCCACAGAAGACATTAACAGACCCACCATGCACCTAAAATGCACTGTGATTTGAGCAGACTTGGATCAAAATAAAGTAGGAAAGAAAGAATTACTCCAAGTAAAAAGACACAAAGGATTTTGGAAAAACAGGCAGGGTGATCACCACAAGTCTTCAGACAAGTTACACAGCATTCATAAAGATAAACCACTCAAAAACAGGGATTACCCGAAGAAAGGAAACAAGCAAAACACTTCTTAAAAACCCTAACTAACAGGTATATGCCCGACTGTGTATAAGGGCATGTCGCGAATGATACGCGACTGTTCAGTAGAACAACCCGCGCATGCAAACTTGTATGCACGACTGTCCAGAAGGACAACACGCGCATAGGTGTAAAAATCACAAATAAAGGTAAAAAAACTGCCTTAAGAAGGCAGGGGAGGAGTGCAATCAAACTTAAAAAATGTTCCTAAGTGGCAAGAAGGACCTGAAATAATGCACAAAGCTGAAAGAAATCACGAGAAAAACCCCAAACAGACAAGGCTATCCCCAGTGGAGTCGCCAGTTCTGTTGTAAAGGAAAGTGTCATATGGCTAGGGTTTAAGAGGCCATCAACGTACTGGGGTTGAAAGAGAGATGCACAATGTTCAGCAAGCATATAACAGCAAGTTTCAGAGATGAGAAATATCCACACCTGATTAACTGAAGGCTGGTCCAAGCTTTCTCTTCAATCCTCTTCTTGCTCCTCTCGCTCCAAGGGACCTGCAAAACAAGTTATACCTTCCTCAAACCATTATTACCATATATAAAGAAATGATAATCAAATAAATCTGAAATAATAATCTGAATAACATCATCATATGATCATAAACAGAGATTCAATCACACATTGAACAATGATTTGGGAAGAAGAAGGACATCACATCTTTATTAATCTTGAAAACAAGTACAAATATACCTTCTCTTCAAGTTTGGCACCTCAGGAAACATTGATCTAGTTCTATTGTTTCTCTTCTCCAATGAACTCAGCCTCCAAGCTCTGCAACACAAGGGGAAGACCTCCTGGGCAAAGGTGTGGGCAAAGAGAGTCTCGATTCCTCCAGCATAACAATGCAGAAATTCCAAGTCACCTCTCATGGACCTCCCTACCTCTATTTATATGGGTGAAATAAGGTAGTTTTGTAGGTTGGATAAGTTACAGCAGTTAAGGAAATTAAGTTAAATGAATTAACTAATATCCAATTAACTCATGTTTTAATTTTTAAATGCTAAGAGGCACATTCGTGGGTTTGCCTTAAGGAAAATTGTGAATGTACAAAAAACGCATTTTTAGGGTATTTCTAGGCATTTTCAGACTTTGATGTCTTCTAGAAATTTTTATCTAACTGAAATACCTTTCCAACGGTGTATAGATAAGGTCAAAAGGAGTTACAAAACTCAAGATATGGGTCCTCCAAGATAGCTGTTTTTTCAGTGACTTTCATGAAGTGCCAACATGCGACGAAATCATGGGAAAGTGGTCACAGGCAGAGATGTGTCATTTTGGGCTATAACACCATTCAAACTATTAAATAAGGTCCAAGTTCAAAACCGTTCAGTCACTACAACTGTGATGGTTATTGGTCATTACTCCCTTTCGGAACCTCCCCTTAATTCATGCCAAGATTAGGGCACAAATTCAAGCAACTGTTTCAGCCACTAAATGGTCACGACTATCAAGGTTCAGGGAATATTTTATTTCCCTCATTCAAGCTGAACCTCCCTTCTAATTATGCCAGGGTTAAACCCCGAAACATAAGGAGGATTTAATATTATACTTTTTCCTTTGTTCTGTCATGATACTCTACGTTCTCTCAATTAATAATATTTGTCTTTTAAATTTTTCTTTGTGCTTATGATATGATTTATATCATAATGTCTTTTGTGTGAATAAACTTTTACCTAACAAAATAGGTTTTCTGCAGGTGGGGCCTTGGGACTTCAGCTCCTGACCCAGAAACCCTCATACAATAAATTACAAATATTCCAGGGCATAGGGGATGGATATTACATCCTTCCCCCCTAAAAGAAAGAACACCATCCTCGGTGTTTTCTGGTTTCTAAAATTTTTATTCTTCTTTGGAGTCATCTTTTCTTGCCTTGCTCGGATCTCTCTTTCCTTTCTGATCCTTGTGGGTTCGTAGGACCTGCAAAAACCGGGTCTCCCCAATTTTCATCAATAATAGTCAATTCATTATGCAACATACTTAGCAAGTCTTTTGCAGTATCATATCTATAATTTAGTGCTTTCAGTACTTCATGTCCAAATCACATTTCAATTTAAACAAAAGTCCTAGATTCTTTTGCAATCTGCAATTTTCTAATGTTCATTGGTGTCATATTACCCAATTATTTTCCATAATGCAATTGATACACCAAAAAAAACATGACCACAAGCATTGAAATCCCATTATATCAATAATGTCAATCAATCAACATATTACCTCATCGGTACAAGTTTACCAGCAATGCACATACCTTTTTCTGCATTGTTCCTTTCTTTGGATGTCCTCCATCCCAGCACATCAAGTGCCAACAGTATTCCAAGCACCAATTCAAGCCACCCAACACAAGGACGATACCAACCCTTCGTGTATCTCCTCTGTGCTATTCAGGGTGCTTGTCATTATTCTTCATTCAAGCAACCCAACACAAGGATGATACCCTGTACCCCTCTTACCGATATCTCCTTTAGGGTGCTTCACCAAGATGAGGCACTCCGTTCTCGCACACCTCCACAGCGCCTAGAGGTTATTCTCTTCACAGAGTCCCCCAACTCATGTGACAGTACTCTAATGTGTGCGGAACGAGTCTTAACCAAATGTCTTACATCTGGGCGTCCCCAGAATGCATAACAGTCCTTCGCTGGCCCGGAGGAAAACAAGGTAGATTTTAACCACTACCTCCATCACCACTCCCTCTTTTGGTGATAACTTTATACACATGAGATTTCACTCATCATAGTCCTGGAGCTTTAGCCCTTTTTCATGGCCATAATTTTCCATGCGTGCAAGCATTCTATGGGTGTTAGTTTGTCATTTTATTAATTCAAAGAATCATCAAAATTTTTGCATAAGTCATGCCTTACTTTATTTTTCATTCATCCGATAAGATCCTTTCATCACCAAAATTGACAAGAAGGCATTTACAAGAAGCCACAAAATCTTTTCAATTTTCTTATACCAACACCATTTGCAAGAAAACACATAAAACTTGAAGATTTTGACAATGCAACCACTTATCAACTTCAATTTACAACAGAAAAGTTCACTCACTGTTGCAATTTTATATATACTGTATCTGAACTTTTAAAGTGCTTGTCAATGCCATAAGATAATCATCCAAAATTTGTTAGCAATTCTAAACAAAGTAAATTGCCTGCAATTAGCCTCGCCATAATAAGGTCAGAAAATCCCAATCAAAAGGACCAATTTAACAATTATCTCTGCTAAAACTGTCCCTTATACAATATCCATAAAAAAATAATTTCAAAACAAAACCTTGAGATAATCGTGGGCATCACCGGTTGTAAGAAAACTTCAACAGGAAAGATGTCTTCATGAAGTTGGTGTCTGGTAATACTATCAGCTTGCATAATAATACCATAATTTGGACACCATTCATTTTCCTTTCCTCCCATATTTCCACGAGGAAGTCATTTAGTCTTATAACTGATTTACAAATATTAGAAACTATCAATGAGCTCAAGGCTCAACACAATGACACAAACCAATTAGGAATCGTATAAACCATCTCGAGTGGTCAATTATAGGGGATGAAATCCTTCAAGTTAGAAACTTCAACAAATGATGAACCTTCCACTTCCGATCCTTAACAAAACATTTTGATCTGATTAGAAATGACTTACCATATTCTTAACAACATATATCATTTAGCTAACAATAGCTTAACATTGAGAAAACTATTCTGCTCCAGATCCACATAGCATATAAAACAAAACATGCAGACATTTTTCACTATCTAAATGGAGGCTATTCACCTCCAGATGCACAACACATTTAGTTAAAATAAAATATGCATACCCTTCCTACATAACTAAACTAAGCTCAAAACCCCCGATAAAGGATTTACAAAAATCAACCAGCAGAGAAAGGGTCTAGCATACATCACCTCTACAAGAATTTATCAGAACGCAAGTGATAGGTCTGCCACAGAAAATTGCAAGATATCAAATATATTTTACATAAGGGCCTACAAGGTCCAAACAAAATTTCAATTTGTCAAATTTAGTTTACTTAGTAATCTCGACACCCTGAAGTTCTGAAACACACAAAAATATATACATGCAATACATGTTTTTTGGTATTAAATGATAGATCTGAAAGTAAAGTTCTGAACTACACCTGCAATATACGTTTTCTTGAAAAGTAAAGACATTTATAAGCATATATGTGAAAGTAAGTGTCTGAAGCATAACTAGAAATTAATGTAATATTTATAAGATATATAATATATATGTATTAACAGGTTGAAAAGTTGAACTGGTCAACCTTTTCTTCCTAAACAGTATGTAAAGATAACAATCACTTACTCAGACACTCTCCATGGCATAACCATGCACACTCTGCACTTGTGGACAGAAACTCTGTTACAGAAGCATACGAGAGACGGCTCCTTCCATATCTCAATGAATCCTTCTTGGAAGCATTAGACTGTCTCTCGCTGGGCGTGCTATGAGAGCGTGATTTGGCTATTTCCAACTGCGTCTTTTCCATGTAGTGAGGAACAATGGAAGGAATCCTCTCAAAAATTTCTGTCATCACCATCTACGGCTAAGCGATACATCTTTGCCGAAGTGCTCACGGTATCTTCGTCTACTCGGTATGATGCATGAGCGGTAGACCTAGAAACTAAAGGGATCACACCAGAATGAACATTTCCGGATGAAGATGATCATTTCCGGATGAATATTTGGCTGGAGATGCCATCGCCTAAGATTGAACATGCAATCGATTTGTAGATTTCGTGAGAGAAGAATGCAAGAACGTATAGCTATCTGCGCTTTGATATGGATGATTATGCTTGCTGATACTGGTGGTGGGATGTAATGGAAGAACAGTTATGTAATGGTAAGACAGTTATCCAATAAATCAAGAGGTTCATAAAGAGATTGAGATGGATAGCGGTAAATTTCAACCTATGTAAACATAGTTGGATAGCACACCATTTGGAGTGCATAGCACAGTGTTTGGAGCCAGTGACTATAATATGGATTTCTTTATGATCTACCGTTCCATCATACGATAAAGTGAAATCAATAAATTAATATAACAGTCAATCAGATCCCTATCCTGACTTGCAAATCAACAAGCCTCCAACAAGTTTCCCCTCACCAACAGTATACGAGGTCACCCGCTGTCAATCGGTAACCTTGCTGACAGAGCCACTGATAATCGTCTCATCCAGGAACAATGACCTTCCAGATCGCATTAGATCTTGTCATTTAAAAGGACGACAGTGAACAAATGATGAGTCTATCAGAGTTAGGGTACTGGTCGAGTGAAACCGTCATTTAAAAGGTTTAAGTTCATATGTTTTATTTGTTTGAAGAACCCTTATAACTACTTTACAATTCTAGCTTCTAGAAAGCCCAGATCCCTTTGGCAGGACCTTAAAGGATTCAAATGCGAGTCGATTTTGAAATCTGTAGAAACGAATTTTGAAGGTACTGTCATTATTCAGATTTTGAAACACAGCGCTGGCTCCAGATTTTGAAATTTACATAGGTAATTGAACTATGAAACATGCAACCAAGCCATCTCGTCCATATTCAATTGATAATGCCCTCCCAGATCGCATTAAATGAAAAGAGGCTATTACAGGTTGAAATGAATAAACTTACAAACGTTATTTTAAATGACTTGCAAATGAAGTCGATTTTGAAATCTGTAGAAATGAATTTTGAAGGTATTGTCATTATTCAGATTTTGAAACACAGTGCCGGCTCCAGATTTTGAAATCTACATAGGAAATTGAACTCTGAAACATGCAAGCAAGCCATCTCGTCCATATTCAATTGACAATGCCCTCCCAGATCGCATTAAATGAAAAGAGGCTGTTGCAGGTCGAAATGACAAAACTTACCAACCTTATTTTAAATTACTTGCAAATGAACAAGCCTCCAACATGTTTCTCCTCGCCAACAGTCTATGAGGTCACCCGCCGTCAATCGGTAACCCTACCGACAGAGCCACTGATAATCATCTCGTCCAGGAACAATGCCCTACTAGATCGCATTACATCTTGAAGGACGACAGTGAGCACACGATGAGTCTATCAGAGTTAAATACAGAACTTAATACAGAACATAAAAAAAAATCTAACTTATATTTCAACAGAGAGAGGTTGGAAGATACAAATTTGCAAACAAAACAACCATAAAAATCTCTAAAAATATCACCAAAACATCTCTGCTACAACAAAAAGCATAATTAGAGTGTAGTTTTAATATAGTATAGTATAATAAACAAAGGGAATAATAAAGTGTGATAATTTAAAAAATTAATACAATTACTACAATATTATAATAATCTGATATTATATAATTATCAAATCGTGCTGTAATAGAGTTCATATAATTGTTTTTATCTTTGGAATAAAATAATTCTATTTTTTCATGTTGTTTCTAACCATTTTATTTTTGGTGTTAATTAGAGTTAGTGATAATCCTAAAGCATTTAAATAGTTATCATTTGTTTTATGTAAATGAGTGTATGTATAAATTATTTTAGGGTTTTCTACTTTTTCATAATGACCCTTATGAATCAATTTTGATAGTAACCCTTCTTTATGAACCAAGGCATTTAGAATTTGAATATATTATAAAGTATGTATTTTTAAAATACTATTAAGTTAGTTTATACAGATTAACATGAAATAAAACATACAAAACTATTAAATTAGCTATATAACTAACATAATGTCAATAAATATATGAAATAAAACATGCAAAACTATGAAGTTATCCAATATAACTAATAAAATGCCAGTGTTAAAAAACTTATCATGGCTCAGCTATAATACAGGTTGGTAGTTTAGATAATATATTGTTAAAGCATCAATTTATTTTATTAATTTATTTAATGATACCTTTCGCTCTTATCTCTCTAAATATTTTTCGCATGTGATACATCACGATCTGTGCTTTCATGCTTTCATTCTCCCTTCTTACTGTCAATGGAAATATCATTTTATATTTAAATAAAACTAATAACCATGCTATGTGTTACCTTATATATAATACAAACATTTAATTAAAGTATTTAGCTGAGCTTTCCACTCTTTTATACGCTACCAGTTGTGCTTTCATTGACAACAATGGTTGCCATGATATGCTACCAGTATACAAAAATAATATTGTAAATACTACAATTTAAAATGTTCTTGTCACGTCGAAACTTGTAATATGTGGGTATTATTATTTTTAAATATTTTATAAACATATATTAGTAGTAAGGATAGACATGGTGGTCACATTAAATTTTAAAAAAGATTTGGATTTACTTTTTCAATAATGTACACATTATTTCTTATATTATGATTATATATAATTTTAAAAATATGACTATATATAATTTTAAGACATTATTGTTTATGTTATTTTTAAATTATAATTATATATAAGTTTTAACAAAGTCTAAGTTGAAAATATGATTATAAATATTATATTTTAATATTTTTTTATTATATAAAAATTTCAAAGTATCTATTTTAATTTTATATTAGTTTTGAGTTTCATATTATTTGATACAATACTACCCAATTAGTAGTAAGAATAGACATGGTGGCCACATTAAATTTTAAAAACTAAGAAATAAAGCAACAATATAACTCTAAAACTTTACTTTTTTTTTTAACATTTAGCAACTATCATGAGAGTTTTCAAAATAGATAACAATAAAACCCTTAAAGTCTCAAAATAGATAACAATAAAACCTATAGAGATCATTTGAGTGACAAAACAATCACAATCACCTTTAAGTGACTTTAGGGACTTTCGTTTACATCTTGAAGAGGCTTCGGGTCCATGTATTCTTGCATAAATTGGGTGCCACGGGTTTGTACGAACTTGTACTGTTCACCTCAGTTCATCCAAAGTATATGCAAATGCAAACGTTGTGGGTTTTCTACTTTTTCATAATGACCCTTATGAATCAATTTTGATAGTAACCCTTCTTTATGAACCAAGGCATTTAGAATTTGAATATATTATAAAGTATGTATTTTAAAAATACTATTAAGTTAGTTTATACAGACTAACATGAAATAAAACATACAAAACTATTAAATTAGCTATATAACTAACATAATGTCAATAAATATATGAAATAAAACATGCAAAACTATGAAGTTAGCCAATATAACTAATAAAATGCCAGTGTTAAAAAACTTATCATGGCTCAGCTATAATACAGGTTGGTAGTTTAGATAATATATTGTTAAAGCATCAATTTATATTATTAATTTATTTAATGAAACCTTTCGATCTTACCTCTCTAAATAGTTTTCACAAGTGATACATCACGACCTATGCTTTCATTCTCCCTTCTTATTGTCAATGGAAATATCATTTTATATTTAAATAAAACTAATAACCATGCTATGTGTTACATTATATATAATACAAACATTTAATTAAAGTATTTAGCTGATCTTTCCACTCTTTTATACACTACCATTTGTGCTTTCATTGACAACAATGGTTGCCATGATATGCTACCAGTATACGAAAATAATATTGTAAATACTATAATTTAATATGTTCTTGTCACGTCGAAACTTGTAATATATGGGTATTATTATTTTTAAATCTTTTATAAACATATATTAGTAGTAAGGATAGACATGGTGGTCACATTAAATTTTAAAAAAGATTTGGATTTACTTTTTCAATAATGTACACATTATTCCTTATATTATGATTTTATATAATTTTAAGACATTATTGTTTATGTTTTTTTTAAATTATAATTATATATAAGTTTTAACAAAGTCTAAGTTGAAAATATGATTATAAATATTATATTTT
>LPNX010128584.1:6612-32892 GCA_001517045.1 Pseudotsuga menziesii
GAAGTTGGAATCCAAATGTGTAGTTAATTCATCATGACTGCAATGTAGGGAATACTTTGTTAGATAACTGCCAAGGTTCTTTATTTGTCTGATGAACAGGTCAGGTTGTTCATAAAATAGTCCTTTATTTTTCAAGGTCTTGTAATTTTTTCTGCAATTACGATTAGGCTATATGCAATTATGGTTAAGCTGTATACATAGATATATAACGGTCAAGTTTCTCAATCAGCCTGTAGGTCTGGTTCTTTATAAGATAAAAGCGTGGTTGAATTGAACACCTGACCAGTAGTTACTTGCATATAGAATATGTCCAAATCCAATGCAAGGCTCTTTATTTTGTCAGAGTTCGGCCAATCACTGAAGCAAAGAAAAAATGATTACTTAGATCTTACGCTATAGTAACACTTCGAGAACACCTGGAGCACCTGGAGCAACACTTCGAGCACCTGGATCAACACTTCGAGGTAACCTACAGATTAACAGAGCAAGATGTCATCGGCATCATTAAGAATTGGCTGTAAGAATGGCAACAATCGGTCGAAGTGCATGAAAAGAAATTGAGACACATACTGGCGGAGGCTGAGCGTCCTTGACAGAACCAGCAGCATTCAGTAGTCGGAGACTTCGCGCGACCGGGAAACAGAGCAATGGAGGAGCAGCGGGATCGTCATTTGAATTGCATTGTGGTTGGTGGCGCATTGATGGGTACGTCGAAGGCGTAAAGGAGGTGGTTGATCACGTTAACAGTAACGGCGATCACGTTAACGGCGAACGGACAGACGTTCGACGGCGTTGGCGACGGGTGCCGGGGAGAGGAGGCCGCCGGCGGTCGGAGCGGCACGGCGACGGGGTTGAAGCGGCTGCCGGCAACGGAGACGGGCAGTTGCCGGCGGTGGTCGGAGTGCCGGCGCGACGATTGCCGCCGGGAAAAATCGTCGCATCGGTAGCCACTCCTATACTTTATGCCTTGTTCTTGTTCTGAATTGACGTCATGTCATAAGAAATTAATAGACTTGGCTGGGCGTCATGTCATAAGAAATTAATACATGATTGAAGATATTTTCTTTCAACTAATTACCTTGAATGGACCTTGAATGCATTTTGTCCATTCTCATCATGGCAATCTTATCAAATAGGTACCCCGACGTGTCCATCTGACAGACTCCTTTCCCTAATTAGTAATATACTTTATGCCTTGATACCGATTTCCCCAACCTAAAAAAAATATACTTTATGCCTTGTTCTTGTTCTGAATAGATGTCATGTCATAAGAAATTAATAGATTTGACTGAGAGTCATCACAAATTTAAATGTACAGAATACATGATTGAAGATATTTTCTTTCAACTAATTACCTTGAAAGTATTTTTAATCAAGATTATTATATAAAAATTATATTCTACTATTTATTGGTAAAAAAGAGATGTGTAACTTTGTTTATGTTCATTTTAGAGTTAACAAGTATTTTCTATAAAAAATATTAAAATTAAATTTAAAATATTTAGAATTATATATATATAAAACAGCATAAATTAGATTAACTAAAATCATAAACATTGGATTAAACATTTACTCAACATTTCTATTTAAAAAAAATAATTATTCAAATTAAATTTAAAATATTTAGAATTGCATATATATATAACAACATAAATTAGATCAACTAAAACCATAAACATTAGATTATATATTTACTCAACATTTCCACTTTTAAAAAAAGAGTTTACAAGAAATTTGATCCTTTCAATATTGAGTAGAACTCCTTTTAAATTATGCTAATTTAAGTAGTTAATAATGAATAGTGAATTGATTTTTTTCTTATTTTAAATTATCTCAAATAAATTTTTTAAATAGATTTGTAATTATTTTCTTAATCTAAACTTTATATATTTAAGAAACTAGGTATTAATTATAGATTTTTAAAAATGGTTTTAATCTAGTCAATTTACACTTCACTCTATGTTACTATATTGTACATTTAAAATAAGAACATTTAATTTCATGATTTGAGAGAGAAACAAGAAGTTGGACAATTCCTAAAATACTATGATTGCAAAAGATTTCTCAAACTATGAGAATTGAAGATGAAAGTCACTTTATGATAATACTTTCATAATCTTTGTTACAATACAAACTTCCCTAACCTTCTAACATGTCTAAACTATGGTGACCTAAGAACACGTTTTTTCAAGCTTTTTGAAGATAGGAATACTTTTTTACAGCAATCCAAATATTTTCTTTCTTTTCTCTTAAAGTCTTATAAATCAAAGTTGGTCTTAGTAGAGATTAACCACCACCACCAACATCATCATCATGCAAAATTTTAATTAAAAAATTAAATTATATTAAAATTTATTAATTAATATATATAATACCACTAAGAAACATTACTTTCTTGTTGAAAGTAATTTAAATTTGCATAACTCTTCATGAATCCAAAAAAACTTACGGTGGTGTTGGCATTTGTCCATGGCTCGGTTTGTATTCAACCCTGAACACCCGAGTTTATTGTTACTCTTCTTTTTTTTGTCAGTTTTCTTTATCCTGTGTTTTCTTCGTTGGGCTTTACCTACCCTCTTCGACTTTTTCTTGGGATGGTGGTTGTCTTTTGGTGCATGTTGTGGGTGATATAGGTTTTATGCTCTGTTGGTTTATTACAGTTTCCTTTGTGGTGAGCCTCTATCCTAGTCTCTCGAGGGTCTGGCTGCTGTGCTGTCCCTTACAGACGATGGAAACATGGAGTTCCTCCCCTTCTCCAGGGGACTAGTACCAACCATGCACAAAAAGTGGGAATTTTTTTATTTTATGCTTTGCCTCTGTGTTTGTTTGATAGTATCGTAGGGTTACCACCTCTGCATGATTTTTTACATTGTTTTCCCTTTGCGTTTATTCCTGATACTTGTTTCCTTCTTTGCCTCCGTTAGTGTATGGTTTCTTCTGGCACTCATTGTGCCCTGCTTCACGGGGTTGACTTTTGTGGTTTATCCGTTTGTTTTTAGGAAACTTGGGTTTTTATCCTTTATCCTCCCGGTCTTTGCGGTGTTTCTATCCTTGCCTGCATAAGTCATTATCTTCTCCTTTTGTATTACGGGTTTGTTGGTCTGGTCAACTTTTGTGAAGCTTTGTTTTGACGGGGTACCTGGCACATTTTGTCATCCGGGGTATTGGCCCGTCTGACCCCTGTTAGGGTTTTGACTTCCGAAGAAGCCCTTGGCCTATGGGTGAACGATGTTTTTGGTGTCGCGCCACCTTCTGGGTTTTATCCTACTTGGGGTTTGTTGTCAACGGGTTTTTCTCCTGACAGGGGTGTCAGGACTCTTGTTTGTTACTCTCGGTGCCTTCTGTTTGTCTCGTGACTATGTGCCTCAATATGAGTGAGAAGCGGGATTCCTCACACCACCATAGGAAGCGAAAAGTCAAGGGTATCAAAGCCCTCATAGGCAAGTTCCATTATGTACTCGGGCACAATATTTTCATGGACCGTGTATATTCTTTGTGTTCGAGAGCACTGGTGGGTAGGCTGGAATATTGTCATCTGGGAAAGAAAGATTGGGTGGAATGGGAAACAACACAGTGGAAACCATTGCTTACCTACATTCTGACTATCAGTTTTCTCTACAATGGATGGATTTTTTTTGTGTTTTTAGAAGCTGAACATGCGTCTGTCATCCTTGACTCGCTGTGGAGAATTGGAAATGGTTCCTTGGTTTTGGGTCGCTGGCATGTGCATTTTGTCCCTCTGAGGGAAAGGGTGACTAAGCGCCACCTCTAGGTTCTCTTGCCATCACTACCCTTTCCCCTCTGGAGCAAAAGTATTCTTGAGGGTATTGCCAATACCATTGGCAGATTCGTAGCGGTCAATGATGACTTCCATCTCACTTACGATAAGAGGATGGAAAGGGTTCTTGTAGAGATGGATATGGGTGATTCCATGAAGATGGGTAACACTTTTTGGCCAAATTTGGTGATGAAAACCTGATTTTTTACTCATGTGCTAGATAGAAGCCCTCAAAACGCATATATGCCATGTGAATTTTGACTTGCAGTAAAAAAAAAATTGTAGAATATTATGTTGGCTTCATAGTGACATTTTAAAAAAAATATTTCGATGTCATTTAATGTGTGAATTTTTGCATTTAATGAACTGTGTGACCTTAAAAATTTGAAGAAGCTAATAAGTGGCTCATGTCCACGTAGAGTAATTCAATCTTGCATTAATAATTTAAAAAAAATAAATATATGAGCATGATCTACATAAAATGCAGTGTGATGTGCATATTTTTTTGTTAATTTTTTTCGCATTATACAATTATTTATTATTTTTTGAAAGTGACCACATTCGATTTCAGCATCGTTTTAAACACATATTTGTCCACGTAAAGGAATTTTTTCTATTTTTTCAAAAATTGAAAAACCAAAGATACCCTTTTGAAGAGGACACGTCGATATGTGATGTGTGCATTTTTAAGAATTTTTTGGCTGTGTATTTTTAACTCTGTGGATTTTTCTTTGAGTTTCTTCGAAGTTGTAGTGTGGTTTTCTAAGTATAAGTTTTAGAAGTAATTAAAAAATAAATTTCATATGAATGCCAAAATGCGTGTATGATACCTCAATGGATAGAAGATTCGTTGGTGAATTTATCGGTATCAACTCTGCTAAGTTATGTGCTAGGAATGGTAGGGTTTACACCTTTGCAAGGCACATGGAATTTTTCATTTGTTTGAATGTGGGCTAAGTCTGTTTTCTTAAGCCCTCGACCGAGATATTTAAATACCTCGGTCGAGGTCCTAGTCCTGTAATATTCTATTTAAAGAGAGCAACCTTAAGACAGAAGCGTAGGTGGTCATTACATTTTTTGGGAGTTGGTGTCTGAAATGAAAAGAAGGGTCATTTATCTTTATTTGTAGAAATGGGTCTTGGAGTATTAGGAGTTATAGATATGATTGATCAAATCTATGACTCCTATTACTCCTCGACCCATATCTACAGATCTACTCCTATTAACAAACCCTCAGTCGAGGTTTAGTTAATACCTCGACCGAGGTATGAGCTTGGTCAAGGTCATGTAAACTCCTTGGGAGCAAAAGCCCGGGAGTGAATTCAAACATTAATGAGAATGCATTTGCGTATTGGTAAACTCAGAGGGCATCATAAGCGATCCCTAACAAAAACATTGTCGATTATAATGTAGTGGGTAGGTGCTTTTGAACCATGATTTTTATTCATTCAATGCATGCTATTCTTGCATAATCCTAGTGCAAATGTGAGGGTAGTGGGAAGTTGGTTATTCCCTTTTGATAATGAAAGAAAAATTGGCATTTCGAACATAGTCTTCTTGACATAATTTTAGAAATCTTATGTAAAATTACACTGTATATGTAGGATATTTGTTTATGTAATGACTCATCTAGGGCCATTGACTCTATTTGGAGGGCTTCCCTAGATAGGGTTTGAAGGTTAAGTATGGAAATTTTAAGGCCCTCTTGATATTTGGGTGAAGTCAGGCTTGAAGGATAATTTCATTAATGGTTTCATATGTGATTGTTCTTTGATTGTTCTTTAATCATTCATGGTTGCATATAATTCTTGGGTTATTTTGTACTTGTTGTGAATCTTGTGATCATCATATTTGGAAGAGCCCTCCTAAAGTTTTTGGCTTATTGAGTTATATCCACATGGTTGTTAGAGCATGTTTATAACAGTTTAGGTAGGCTTTCTTTCATACAAGTTTGAATATCCTTGATTGTTTATCTTCTCTCAACCAACCATTGGATAGGCACAAGTTTGGACAATACACCATCCCTAAGTTTGGACAATGAATGCCAATGGAAATATAGCTAAGAGATTAGTGCCAAAAAATTGGTGTAGCCTCTGAAACTTATTTTACTAAAGTAACTTTACCATGTATGGATAACCACCTATTACTCCATGAGTTCACAAAACAAGCAGGTTCTCCATCTTTGTGTACAACCAAAACCAATTATGGAAATCATAACCATTTGGATTCAAGGAGAAGCTCATGTACTTGATTCCTAGGTTGACATCTACCTTTGAGAAATGAAGAATCCACTTTATACTTGTTATTTAGGCCTTAATATACCATTGAAAGAGATGGGATATTTTAGGGTATTTACTTCCATTCCAATTGCATGCATGTATAAATAAAAAATTTCTTTATGTATCAATGTGTCTTTGTAGGTGCCATTCCAAACAAAAGAACATCGTCACAAAGGTTGTGTAGGGAAGCATTTCCTATCATTTTGTATACCTTTAATTCGTGGGTACTATCTTCTTAGTGACTTGACTGTCATTTTGTGTTATTGTATTGCGGTGAATTCTTTTTCATAGCTGGGTGTGAAATATTTTTCATAGCTGGGTGTGAACAAACCCTTGGTCAAGGTTTAGTTAATACCTTGACCGAGGTATGAGCTCGGTCGAGGTCATGTAAACTCCTTTGGAGAAAAATCCCGGGAGTGAATTCAAACATTAATGACACTCCCCGAAGTCCCTGGTACAAAATGAAATGGAGCCATTTATTGAGTAGTGGGATGCAACTGCAAGCAGTGAAAGCTTTTCACATATTGAAAATGGCGAACCACAAAAGAGATTTGGAGAGAGTTTTATGGAGATCAAGGCAAAGTTTTTTGTGGAGAGTTCTATTTTCAATATGTGAAAAGCTTTCACTGCTTGCAGTTGCATCGCACTACTAAAAAATGGCTCAATTTCGTTTTGTACCAAGGACTTCGGGGAGTGTCATTAATGTTTGAAGGAAAAGTTTTTTGTGGAGAGTTCTATTTTCAGGTTTTCATGAGTTGCTGGAGGATTCAGCAAAGTATAATGAATATATTTTGCAGTCTTTGGTAATTCAGTGATTCCTCGACTAAATACAATTTAGTTATGTAATGATCATGTTTATTTATAAAAGGGGTCCGCGGCCTCTATTTATGATTTTTTTGATAGAGGCACCTCGGTCGAGGTATGTACCTTGACCGAGGTCCATACCTCGACCGAGTTAATACCTCGGTCGAGGTATTTATTAACCCTCGGTTGAGGTTTTAATACCACGACCGAGGGTTAAGAAATACCTCGACCGAGGGCTGAACAAAACCTCGGTTGAGGGCTTGATAAAACCTCGGTCAAGGGTTTAACAAGCCCTCGACCGAGGTGCGTTTTTTTGTTTTTGCCCAAATGCGCTTGCCAAAAAGTGTTACCCAGGTCCGCGGATTCACCCATATATCTCATGGGTTGCTAGCAGAGGTTGAGATACTTTGTAAGGAGCACCTATTGGTTCAAAGATTGGACTATCTCCATGTCCCTTTTCGGTGCAGTCGATGCCATGATATTGGGCATCTTCGAAGAACCTACCCTCTCCTTCTAAATAGCCAGTCATGCTCCAGCAAGGATGGATCTCCTATTTCACACTGTCCTTCATCTACATTTTCTCCGGCGCATCCTAAAATGGGTATTTATTCTCAGGCACTCTCTCTTTTTGATGATGTCTCTGACTCTTTGCTTGATGATATAATGAGATTGATACGGCTCCTGTACTAGACTGCCATCCGGATTGTGTTATTCCAGCGGCCCCTGTCTTAGCTTCCCCTGCTGTGACACCTCCTCTCTCTCCTTCTTGCACTATGGCTACTATTCCCTGTACTCCTTCACCCCAAGACTCTATCCCGTCTCCTTCTCCCTCATTACCTTCTTTATTTTCACGAGGATTTCCCACCTCTTCCTCCACTTGCTTCCCCTTATCCACATATCCCCTCTTCACTTAGTCCTGTATCTTCCCCATCCTTTTCTGATCCCTCGCTCCAGAGATCCCTCTCGATCTTTTCAGAAAAAAACCCTTCTTCTCCCTCTATCCTCCCTCTGAACTCCATATGTTTTGAAAACGTTACTGTCCAGAAGAAAAAGGAAAAATATGACCCTTCAGGGTATTTGTCCACTGTCTCTCCTTCTTATACTCCCCTTTCTATACGCATTAAAAATGCTACGAGAGATAAATTTCAATGGGGACTTAGAGAATCGCCTCCCCTCCTTGCTGTTCCTTAATGAAAATTTTGTCGCTTAATGTACGTGGTATGGGAGGCAAGACCAAACAATGCTTCCTTCAGTCTCTCATTCTCTTGATTGCTCCTGACTTGATTCTCTTCCAGGAAACGATGTGTAGCACTTACCCTCCTCTCCTTTCTTTTTCAAAACTTATGCCTAATTGGGAATTATGTGCAACAAGTGCCTCGGACCTCTTGGGGGGATTACTCACGGCCTGGAACCCTCTCTTTGTTAGATGTCGTGCCCTTGAAACGGTTGCGGGAATCCTTGTCAAGGCAAGGTTCCATGGTCTATCAACTCCTTTGGCTATCCTTAACTGCTATGGTCCCTACAGAAATAGGGAACTCTTTTGGGAAAAATCCCTTAGCGAGGGTCTTCTCAACACTCCTAACTTGATCCTTAGAGGAGACTTAAACTTGACCCTGAGTGCCTCAGAGATCTGGGGTAATAAGGCTGTCATCGATCCTCTTGGTCCACATTTTAAACAACTTTTTGCTTCGGTAGATCTTGTGGATATTGCTCCACCTTCTACAGGACCCACCTAAAGAAATGGGAGGGCTGGGGAAGATGGGATATGTAAAATACTTGAATGTTTCCTATTTTCCTCTTCTTTGATCCCTGAACTTATCTTGCACCGTGTGTGGGCTCAACCTTATGATATCTCTGACCATTTTCTGATTTGCCTTGAATGGAACAATAGGGAGGGATCTCGTAACTACCCCTTTAAATTCAACAGGTCTTGGCTAACAGACCCGAATTTCACTCAAATGGTTAATAGAACTTGGCCTGTCTTGATACCCTCAGCTATTGATGATGATATGGACTTACTTTCTCATAAGCTCAGATTGCTAAAAAGGGAAGTCAATTCTTGGATAAAAAAAAGAGGAGCTGATATGGAGATGGAATCACTTAGACTAGATGATGAAATTGGTACCTTTCTTACTTATTCTTCCTTAGGTATTCTATCCCATGATGATTAGTCAATTTTGAATATGCTCAGATAAAAAAAAGGATTTATTGGAGCACTACCTGCTCACATGGAAACTCAAAAATAGAGCAAAGTGGGCAGTGCTTGGAGACTCAAATACTAAGTACTTTCATGCCTTGGCTCCGGGTCGTAGGAATTAGAATGCTATTTGGGCTTTAGAAGATGAAGAAGGACATAGTGTGGAGGATGAGGCATCTATTAAGGAACTGGGATTGAGACATTTCTCTCACATCTTCAGAGATGATAAACAAACCTATATTTTGGCCCAGCTTAAAGTTGTCACGCTTTACCCTTCTATGCTCTCTTTTGAGGATGTTGGTGGATTCATTGAAAGTGTTTCTATGATAGAGATTGAGGGTGATTTGAGATATTTCAAAAAGGATAAGAGTCCGGGTCTAGACGGTTGGCTAGTTGAATTCTTTCTTCACTTTTTCAACCTGGTGGGTAGGGATTTACTTAAAGTTGTGGAAAGTTCTAGGATATCTGGAAGGATTGCTCCCTCTCTAAATTACACTTTCCTTACCCTGATTCCTAAGAAGGACAAGCCTACTACCTTTTCTGACTTTAGGCCCATCTCTCTGTGTAATTTGATCTACAGGCTCATATCTAAAATTATTGCTGTCAGATTAAAACCACATCTGGACACTCACATTTCCCAGGAACAATTTGGGTTTCTAAAAAGTCATCAAATTGTCGAGCCCATTGGTATTACTCAGGAGATTCTTCATACTGTCGGAAAAAAAATACTTGTTCTCTCATTCTTAAGCTGGATTTGGTTAAAGCCTTTGACAGAGTAAATTGGTCTTATAATAGACTCATTTTGATTCAGACAGGGGTGCCTCTGATGGGAGTCAATTGGATTATGGGATGCTTATTATCAGCTAACTTTGTTGTGTTGGTTAATGGTACTACATCAAAGTTTTTTAGTGCTTCTAGAGACATCAGACAAGGTTCTCCCTTGTCTCCCCTGCTATTCATACTTGTCATCGAAGGTCTCAGTCTCCTGATCAAAGATGCCAGGGAGAATGGTCTTATCAGAGGTATTAAAATTTCGTCGGCCCTTGATCTTAATCACCTCTTATTCATGGATGATGTTATTCTTCTAGGAACTGATGCCCTGCATGAATGGATGGCCTTTGAAGTCATTCTTAGTACCTTCTGCAAGGTGTCTAGGATGGGCATCAGTTTAGAAAAATCGGGCTTTCTCTATAATAACATCGATGAAGAGACCCTTCTTAGTATTGCTAGGGTTCTACCTTACAAAATAGATACTATTTCTACAGGCTTCAAGTATCTTGGTTATTTCCTTAAACCACTGGGGCATAAGATAAATGACTGGCTTTAGCTGATTCAAAAATATGAAAAAAGGATTTATCATTGGTCTCATAAATATCTTTCGCTTGGTGGCAGATTGGTTCTGGTACAAGCAGTGTTATCAAGCCTACCTGTCTACGAGCTGGCCCTTGCTCCCATTCCGGTCTCTATCTTGGATAAAATCAGAAGGTTAACCTTTAGTTTTCTTTGGGGCTCCTCAGGGGAAAATCACAAGTACCATTTGATGAATTGGATGCATCTTTCTTGGCCAAAGGAGAAAGGAGGCTGGGGTATTAAAAACCTTCCATGGTTTAGCATGACCTTGAGATTAAATTTTTTTGGATGGTTCTTTAAGAAAATGGTCTGTGGCATCAGGTTTTAACCAGCAAATATTTGAAGAATCAACCTGTTGTGTCATGGCTCAGAGATAAAAAATTCATTGTTCGTGGAGCCTCTGTGATCTGGAATGGATTCCTGCACACTCTTTCGTGACTGGGAAAATTCCTGGCATGGCATGTTGGAAATGGACAGAATATCCTTGTGGGTATTGACCCGATTATTGGAACACACTCCCTATCAGATCTTTCGCTGGGTCTCAGAGAATATCTTGAGGATCTTGGCATTGTTTCTCTTAATCATGCATAGAACATCCTCCCTCGTATGCACAATTATTGGTATACGACGGAATACTTGAATATTGCAGGAGAATGAAAATTAGCATGGGAAAATTACACTGGGTGTTTGGAACAAGGTAGGATTCGACTCAATCCACTTGTTGATTCCTTTGTTTGGGACCATAATAAACATAATGGTAATGTTACGGCAGAGCTGGTGTATGACCTGATTGTTCTCTCTTCATCCCCTCCGAATTGTAGTAAACTTTTTACTTTCCTCTGGTCTTGCATTATCCCCATGAAAATTCGATGTTTCATCTGGTTGGCATTGGCAAACAAAATTCTCACATGGGACAATCTCCAGAAAAGAGGTTGGATCGGGCCTGACATCTGTGCACTTTGTGGTTTAGGTGAGGACAGTGTTCAATATCTTTTTTCTTCTTGTTCTGTCTTGAAGATTGTGTATGAAAGCCTAAGTGACCGGTTTCACTTACAGCCTCTTACCAAGAGCGATAGTCTCAGCTCCTTTTTGGGTACTTGGATATCACGGTACTCTAGACACTCTGAGTGTTGTTACCTTTCTTTTTTCGTCATCTGGGTGATTTGGAAAGAATGTAATCACTGTATCTTTGAAGGAAAAAAGCCACCGATCTTGGGCATACTCCATCAGATTGATTATTATTTCTAGTTCTATCCGGCTTCAAGTTTAAAGATAAAAAAGCCCAGGGTATGTGGATCGAGCCCATCATTAGTCTCCCCCTATGGCTTCTTTGATGGGGCAGCTACTAATTATAAGGGCAGAGTGGGTTTTTTCTTGGTCCTAAACAAGTCTCACTCTTTTGAGTTTGCAGTGGGGGTGGGATTTTGCACAAATACAAAAGATGAATTGATGGAACTTTGGGCATTACTGTCTGTGGAAAAGTTGATGGGGATCCCATGTCTGAATATTTTTGGTGACAAAGCAGTTATCATAAATTGGGCAAATTACCATGCTTCCTTGGATCCTCCGGATCTAAGTCACTGGTGTATGGATACAAGAAGGCTTATCTCTTGTTTTCTCTACTTGTCCTTCATATCGAGAACACAATAAGCTTGCAGACAGACTATTAAAATCTGCCCTGTTTTTGGCTCCTGGATGTGGTGATTTTTCTCATATTCTTGAGGGCCATTTGGTCTTATCTGATACTTTTCGGCTCTTTTGAGCTTGGTGCAGGAGCTTTGCTCCCCTTTTTTTTATGCACCCCTTTTTGGATTGATGTAAATGGAGTGGGCTCTTTTGAAAGAAGCTCTGCACTTCTGTGTCCTCTATTTGTATGAATGATAGGGACAGGTTACAATTGTATGTCTTCTTAATTCCTTGGTTTCTTTAGACTATTGATGTAGGGTCCGTTGACCCCTCCCCATTGCTTGCTCAAGAGTGCTTGAGACATGTTTCTGGATACTAGCTGTAACATATTGCATTCTTGTTTTTTGATTGATTGTAACCCTACTGATAGGGGAGGCATGTCAGATGCCCTTTGATTCACTTATTGAATAACAAGGTCAGGCTTTTTTCCTTCTGAAAAAAAAACTCTTCATGAATCCAACATGGCCATTTATCAAAATGATTGTTACAATTTATGATATAACATAATATAATATTTAAAATATTTTAATGGTTGGGTTAGTTTTTATGCCAACATGATATATGTGGTTTACTTTTTCATTCATCAATTATTTTTGTAATAAAGTGGTATATTATTCCCTAGAACTTTAAATAAAATATCACTTCTCCAATATAAAACTTTAGTAAGTGAAAATACTGATTTTTAATTGTGTCTATAGGTGACCATTATTATGAAAAATATATTGGATTATGTATTGTTAAGTTAATAATAGAAAAATAAGTTATTTATTATTTTTTCTATATTAATTGCAAATCAATAAATAATTGAGTAAATGGCAAGTATTTTACTTCATAATTAATTAATTAATGCAACTTTTACCTATATGTATAATATGAATTGGAATAGTTGGCATGTGGATAATTTTTACTTCATAATTAATTAATTAATACAAAGTTACTTTTCAATTTACAACATTATTCCAAACATGAATAGTTAAATATAATGGATTATGTACTTTTAAGTTAATAATAAAACAATGAGTTAGATATTAGATTTGGGAAAATAACTATTTTACTATATAATTAATGGAAGATATAATAGATTATTTACTTTTAATTAATTTAATATGACAAGAAAATTAGATATTAGTTTTGTGTAAATAACTATTTTACTTCATAATTAATTAATTAATGCAACTTTGTCCTATATCCATTTTAAGTGTTCCTTTATCAAGCACGACCAAGAGGGATAAAATCCCTTAAGGTGGAAACCGCTTTTGGAGTCCTAAGTAAGAAAGGTTTTCACCTCAAGGCATTTGATCCCTCTAGGTGCTTAGAGGTAGTTATCAACCTTTCATCCTACCTCATTCAATGTAGTACTTTCAACCCTAGTGTTAGCACTCAGAATTGTACCCTAGGTTGTAGAGGGTAAATCCCAAAGTAACAACAAAACCACTTTGAGAAAGGAAGATGGCCTCTTCATTTCTAGAGGGGGATCTCTCACATATTTTTATCAGGGCCATATACATAAACAAAATAAAATTCAGATGTATTGGTGGTTGAAACAAGGTAAGCATACATTGGGCTATGGAATCACAAATTATCCATGAATTATAGAACAATTTGTAGGTGAAATTCTACGAAGGAAAGGATGCACTCGGTTACAGTCAAATAGTAGTATGTCTGGTGATAAAGAGAGAACAAGAATAGTCCATCAACACAGGGCACCTAAAAGATGAATTCTGCATCAATTTTGGAAAGAAAGATTGGTGGATACATGAAACAATAGCCAGAGCATAACAATATGAATTCTGAACTATTATACACTTATTTGAGATATGAAGAACACATAATGGTAATTTTAATAGGAAAAGACATGCACATAGGAAAAGAAATAATAGACCGTAACTACAAAATGCACAGGAATCTCTGTAGCAACACGCAAGCATTCAGCTTTGCAATTTTATTAACAATAGATCTCAAAATGCATAACAAAAAATATCACAGGTTCCCACTATGTCTTTCTCTATTGAGGGTATATTTATAGTATCCTGGGCTCCCGAGACTAACCTCGAAACATAGTCAAGTTCAGTTACACGTAGAAATCAAAACCCTAACAGATTCAGTGATCTGGTATATTTTCCATGATCATAAACATAATAGGAAAGCATGCCGAGATGCACATGATGGATCAATATGGAAAATTATACACCTGGAAATCACGCCTACTGGATGAAAAAGATGGCTCAAAACACCTTTGACGATATGCAACAACTTTAAAACAGCTTTGCATCTTTACCTGCGAAATTGCTTTTGGATCGTAGATCTTACCTCGAGATTCATCCTGGGTTGTAGATCTGGGGTCTACGGGAAACAAAGAACAGGTTTCTAGCTTCCTCAAGGTTCAATTTGGTCTTTCCTCCCTTGCCTTATCCTTTCCAACTTTAATCTTTCCGCACCATCGATGTCTACAGGAATAATTTTCAGCCGTTGATTTGAGATCAAATTTGTGGGCTTCGAAAAATGGAAATCAGAATTTTGACCTTTCATAACAAAGAAATTTATATTTCTTCCCTTTCGCTTTCGCCCTTCCACTTCTGTCCTTATGCTTCCACCTTTTGCAAAAAACAAAATGCAGAAAACAGATTTTCATATTTCTCAGGGCTCGGTTTTGACCTTTTCGCTTTTGCCTTTAGCGAAAAGCAGAATTTCCAACTTTTGCAACTGCAATTATACCTTTTCCACTTCTTCCTTTAGTGGAAAACAGATTGCGAAAAGGGGACATTCAACTTTTTGTAACCAAAATCTTAAGTTTTCTGCTTTCGTCTTTAGCAGAAGGCTGAATGTGGAAAGCGGACTTTGAGATTTTCATGCTCAAATTCTTAGGTTTGTCACTTTCCAATCTCCGCCCTTGGTTCTCTTCCAGATTGTTTATCTTGGGCAGAAATGTTCTGGGTCGTCGGATCCCGGAAGGAAGAAATTAGAGTTTGAACTTTTTGTGGCCAAAACTTTGCATTTTTCTCCTTTTCGCTCCTGATTTTGCCTTGGTAGAAACAAATTTTTTGGTCTTTGATTTCCTCTACTACACATCCAGGCTGTCCATTTCCTATCATCATTCAACTAGAAATAGATTTCTTCATATACATTCATTTCAAGGTCAAAAATAAGAATTTCTTTAAGTATTTAGCATTCTTAATCTAGAAATTCCCTTTCAAATACCTACAGACCCTCATCAATATGATATGATATGAAAATTTACAAACCTTAATCCTCCTTTTAATGGCCATATCCTTTAATAATTACTTAGCTAAAAAATGGTGCTAACAATTGGCTCCAACTCAGGATACTATCCTCCTACGAGGTAGCAAATAACCCTGTCGACTATGTTCCAAATCCATTTGGATGCTCGCAATATTTCCTGAAATCCCCGACATGTTCTGAAAACAAAAATGAAATTGATGCTGAAACAAATTGAAAAATAACTGAAAGAAATGCTCACTATGTCGATCTTATTCACACCTACTTATCTTCCCTACTTACTAAGCATCAATGTCTAGTCAAGTAACTTCTGACTTCCAGTGAATCCAATCAAGCAAATGATCCCATAAACAAACCTTCTCCTCAAACTTGATAAAAAATAGTAAAAAGGAACCTAATGGCACAAGGTTATAATAAAGGAATTGATCTTTAATGTAAATATGTAACTAACAATTAGCACTGCAAAGCTTCTCCATGTACCCTTCCATTGGATCATAGAATCCTTGGCAGCCTTCAAATTTTTCTATCATTTGTTTGCCATGACAAGGATTCTCCAACTGTAACTCTTCTAACATCTTGCCAAAAAGTTCTTCAAGAAAACCATGCAAAGAATGCTCCTGACAATTTTCAAATGAGACATCAACTTCCTCATCTAATAACTTAGAATTTAAAACCTGTTTCCTTTCAAGTATTTCAAAGGAAATATCATTGTGTTCTTTAATAGAATCAAGCAAAATAATTTCTGAATTAAAAAAACACAAATAAATATCCCATTTGGAGTCCTCATCATCTTCAATAAAATCAAGTGAAATGCACTCTTCTTGACATTCTAAATTGGAGAAACATGAAGAGACATCCCATTTAGGACCCTCATCTTCTTCTTTGGGTTTTAACCCCTCAAGAAAAAATGTTGCTTCCATCATAGGATGGGAGTGATCGCATGACTGCTTGCCCCTTTTGTTATCTATCTCTAGAAATGTCATATCCTCAAGTTCTCGTGTTTTCTTAGAGATTTTATGTATATATTTTAGAAATTCAAAAGAGCCATAACACAAAGCCAGACTATCACTTTCAGTACACTCACTATCTTCTCCGTTTTCATCCTTTTGACCTTGGATTTCAATGGAAATTTCTTCATTAACAGGTCCCAAACTTACCAAATCTATAGCTGGTTTTTTACACATAACATCCAAGTAGTCCTCCTCACACTTATCGGATATAGGTGGACTAAAATCCCTTTTAAAACCATCACTAATAGGGTTTGTAACAGGATGATGACATTCTTCATAAAGCACATTCTGTTTTTTTGAAGAAATTGTTGTTGCAAAAGGGGGACCTTTGATTGAACAAGGTCATCCTCTTCTTGTGACAGAATTTCAGGGGATAAATACTATGAGGAAGGATTTGATTTACAGTCCCAACTTATTTCTTGGTCACACAAATATGTACAAGAATCCTGCAAACTATCAACAATTTTAGGGAAAGAAAAATAGCTAGGGGATCAGAGTTTTGCCTTATGTCAACTTTAGTCAAGGAAGATACTACCAAATGTTGGGAATTTTCTTGAATGTCAGGGAATTTGTTTTGTATTTATTTTTGAGCTGAGTATTCATGTAAGATTTATAAAACCTCTTCATCCACATACTAATCATCACCGTATTCATCTTTCATATTTTCAGTGAACTCTTTATCATGTGTGCAACAATATTGAAGCAACAACAAAGAAGCATATTGATATTTGAAATATTTATGAAATGTTGTATGAAAATATTTAAGGGAGGATAAACTTTCTGATGGTAATCCCTCATACCACGACCATGCATTTTATTCTAAACTAGCCATGATGATTTGCATTAAATAATCCTCATGCAATTCAAATCCCAGCTTATGTATATGCTTATGAAATCTAAACAAATGAATGCCAACATATTCACCCTTTTTATCTTTGAATCTTGGAAGATATGTTAGCCAATATATCTTAGGTATTTGATTTGAAAAACCAAGGAATGTGATCATGATTCATAGGATCATACCTAACAACCTGAGAACTCATCTTGAATATGGAGAAAGTGAATCAAATCCTCAAACTTTACAACCCTCTTTAACAATGGAGCTTCCATAGAACATTATGAAGAATGGAATCTTCGCAGATGGAGTCGCCAGGTGAAAGAGGCACAACCTTATTTATGTTTGACCATTTTTCACCATCAACAGACATATCTAAAAATTTATCGTTCATACTCGGGAAGATTCAAACCCTCCTTCTCATATTGGTTCTTCTCGACATCGATCTCCCCAGTGGAGTCACCTTCCAGAAGCTTCAAGTGGAGTCGCCAGAGCATATACAACCTATATGTGTCTATGACCGACTGCTCAACCAGGTCATAGAACTAAGATGGTGTCATTTTCCCAGGGTTAATTTTCACTTTTTTTCCCCAAAAACGATGCCAATTTGTTAGCACTCAGAATTGTACCCTAGGTTGCAGAGGGTAAATCCCAAGGGAACAATAGAACCACTTTAAGAAGGAATCTAGCCTCTTCCTTTCTAGAGAGGGATCTCTCACATATTTTTAACAGGGCCAGATACACAGACACAATAAAATTCAGATGTGTTGGTGGTTGAAACAAGGTAAGCATACATTGGTCTATAGAGTCACAAATTATCCATGAATTACAGAATAATTTGCAGGTGAAATTCTACAAAGGAAAGGAAACACTCGGTTACAGTCAAATAGAAGTTTGTTTGGTGATAAAGAGGGAACAAGAATAGTCCATCAACACAGAGCACCTAAAAGATGAATTCTGTATCAATTTTGGAAAGAAAGATTGGTGGAAACCTGAAATAATATCTAGAGCATAACAATATAAATTCTGAACTATTATACACTTATTTGAGATATGAAGAACACAAAATGGCAAGTTTAATAGGAAAATACATGCACCTAGGAAAGGAAATAACAGACTGTAACTACGAAATGCATAGGAATATCTACAGCAACAAGCAAGCATTCAACTCTGCAATTTTATTAACGGTAGATCTCAAAATGCATAACGCAATAATCTCATAGGTTCCAACAACGTCTTCCTCTATTGAGGGTATATGTATAGTATCCTAGGCTCTTGAGCCCAACCTTGAAACATATCCAAATTCAGTTGCATGTAGAAATAAAAATCCTAACAGATTCAATGATGTGGTAGATTTGCCATGATCATAAACAAAATAGTAAAGCATGCCGAGATGCACACGATGGATCAAAATGGAAACTTAAACATCTGGAAAGCACACCTACTGGATGAAAATCATGGCTTAAAACACCTTCAACGATCTCCAATAGCTTCAAAACTGTTTTGCATCTTTACTTGTGAAATTGGTTTTGGACCGTAGATCTTACCTGAAGATTCATCCTGGGCCATCTATTTGGGGTCTATGGGAAATAGAGAACGAACTGCTATCTTTCTCGAGGTTCAATTTGGTTGTTCCTCCCTCACCTTATCCTTTCTTCCCCTGCCTTATCCTTTCCGCCCTTTAGCTGTCCGCACCATCGATCTTTGCAAGAATCATTTTCGGCCATTGATCTAAGAACAAGTTTGTAGGATTCAGAAAATGCAAATAAGAATTCCAACCTTTCATAACAAAGAAATTTATATTTCCACCCTTTTTCTTCTTTCCTTCCTCTTCTGTCCTTCTGCTTCCACCTTTCGCGAAAAACAGAATGCGGAAAACAAATTTTCAATTTTCTCAGGGCTCGGTTTTGACCTTTTCGCTTTCTCCTTTAGCGGAAAGTGGAAGGCAAAATTTCCAACTTTCATGACTGCAATTCTACCTTTTCCACTTCCTCATTTAGTGGAAAACGTATTGCAGAAAGCGAACTTTAAACTTTCCGTAGCCAAAATATTAAGTTTTCTGCTTCCACCTTTAGCGAAAAGAAAAATGCAGAAAGCATCCTTTCAATTTTTCATGCCCAAATTCTCAGGTTTGCCTCTTTTCGATCTCAACCCTTGGTTTTTTTCTGAACTGTTGATCTTGGGCGGAAATTTTCTGGGACATCAGATCCCAGATCACGGAAGGCGAAAATTGAGATTTGAACTTTCTGTGGTCGAAACTTTGCATTTTTCTCCTTTCTGCTCCTGATTTTGCCTTTGCAAAAACATCTTTTTTGGTCATTTATTTCCTTCGCTGCGCATCCAGACCACCCATTTCTTGTCATAATTCAACTAGAAACTAATTTCTTCATATACATGCATTTCAAGGTAAAAAATCAGAATTTCTTTAAGTATTTGGCATTCTTAATCTAGTAATGCCCCTTCAAACATTTGCAGACTCCCATCAATAATCTTTAAGGTCATATGATATGAAAATTTACAACCTTATTCCTCATTTTAATTTCCATATCCTTTACTAATTACTTAGGTAAAAAATGGTGCTAACACCTAGTTTCCTTTGTGTTTTTTTGCAACTGCCATAAAATTACTTCCTTGCAATTAATGCTCTATTGAATTCTAATGGAATTTTTTTTAATACATTTCTACATAAAAAAAATTCCTTTTTTAATGGGTTTTCTACATACAAATATTTTGGTGCATAGTAAGAAACCTTATTAGTTAGTCCTTCCTTGAAGGATGGGATCAACAAGAGCATCATGTCAGTTACAATATTTGAACCTGGGTGGGGAGGGTAACAATCATTCCTCCCAACCACTCAAGCTACATCCAATGGAGAAATGGTTGGCACTTTGAGGATTAAATTTGGGTTAAAAACTATTTTACTTCATAATTAATGAATGAATGCATATTTTTCCTATTTATAGGATTTATATGTTATTATTTACAACCTCATATGTTATCATTGACAACCCCCAATTGGAATGGTTGGTGTGTTGAAAATTGTGATGGAAATATATTGGATTAAGTATCATTAAGTTAATAATAAGACAATAAGTTAGCTATTAGTTTTGTGATAATATGAAATTAATAATTTGGGTAAATTGAAACTAAAGTTACTTCATAATTAATTAATTAATACAACTTTTTCAATTTACAACATGATTACAAACATGAATAGTTTGTGTTTAGAAAATTATAATGCAAAATATAATGGATTATGGAAAATAAAATAAATTATGTTCTTTTAAATTAATAATATAAAAAATAAATTAGATATTAGTTTTGTGTAAATAACTATTTTACTTAATAATTAATTAATTAATGCAACTTTGGCCTATATCCATCTTAAGTATCCCTTTATAAATCTTGACCAAGAGGGATCAAATCCCTTGAGGTGGAAACCTCAAGGGATTTGATCCCTCTTGGTGCTTGATAGAGCCATAGTTAAGATGGATCTATATTGGTAGTTATCGATCCTTTCATCCTACCTCATACAATGTAGTGCTTTGAGCCCAAGTTTCCTTTGTGTTTTTTACAACCTATGATGCCATAAAATTGCTTCCTTGCAATTAATACTCTATTGCATTCTATAGGTTCTTTTAATATATTTCTACATAAAAAAATATTTCTTTTACGAGGTTACTACTATATGTGTTGGTTGAATTTGGTGCCATACAAATATTTTGGTGCATAGTTTTTGAAGTTGTTGCATGTGATGATATTTTTAGTTGATAAAGAAAAGGTAACAATCCCTTAATTCTTAATATTATATCATCATAATCATCATAACCATCTTCATATTATATCATCATGATATTCATTCACGTGATCAACATTGTGATGATGAACAAGGCATCCTATTACCTTACATGAATTTTGTAAAGGATGTTTCCCCTCACATAACTGGATCAATGGGAATTTATAATTAGCAATTTTCATGAACCTCATCATCATCATCATCATGGTCATTGTGTTAATGTATTTGTAACTTCGAAATGTATTCATCCGTATATCTTATGTATTGTACCCCGTTGTTTATTTCGGGATGTGTCTGTAATGTATTTGAGTCATGTCATGCCCCAATGTTCCTATCGAGGTTCTATACTGTAAACAAGTCATGTTAAGTCATTGTGGGTAACCCTCCTATTGATCAAGGGTTAAAGTCCCCGCAGTTACGGGGCACTAGGGTTATTAGACTCTCCTAGAGAAGTCGGCCCTAGTAAGTTATTGTCAAGTCGAGAATTAGTATAAATAGAGAGTGAGTCTCTCTATTTATCACTCACTCACTCACACTCAGTTGTAGCACATAGTTGAGGAAGAAGAAGCTGCTGGGGCTATGAAGAAAGAGGCTACTATTGTCGGTAGATCATTATATTGTTTTGGGATTTTACTTTTGGTGCTGATTCTATCTATGAGGAAGTTGTGGGGTTTTCTCCATTTATGGTTTCCCTGAGTAAAAGCACTATGTTCATTATCTCTTATGTTTGATTGTTGTGCTTGTTATTCTCTCAGTTAAAGATCCTAATATAATTCTAGCTTAATGTTAAAAATCTAACATGGTATCAGAGCTAACCTGAGAAGAAGACACTGTGCAGCTGCAGGAACTAGGGATTTTTAATTTTTAGATCTTTTTCCATAGATTTTCAGCAAAAGAAGGTTGGGATGACACTCCTCACTAGGGCGCATCTTTTTGTAGAAGCAGAATCTGATTCTGAGCATTTTCAGTTTTTGACCCGACACTACTGCCAGAAATTAGGGCTTTCCACAAAAGTGGAATTTTTGAGTAAACCCAGGCCTGGATTGATCTCCTCCTCAGAATCGAAGCTTAGAGATCAAGATCAAAGCAATTGGTTGGAAAGAACTCTGAAAAAGTCAAACCCTAATCTGCTCCTGAACTAGCACTATAAAAATTCAGCTCCAAATCCAAATCTGACATCTTGACTTGGTAAGATCTAAATCTTTTGTATTTCCATTTGAGGTTCTCAGTTAAGATGTCTCATCATACCAAGCTTGAGGGAGTTGATAAATTTTGAGCTTGGAAGTATAGGATCTCCCTGGTCCTGGAAGAAAATGAGTTGGAATCCTATATCAATGAGGAGGTTCCAGTTCCAGAGGGAGATGAGGATAAGGACTTACACACACTAGTAGAAAATGAGAAATTAATGACTAAAAAAATTACTAAAATCATGCTATAAACGACTATTTTTGAGTTGGTGACTAATAGTAGCAAATTTCCACTATCTTATAGCTAGTCGTATTTCACTATTCATTAATAGCTTGACTTAGTAGTCATTGATTTAGTCATTGATAGAAAATGATTTAAGCATTGATAGACAATGCTTTAGTCATTGATAGTCAATGATTTAGTCATTGCTTTAGTCATTGATAGTTAATGATTTAGTCATTGATTTAGTCACTGAGTTAGTCATTGATTTAGTTGCTGATTTAGTCACTGATTGCAACCATTAATGACCAAATATATGACTAAATAAACTACTGATGTTAACATATTAATGACTAAGATAAATATGACTAAGATACGGGAAATTAGCTACTAATAGTCATATATATGCGAATTTAGTCATTTTTGTAGTCACAAATTTATGATAGAGCACGGAGGAATCGAACCACCAACCTCCTGCCTATAACTAGGAAGGCACTCTACCATTGAGCTAGCACCCTTTAATAAGTTGTTATTGCTTGACAATGATGATATTCAAAAAAATTTATGATAGATATCAATCTACAAACTACATAATTATTACTATTACAAAACTAAACTGGCATTCTTTCCATGGAAAGCTTCCCCAGCGGTATTTACACGTGAATTTAATTTTATATCTGTTCCACTCATTGCATTAGGTTTGGAATCAGTATTTTTTTTAGATATAAAAATTGATGACTGCCCACCCTTATTGACCAACAACTTGCCATGATCAGAACTCAACCCTGATGCCGTAGCTTCCACCACCAAGGCAGGGAGATTTAATGTTGGAGACAATTAAAGTGAATGAGATGAACTTGTTTTAGGATTAGAGGAGCCCTGAACAACTAGGATGCTCATACTAAATGTTTTTCCCTGTGCAACATGGGAGCCCCTGCAACAACCAATAATGTCTCAATATTCAGTAAGATATGTAATATTCCACCACAAACTCCTAAATCATATGGAAGCTTATGTTCACTAAAATAAATGTGTAATGTTACTTTGCACCAATCTAGGGGGTGCTGGAAAACTAAACAAATATTCCATGACAAGAAACATATTTCATACCAAGATGCACTAGCTGGCAATACAACTGATCTTCCAGCAGCTCCACTGGTAAGGGAAGTCTCAGCATTACCTCCTGTGTTCTATTTTCACATGGAAATATGAACAGATATGTATTATTACAAAATGAAAATGAAGCCATGTATAAAGAATCTAGAAGACAATCAATGAAGTAAAACATAAGCTGTCTAAAGAAAATACACATTAGCTTCTATACTAATGATTATTTAAGACTGAATCATACGCTATTAAATAATCTAATATGGAAGCATAGAAAAAGATGTCTGCACAGATATCAATAACAAATGCTAAAGATAATTGGACGGAAGTACAATATACTAAAATCCTAAAGCCACTTACAAGATCCAGTGATTTGCTCAATTTACTTGAAGAAGTTGATCCAAGCAAGGAAACCTCTACCATTGGTGGAAGTAAACAAAGTCCCCAGTGTTGCTATGAAGGATTTGTAACATCATAGAACTTTTGAGTTTTGCTACTAGAAAAATAAGACATAGAAAATAAAAAATCATAAAATCTAAATGTGAAATATTTTTTAAAACAATTTATCCCAATAAAGAAAACTTTCTAAATTAATTAAATGCTAGAACATAATTATAGGGGATTAAAGTAGTAAACTCGTTCATATAACCCATTTACTTTTGGTAGACGACACATTGATTTTCAGTCAATAGTTCTGTTAGGGAGCTGGAAAAGCTTAAGGGGCTTCTGGACCTCTATTGCAAGACTACAGGAATGGTACTAAATATGAATAAGTCTTCAGAAATGTAAAGTGGATTGGCAGAGTAATTTAAAGACCGGGCAAAAATCATATTTCCCATTAATTATTTCAAGAAGTCAAATACCTGGGTTTCATCTTGAAACCATATGATTGACATTTAAATTTTGGCATATATTAACCTTCATTAATCTATTCTAGAGAGCATACATGAGTATTGGATGTCTATAGCACAATGACCAAAATGAATCTTAACCAAATTAGAAAGAAGTGTTTCAACATCTTCACATAGGAGGGAGGGCCAAGAAATTCCACTAGTTAAAAATGGAACAGGGTAGCCAATTCCAAGTAAGCTGGGAATGGGGTTTCAAACACATAAAACACTTCAACTCAAAATTTGCAAATAAAAGCCTTTAGAGATTGCTTTATAATGATGGACACTGAGGTCAAGTTATGAAATACAAACACTTAAGAGATGCATCCATGGAATATTGGCTTAAAAAAAAACACTCACGGGATGCTTCCATTACAAGGAAATCCTTTGGTAAAGTTTTCCCCTTGGTGGGTAAATAAATGAGGGAACTGAGGAAAAGTCAGAATTGGAAAGGACCCATGGATCAGGATTGAAGGAAATTTCAAATTTCAGAGGGTTTGCTAGATAGTTTACATGCTCAGTGGTCTATACTGTCATAGAGAGGCGAACTCACAATTGGCAAGAGATGCCTAGTCTTGAGGATGGCTGATAGCAGACAATCTTAAGTTTACAAGGTGAGCTAGAGAAATGAGATGATTACATTGACTCCCAATCATCAAGGATCCGAGAATTTAAAGTGTTCAAGGATCAAGGGAACAAGGAAATGCACTCCGTGGGTCAAAATAGGTTATGTTACCAAAGTGGAGGAACTCATGCAAGAGAGAGCATCCTGGAGGACAATTGTTTGGAAGCTATTCAGCCCTTTAGAAACAAAAACACTAATGTGGTTGGTACTAGCTAATAAAGTACTACAAGTGGGAAAATGAGAGATTGGTGCAGACAAGGGTGATGTATCATATGCAAATGCAATGCTGAGTCTGTGGATCACTTGTTCGTCTTGTGCACCTTCTCCAGATCTATATGACTTGACGTGTCACATGTTACAGGCAACAGATCAAGATGATATATATAGGAATAACTTGGTAGATTGTCTAGGACTGGATTGGTGACAAAACTGTAGCAAATTTTCAAGCTCCCATGTTTTTCTTATATATGATATATGGACGGTCAAGAAATTTGATGATCTTCCTGGAACAGGTCTTCACAGTTGTCCATGTAGCACACAGGATTAGAGAGGTAATGGACTGAAAAAGGATTCTAAAAGAAAAACCTTCCAGCTATTCACTAATGCATTATATTGATAAAGAAAAGCCTAGGTCTTTTCAAGAGAGCACGAAAAGGAGTATCAGGTATTTGTGGAGCTGGTGCTTTGTTTTTTTCGACTCTTCTTTTCATTTGTTGCTACACTATGAGGCTAGTAAAGGGGCAAGCAGGGAATAATTATACCTTTAGACTGTGGAAAACAACTGAGAATGGAGGAATTAAACAATTTCAAGGTTATGGAGATTCAAAGTTTATCATAGATTGGGTTAATCATCTGTCCAGCATCGAGAATCTGGGCCTACATTAACCAAGTTCAAGCATTCAAAAAATGTTTTGAAACCATAATAATAATAATCCTTTTTCGACACATTTACCAAGATTTCAACTCAATGGTAGATAAGATTTCTAAATATACTTTGTTGTTACAGAAGGGTACCTAAACCAAACAAGAATTTAGAAAAGTCACTCTCCTATCTGATTCAGAAAAGACTTGTAGTAACAACTCTTCTTTTCATTTGTTGCTAAACTATGAGGCTAGTAAAGGGGCAAGCAGGGCAGAAGTCTACATTCAGACTGTGGAAAACAGCTGAGAATGGAAGTATTAAACAATTTCAAGGTATATTGCAAGCTGCCCCTTTCTAGAAAATGCATAGAACTCTGCCCACCAAACTTATTTACTTGTAACTTTGTATAAGACCTTA